>JARQOD010000002.1:169791221-169838868 GCA_033576555.1 Oophaga sylvatica
TTTTGGAACATTCACCCCGTCCAGGTACAAAACAATTTAACTATTTATTTACATCAGGACCCCTGTCCGGGTTATTTAGATTCTTTGGCAGGGGTGTTCCAGTACCACCTGTACCTTCTGGGCTTCCCCAAACATCCAGACACCAAGGACCACCAGGACCCTGATGCCGTGTGGCCTGACGTCAATCGTGACCCCATCGGGGTGTGGCCACCTTTTTTATCTCTCTCCGGGGCCTGGACCCAAGTCACGGACGTACGAACCCCAGGGGCCAACAGCCCGGGACGGCCAGCAACTTACATGTCAAGCTTGGGCTGCGGGCGAGGCCACTGGGGAGGCGGGGAGATTTATGGCGGGGGTGGGCACTTTTGCAGAGGCCGGATTGGGAGGCTGAAGGCTTCGAGGCTCACAGGTTCTGACACCTGGGGATAGGGTCCACCTGGAACATTTAGGGCGTACCACCCATTTAACCCCATGTCGGGTGTAAGTCACCAATCCCCTGGCAACAGGTCCCTCCCCGGTGCCTTCTGGAGGTGAGCCCCACGCCCACCGGGCCAAAACTTCTAAATAAAGTTCAGGCTCCTTGAAAACCCCACCCACCTTTCAATTTAAAGCTCCGTACTGCACCCTTACCCGCGGTCACTCAGGGTTCCTTTACTTTTTCTCTCCGGCCTTATCGCCCGGTCCTTCTCCAGGTGCTTGGCGAAGTTTCTGGGATTCGCCCTGCTTCCCTTTGTCGCTCTGCTTCCCGCTCCCAACGTCCCCTCCCCGACGCCGTTAAATAATTTCTTCTCCCCATTGCCCATGCTCCACCACTCCACTGCAGCTTACAGGTCCGGTTTGCGCAGCTCTCCTGTCCCCCCCATCTGGCGGCGCCCCCTGCAAGGGAACAACGGCTCTAATCAATGACAGTCGGGGCTCCGGTACAGGCAGGTAGGCTCTGGGCCTGCGCGCCTCCTCCAGAGGCGGGTTTCGCTTCTTCTGCTCAGCACCGGGGCAACAGCGGGATCTGGGTCGCTGACGGGCTGCGGTTTTTGCAGGAACGGGTGCCTCCACGCGACAACGTCAACTGGATCAATTGCAAGGGCTCCCTACAAACGGGTGCCCCACCTTCCGGACAGAGTCAACACTTCAGGTAGAGGGATTGGCGCCGCTCAAGTTTATTTTTAGGGCACCCAGCTGGCTTCCATCCTGGCGACCTCCTCCCGGGGGCCCCCTCCAGGGTATCCCCCTTCTTGCAGCGTAGGAGGGTTTACAGGCCGGGTGCCCAACGGTAAAAAAATTCCGTGGCATCGGGTCCGCCCGTGGGGGGGAGAGCCTGACTGCCCATCCCTTTCCCCCTTCTGCTCGTCGTGTCCATTACCATCCCTGCCAATCACATGTGTCTACTGGAAAGGGCCCCTCTTTTGTGGGAGGCGGACCTTCTCACACTGAGAAGGATGAGGGGCGGAACTCCAGACTGTGGGCACGATGTTACATTGCAGTACCATTTACAGTGGGCGGCCATCGTTTTCCACGCCACTGAGTGATGACCCCCACAAGAGCAGCCCTTCTTCTTCACCATCCTCGTCGTGACCAGATATGGCGGAAAAATGGCAAATACATTCTCTGATGATTTTGCAATTCTCAAGCACAAAACCATGCAATTCGGCACACAGGACCCTTTAGCGAGCTACAAATTCCTGTTCGGACGCCCAAGTTGTCGCACAGAGCCGAGGTTTTCGGGTACCGCACCGAGCCCGTCGCTTCTATGGGGATTCACGTCTTTACCCACAATTGAATAGAGTCGATTTTACATGTAGAAGTGTAAAACTATAAATATTGTATATTTATGTCACAATGCATGTATATATATATATTTTCTAGGTGTATATTTTTTTGTTTACAACGAAAGAAAGGGTTTTTTTTGTTGCGAATTTTGTTCCCAAGACCCTTACATGGGACTTCCGTATCGAAATCGGATATCGACGATATTATGCTATCGGGCGATACAATTTCATACATATTTTTTAGATATCGAGCAATATCGCTCAACACTAGTAGGGAGATAACCGAGAGCAGTCCTTGTTCTTTCATCCGGTCCGAAGTAACCCTACGCCCCGGGACACCACCAAAGGAAAAAGTCTCTTTTAAATCCTAGGCATGTGATCATTTTTAGATTTACCCATTCCTTCATTTATCCCAACTCAATCTGGTTAGAGTATCTGGTTAGAGTACAATGCACAATTAGCATATAGCTTGCAAGATTGTCTTCTTGACCCACCAACATAAACACTTAAATCCACAAGCCAAAATACTGATAAAAAGTCAGTTCTTATGGGTTTAAAAAACATGGTTGTCTGGGAAATCAAGATTCAATCTGGTTTATTCACACCAATCATGAAATTAAGCGGAATAAGCAGCCAAGCCCCCCCGGCCACAGACTCAATTCTTTTTTTCTATCTGCTTGCGGTCAAAATGTTTGCCTTTGGCCATGGAGATGGAAGCTTTCCGCAACCTGATGGCGGGGCAGTCCCAAGGTACCTGCCCCACCGCCACTATTTCTCCCGTGGCCGTCCCGGCATTTTCACAACATGTGGCCCACACATTACAGGACCCTCCACAATGCAATTATGGAAAGTACACCTAACCATGACACAGGACCGTGCTTGTGGCAAGGGACGGTACACTCGCTGACGGCACACTGGCAACATAGTGGAAGCTGGGACCCATCAGACCTTGGATGGAAACTCCCCCCGACCCAAGGATTGCGAGCCCTACATTAACAGGGCCAGCACTGGTACAGCTCCTCACCTCCTCCTCCTCCTCTTCACCTCCATGTCGAAATGAGCACACAGTCACACGCTAAGCACTGCACACCCAAAGCAAAGCGGCAACAGGCTTGCTGAACTAATTTGCTTAGGTGACAAACCACAAATCTGAAGAGTTGTTGACAGCTCTGAAAGAGCAGGCAGATGTGGGCTCACACTGCTAAATCCCAGCCAGACATGGTTGTGGGAAAAGCAGGAACCTGGTGTGGCTTTGAGGTGAGGCGAACTGACACACGACCATGCCTGGCCCATGGCTGAACCTCTTTGTTCAACATTTTCAAAAAGCTATCAGGAATTCGGATTGCGGTTAAAGTACGCCGCCTGTGGCACATTTAAAAGTAGCCAAGAGCAGATACCCAAATTAGTGCACCATCCCCTCATCCATTCTAAAAGCTCTCTGCTCACAATGAAAGAGTAGGCATTGGGGCGGAGCACGAGACATGGATCAAGGAACCAGATTACACGGGGTTTATTACACACAGACGAGCCTCGTTCATCCCACATGGTTTGGATGACAATGAGGAAGAGGAGGAGGAGGAAACAGGAATTAATTCATAGCTATAACGGGACACAAGCCAACTTCATAACCGCTGTTCAGCGTGGATGGCCTGGGACAGGGAAGAGGATGGAAAAGGAGGGAGGAGGACACCTGGTCAGTCGTCCTGTTGGTGAGGACACGGAGGTCTTGCCTGTTACCAGTCTGGCACGCAGGCTTACTTTAATGTTGGTTGCCTTTCCCTGACCCTCGTTTGTCAAAATACTGGGACCAGTCATTACTGGCTATGACATTTTAGAACCCATGGTAACAAGGATAACTTTCAATCTCTTTTCCAGAGGCAGCAGATGAACCAAAATGGGCATTACCATAGGGCCATTTTTTGCAGAATTATTAAAAAATTCCCATCTCAAAACGCTGGCAGCAAGATAATAGTTCGTTGGCCAACCAAGCGGACAGGCGAGACAACAATCCACTCCAGCAGAGGCAGGGAAACACTGGCAAATTTCTGGGACAGTTTTCTAAGACCCTCCCATCGCCCATGGCCTGAGGCAAGGGGAACTACAAGGAATGCAATCTTCTCTAAGATCTGAGGAGTATCTTGCTGACTGACCAAGCATTCGTGATTCCTCTGTGCCTTTTAATTATTGGTATCCAAGCCGACATGTGGAATGACTGGCTCTCTGCGCCGTGGAGGTCCTGACCTGTCCTGCCGCTAGCGTTTTGTCTTATGGGTTTTTAGGCTGCTTGTGGCACATCACAGATAAGCGCATTACCTTTCCACGAAAATGCAGACAGGCTGACTCTTATAAAAAGCAAAGAATGGATTAGGCCTAACTTCCGACACCACCTAATGATGACAGCGAAGCAATAAACTCCAGTGTATGTTCTTTTGGAGGTGTTTTTTTCCATCCCTTTTCAAAAACCAAAATAGGATAACCTCCGATTTTTGGCTATTTTGGTGTCCTACTCCCCCTTTTCTCCCATTCCACGTCCACCACCATTTTGAACCCAGGTGAAACATATTCATCATGCTCCGGCCACTCATTTATGACAGGTTTTATGATGCCGGTCACCAAAATAAAAAAGTAAATACTGTGTTACATTCCATACCGCAAGATCGGGTATCGGCCGAATTCCTGTAACGGAATTCCGATACTTAGTTCCATATTTTTTCAATATCGTAAACCGGAATCGGAATTCCCAAATTCTTTGAGAGGCAATGTGATTTTTAGTCAGCCAATGGGGAAAAACTTATGAAGTGGGCACATCCTGTAAAGCGCGGTCCTTAACAAATGGCATGGCTGTGATTGGCTGCTGAAATGATGTCAGAATGCACTAAAAAGGCGCCGCCCCATTTTACGTCACGTGCTGTGAAACCAGTTAGGGACAGAACGCTGTTCTGCTGACTTTGAGGAAGTTAACATTCGATTTTGTGTACGTGCTTTAGGCGCTAGTTTCCCAAAACCGCTGGTAAAGCTTTGTTTTGCCAGTTTTGTTTTTTAACACCTGTCAAGGTGTGTGTGAGATGCATGACCTGCAGTTTCGCTGCATCCACCGCTGTTTTAGGCATCGCACGTGCACCACTGACCTATTTTTATTTGATTTTGTGGAATTGGGCAGCTCCTTAATTTGCAAAAAATCTAATCTATTAGTGTGACGCGCTTCCATCCTATACAATACAGTGGTTGCAAACACTATAGAAGTAGACAAAGGGCCTTTCACACACTGAACAGTTTTGTTTCAGTGTTCACTGTATCTGGAGCTTTTCATTTTTTGATGCAATCACGCTCCAGTTGTTCTTCAACTACTGCTGTTGTAGTCTGCTGACGTTTTCCACGCCTCATCCTTCACATCTTTCCTAATTGGCTGCTCCTTATATTTAAAAAAATCTAATCTATTAGGTGAATGGCTTCCCTCCGTAACAATACGTGGTTCAAACACTTAAATAGAAAAGGGGCCTTTCACCCGCTACTGAACATTGGTTTCAGTTTTCACTGTATCTGTGAGCTTTTTTCATTTTTGAGTGCAATACGCTCCATTTAGTTTTCAACTACGCTGGTTGTATCTGCTGACGTGGTCACTGCCTCATCCTTCACATTTTTCTCTAATTGGGCGCACCATTATTTTGAAAAAAATCTAATCTATTAGTGTGACGCGCTTCCATCCTATACAATACAGTGGTTGCAAACACTATAGAAGTAGACAAGGGACCTTTCACAGCACTGAACATTTTTGTTTCAGTGTTCACTGTAGTCTGTGAGCTTTTCATTTTAGTGCAGATCACGCTCCATTATTCTTCACACTGCGGTTAAGTCTGCTGACGTGTGTCACTGCCTCATCCTTCACATTTTTCTCTAATTGGTGCTGCTCCATTATATTTGAAAAAAACTAATCTATAGTTGACGCGCTTCCATCCTTACAAACAGTGGGGTTTCAAACACTATAGAATAACAAAGGGGGCCTTTCACAGCTATGAACAGTTGTTTTCAGTGTTCAGTAGTCTGTGAGCTTTTCATTTTTGATGCAGATCACCTCCAGTTAGTTCTTCAACACTGCTGGTTGTAGTCGCTGAGCGGTGTCACTGTCTCATCCTTCACTTTTTCTCTAATTGGTGCGCTCCATTAATTTGAAAAAAATCTAATCATTATGTGACGCGCTTCCCCCGTATACAATACAGTTTTGCAACACTATAGAAGTAAAAAAGGGGGCCTTTCACACTACTGAACGTTGTGTTTCAGTGTTCCACTGTATCGTGAGCTTTTTTTTTTTGAGTGCAGATCACGCTCCAGTTATTCTTCAACTACTGCTGGTTGTAGTCTGCTGACTTTTTGTCACTGCCTCATCCTTTCACATTTTTTCCAAATTTGGGGTGCTGCTCCATTATATTTGAAAAAAATCTAATCTATTAATGTGATGCGCTTCCATCCGTATACAATACATGGTTGCAAACACTATAGAAGTAGACAAAGGGCCTTTCACAGCTACTGAACAGTTGTGTTTCAGTGTTCACTGTAGTCTGTGAGCTTTTCATTTTTTGAGTGCAGATCACGCTCCATTAGTTCTTCAACTACTGCTGGTGTAGTCTGCTGACGTGTGTCACTGCCTCATCCTTCACATTTTTCTCTAATTGGTGCTGCTCCATTATATTTGAAAAAAATCTAATCTATTAGTGTGACGCGCTTCCATCCGTATACAATACAGTGGTTGCAAACACTATAGAAGTAGACAAAGGGGCCTTTCACAGCTACTGAACAGTTGTGTTTCAGTGTTCACTGTAGTCTGTGAGCTTTTCATTTTTTGAGTGCAGATCACGCTCCAGTTAGTTCTTCAACTACTGCTGGATGTAGTCTGCTGAGCGTGTGTCACTGCCTCATCCTTCACATTTTTCTCTAATTGGTGCTGCTCCATTATATTTGAAAAAAATCTAATCTATTAGTGTGACGCGCTTCCATCCGTATACAATACAGTGGTTGCAAACACTATAGAAGTAGACAAAGGGACCTTTCACAGCTACTGAACAGTTGTGTTTCAGTGTTCCACTGTAGTCTGTGAGCTTTTCATTTTTTGAGTGCAGATCACGCTCCAGTTATGTTCTTCAACCTACTGCTGGTTGTAGTATGCTGAGCGTGTGTCACTGCCTCATCCTTCACATTTTTCTCTAATTGGTGCTGCTCCATTATATTTGAAAAAAATCTAATCTATTAGTGTGACGCGCTTCCATCCGTATACAATACAGTGGTTGCAAACACTATAGAAGTAGACAAAGGGGCCTTTCACAGCTACTGAACAGTTGTGTTCAGTGTTCACTGTAGTCTGTGAGCTTTTCATTTTTTGAGTGCAGATCACGCTCCAGTTAGTTCTTCAACTACTGCTGGTTGTAGTCTGCTGAGCGTGTGTCACTGCCTCATCCTTCACATTTTTCTCTAAATGGTGCTGCTCCATTATATTTGAAAAAAATCTAATCTATTAGTGTGACGCGCTTCCATCCGTATACAATACAGTGGTTGCAAACACTATAGAAGTAGACAAAGGGGCCTTTCACAGCTACTGAACAGTTGTCTGCAGTGTTCACTGCAGTCTCTGAGGAATAACCACACTTAGGCCTTATAACTTTTCTGACTTTCTTTATCAATCTACCAAGATGAAGAAGGCAGGGAGTAAGGCACGTGGTCGTGGCCGTGGAGTTTCAGCAGGGAAGGGACGTGGGATTCTGTGGCTGCTGCCGCACCCAGTGACACAGCATCCACCAGTTTTCCCCGTGAGCGTTCCTTTATGCGCACTTTTTGTAGGAGCTCAGCGTACCCCCCTGCTGCGGGAAGAACAAATTGAAGCCGTTGTTTGGTTGGATGCAGCCAAAGCATCGACTTCAATTGCTTCCACCTCCTCTCAGGACCACAGCACTGTTGAACAACCATCTGTCTCTTCACCGCCTGCCAAATTGCCCAGGCAGTCAGAGAGTTCTGAACTGGATCCAGCTGAGTCTCTGCTTCTGTCTCAGAATCTGTTGGCTTGGAAACAGGGGCCCAGCCAAGCAGCATTCTGGAATGTGAAGAAAGAGGCAGTATGCAGTGATGCGCAACAGCTGTGTCTCTCTGAATGTGAAGAGGCGGGTGAGCCAGTGCCGATGGTCAGCACACTGCAGAACGCATCTGATGATGATGAGATAGCCATTGTCTGTTGAGCAAGGTGCTGTGCCAGACCACCAACAGCAGCAGGTGTTGGAAGAGGGTAGTGGAGATGATGAGGTCCAAGACCCAACATGGCGTGAGGAACAGGAAGGTGGTGGTAGCAGCTCTGAGGAAGAGATTGCCCCAACGGTCCAAACAGTAGGGAGAGGTAGGCTGCAGACTCGGTTGCCTGTACCCTCCAGTTTGGCACCCGTTCGTAGCAGTTCTCTTCCAACAGCCAAACCGGGCGCTCCCAGGACTTGCACTGCGTGGTCCTTTTTTGAACACACTTGCAGATGATATTTGCTATGTCAAATGCAAGCTGTGTAATCAAAAAGTTTAAAAGAGGTAAAAATATCAGTAACCTCAATACCACAAATATGTGGAAACATGTACGGACAAAGCACGTAGCTGAGTTACAAAGACACACTGGAGATGTAGGCCAACCTACAGCAGCACCTACATCTTCAGCTCGTGTGGAGCTTCTTCCTCCAGCTCACACACAGCTTGTTTCGGCTTCCTCACAGGATTGCCATGAAGAACCTCTGTAAACTGTTGTCCAGAGACCCAGTGTTATTCCACCCACAGCTGCAAGTTCCCTGTCATCCTCACACTCCCAGGCCACAAAACAGCCATCGGTAGCACAGGAATGGGATAAAAGACGGCCATACTCGGCAAACCATCCACGAGCACAGGCTCTGAATGCTGGCAATTGCAAAACTCCTGTCCCTTGAAATGCTGTCATTCAGGCTGGTGGAGACTGACAGTTTCCGTGACTTAATGTCATTGGCAGTCCCACAATACAATGTGCCCAGCCGATTTTATTTCAGCAGCAAGCCGTCCCTGGTCTGCAAAAGCATGTTGAGGGAAAAATTAAACATGCGCTACTAAACGCCGTCAGTAGCAAGTCCACCTGACCACAGATGCGTGGACCAGTACCCATGGCCAGGGACGATACCTTTCCCTCACTGCCCATTGGTCCAATGTTGTGGAGCCGGGTACAGATCTTGCGAGTGGCGCTGTACGTGTTCTGCCAACTCCAAGGATTGCAGGAATCAAGTCTGTCCACATTGACTCCTCCTCCTACTCCCAGTTCCTTAGAATCATCGCTGCAGGAGCCGTCACGGTCTACCTCCACATGGACCCGTGAAACGCTTACCTGATGCGACCGATATGAGCACAGCCGTGCCAAACGTCAACAGTAGTCCTGAAATTAATTTACATGGGGAATCGAAGCCACACAGCGCAGGAGCTCTGGAATGCCATCAAGCAGGAGAGCGACGTGTGGTTTTTGCCAGCGAATCTCCAGCCAGGCTTGGTAGTGTGTGACAATGGCCGAAATCTGGTGGCAGCTCTGCGCCTTGGAAACCTCACTCACATACCATGTCTGGCACATGTGCTCAACTTGGTCGTGCAGAGTTTTTTGAGGGACTATCCGGATCTTGATGCACTGCTGCACAAGGTCCGCCTAGAGTGCGCTCACTTGCGACGTTCCAGCATGGCCAGATCGCGCATTGCAGCTCTGCAACGCAGATTTCGCCTTCCTGAACATCGCATCATATGTGACGTACCCACCAGGTGGAATTCCACGTTACATATGTTGGAGCGGTTGTGTGAGCAGCAGCCAGCAGTAATGGAGTATCAGTGTCATGGGTGCATCGCCACGAAGATCGTCGCGATTGCACATTCTGACTTCTCACAGCTGAGCTGCTGTTTCTTTGTGTTTGGTAATGAGAGAGTTAATTTTACCTAGCTCTTTGCTAAGACTAGGTCCAGCCTCGCCCGCTGCTTTGGATTATGTTCTAATTAGTTTCCTTTATATTCCTGCCAGTCTGGGTGTTTGATGCCGGTGAAAGCATTCATATAGTTTAGCAGACTGGATCGGTTCTGGAATACTTAAGCTAAGAGCTCCTTAGTTGTTTTTACTCTTACAGCTTATAGTTTATTCTCTGAGACCTAAGGTGTTCCTACTGTGTGTGTGGTGTTGTATGTAAGACTTTATTTACTTTATTTCTTATCTTTCTTGTTTGTCTTTCTGTTCATTAACCATTACCTGGTCATTCCCTTTGGTGGTATTCAGGGTCCTTCTTAGACTAGAATACAGTTGGCAGGGATTGATAGGAGACAGGGTTTACGCTGGTGGCCTGGACCTCTGTACCTTTAACAGTACCTCCAGGTTGAGGGATTAGTTAGGACCCCAGTTAGGGTCAGCTTAGACCCCGGTCACCCTCTAGCCGGAGACAGCGTATAACGGATTCCGTTCTGACCCACTGGACTTTCTGTCAGGTAAATCTATGTTATCATATAGCTATGCGCATGTTATATAGTATGTTGCCCTTTTGATATAGATTATTGTCATCACATATATATATCTGCTATACAGCGTGACATTTTCACCGGCCCATACTAAAGATTCTCCCCAGCTATCATGGATCCAGTAGCCAGCTGGCCCCGGCAGTTGCAGGGATTGTCCATGGAGTTGGCAGACATTAAGTCCAAGGTTTTGTCCCCCCCGGAGCAAACCAGATCTGAACCTAAGGTTGCTCTCCCGGACAGGTTCACTGTGGGCGGGACAAATTTTTTACTTTCCGGGAGGCATGTAAATTGTACTTTCGCTGCGGCCTCGGTCATCTGGGAGTGAAGAGCAGAGGGTGGGAATTGTTATCTCGCTCTTACAAGGGGATCCTCAATCTTGGGCGTTCTCTATTCCTCCAGGCTCCCCAGATCTCCAGTCAGTGGATCGATTTTTTACTGCCCTGGGTCTGGTATATGATGATCCGGATCGAGTCTCCCTTGCTGAACAAGGTTACGTAAAATACGGCAAGGAAATCGTCCAGCGGAGGAATATTCTTCTGAGTTCCGTAGATGGGCAACAGATACTCAGTGGAATGACCCAGCTCTTAGGAGCCAGTTTTGTCAAGGGTTGTCTGACAAATTAAAGGATGTGTTAGCTCAGTATGATTCTCCTCCATCACTGGAGGCTGCTATGGCCCTCGCTATTCGCATTGATAGACGTCTTCGGGGAAGACGTGAGGTAACTCCGCCCCCCGTGATGACTCCACCTACTACTAAAGTCCCTTATACTGAGGTTCCCCTGGTCTGTTCTGAGGAACCCATGCAGTTGGGAGGGACATCATTTTGTAGGAGGGAATCAGCGGTGCGCCGCAAGACTAGAAGGTGTTTCTTTTGCGGGAGAGAGGGACATTTTGTTGGGGGGTGTCCATCCCGGACCTCTTTGAACCAAGGAGTTAACCTGGGAGTGTGTATTTCGTCCCCAAATCCTCTCAGTTTCTCGTGCCTGCGGAGGTGGTGATTGGTACTAGAACTGAGAGGATTTCTGTTTTTCTTGATAGTGGGTCCGGGGCTAATTTGGTGGACACTCGGTTTGCCCAGGTGCATGGTATGCAACTGAGTGTATTGGCCAAACCGGTCCCTATACTCTCTATTGATTCTAGACCTCTTGGTCAAGGTAGCTTGGTACAAGCTGTTCATAACATAGATCTTCGAGTAGGGGCAATACATAAAGAGCAATTGTCTTGTTATGTGTTGGAGGGTCTGCCTGCTCCTATTGTGTTGGGACTTCCTTGGTTGGCTAAACATAACCCAGTGATTGATTGGCAATCCAGAAAGATAAGCCAGTGGGGTGAATTTTGCAAGAATAACTGCATGAGCACGGTCATCGGTGCGGTTGTGCCTAGGACTTTGCCTCCTTTTCTGGAGGACTTTTGGGAGAAGTTCTCAGAGGAGGGGTGTAAAGAGTTACCTCCTCATCGCACATATGACTTCTCAATAAAGTTGCTTCCTGATGCCTTATCTCGTACTTTCCCAGGGGTCGGGAAGACGGATGATCCGGTTCCTATTCCTCAGGAGGGAGTTGTAGTGTCAGCTGTATGCTCTGAGCTTGAGGGGGAGGTATTGGGGGCTCAGGGGGACGCCCCTGTGGGACTTCCAGGGAGACTGATAGTTCCAGATCGCTTAAGACTGAAGGTTACGGAGAACCCTTACAAACGGATGGCTGATAGGAGGAGAGTTTCTGGTCTAGATCTGAGGGTGAACGATCTGGTGTGGTTGTCTACCAGGAATATAAAACTTAAAGTTCCCTCCTGGAGGTTGGGTCCCAGATTCATCGGGCCATACAGGATCAGTTCCATAATTAATCCTGTGGCATTTCGTCTGGACCTCCCTCCTACATTTAAAATTCATAATGTGTTTCACAAGTCATTACTTAAAAAGTATGTGGCACCAGTCATACCGTCACCTCTACCTCCTCCTTCAGTGGTAGTCAATGATAACGTGGAAGTTCATTGGAGGGGGTATGTCCTGAGGAGAGGACGTGGGTCCCTGCGTCTGATGATAACGCAGATCGATTGGTTCGGACCTTTCACACAATTTACCCGGACAGACCTGGTCATGAGGGTCCGGAGGCCCCTCGTAGAAGGGGGGGTACTGTCATGGGTGCATCGCCACGAAGATCGTCGCGATTGCACATTCTGACTTCTCACAGCTGAGCTGCTGTTTCTTTGTGTTTGGTAATGAGAGAGTTAATTTTACCTAGCTCTTTGCTAAGACTAGGTCCAGCCTCGCCCGGCTGCTTTGGATTATGTTCTAATTAGTTTCCTTTATATTCCTGCCAGTCTGGGTGTTTGATGCCGGTGAAAGCATTCATATAGTTTAGCAGACTGGATCGGTTCTGGGAATACTTAAGCTAAGAGCTCCTTAGTTGTTTTTACTCTTACAGCTTATAGTTTATCTCTGAGACCTAAGGTGTTCCTACTGTGTGTGAGTGTTGTATGTAAGACTTTATTTACTTTATTTCTTATCTTTCTTGTTTGTCTTTCTGTTCATTAACCATTACCTGGTCATTCCCTTGGTGGTATTCAGGGTCCTTCTTAGGACTAGAATACAGTTGGCAGGGATTGATAGGAGACAGGGTTTACGCTGGTGGCCTGGACCTCTGTACCTTTAACAGTACCTCCAGGTTGAGGGATTAGTTAGGACCCCAGTTAGGGTCAGCTTAGACCCCGGTCACCCTCTAGCCGGAGACAGCGTATAACGGATTCCGTTCTGACCCACTGGACTTTCTGTCAGGTAAATCTATGTTATCATATTAGCTATGCGCATGTTATATAGTATGTTGCCCTTTTGATATAGATTATTGTCATCACATATATATATCTGCTATACAGCGTGACAATCAGCTGCATCAGGCGCAATCAACTCGCAATTTGCGTCGTTCACACTTCACCACTACTGAGTGGGCCTCTATGAAGGACATCTGCCACGTTTTGCGTGCGTTTGATGAGTCAACGCGGATGGCGAGTGCAGATGATGCACTAGTCAGCCTGACTGTCCCCCTTATCTGCCTGCTTCAAAAAACACTGCAAGCAATAAGGGATGAGGTTTTGGAAGAGGTGGAGGATGAGGAGTCACTAATTCCATCACCTTCTGGACAGTCAGCGCAACGTGGTTCCTCACAAAGGGCTGGGCAGGGCTCACTTTGTGAGGAGGATGAGGAGGAGTCAATGGAGGAGGAAGACATCGCTCCAGAGGGAGTTACACAACGCTCTAGTCAGTATGTAGAGCGAGGGTGGGGTGATGCAGAGCAGGCAGAGATGACGCCTCTTGCAGGGGACAGCGTTTCTTGGCCAGTTGGGAGTCTGCAGCACATGGTTGATTTCATGCTGCAGTGCCTGAGAAACGACCGCCGCATCGCCCAGATTCTCACCACGTCTGATTATTGGGTGTACACCCTCCTAGACCCTCGCTACCGGGACAACTTACAAAGCCTCATCACACCGTTGAACCGGGAGCGTAAAATGCGGGAGTACCAAGACACACTGGTGCAATCCATAATGTTCTCCATTCCAGCCGAGAGCACTGCTACTGATTTACAAAGCAGCTCTGTGCGTCGAGGCAGTGGAGACAGCTCTGCAACAAGAGGGAGCACAAGCAGCGCATATGCACAGGGAAAGACCAGTATGTTCCAAATGTGGCGAAGTTTTGTGGCAGCGCCACCAATGTCTACACCATCCGAGACGGCTCCAGTCAGCAGGAGGCATCGTTTCCGTAAGATGGTGACAGACTACATGTCTTTCCCTCTCAGTGTACTCCCAGATGGCTCTTCCCCATTCAAGTTTTGGGTCTCTAAGCTGGATACATGGCCAGAGCTTAGCCTGTATGCATTGGAGGTGCTGGCTTGCCCTGCTGCCAGTGTATTATCGGAGCGCGTCTTTAGTGCCGCAGGTGGTGTACTAACAGACCGTCGCATGCGACTATCCTCCGATAATGTAGACCGGCTTACTTTTCTGAAAATGAACAAGGCATGGATCTCGCCAGAATTTGTCTGTCCGTTTTCAGATTAAATAACTGGTTCGCAACGTTATCCATGTCTCCTGTTCCCTACACATGCACAGAAAAACCCATGTCGAACATGCTCCAAATAGGGAAGAGCCGTCACCCTGATTGTTATGCTTAAAACATGAAATTGTGAAGTTTTCCAGGCCTAGAATGATAAATTTTTATGCCAAATATGGACAAATAATAATTTGTCATCACAGCGCATATCTGCACATGTCTATTAGAAATGGTAACAAAAACTAAAACATAGTGTTCACTTTTTGAAATTAATGCATAAAAGTACATTTCATACTTATTAATTAATGCTTTTTAAGGAACTTTATCTGTACCTGTAAGATAATGCAGTCAATGGATGTACGAATCATAAAATCCTCATCATCATCATCACGAGTTTTATTTATGACAGACAGTATAAAATACACATACTGATGCCAACTGTAACTTCACACACCATATATGAAATGGCCAGCATCTAAACCTGGTAATAATGTGCAATAATAAATTATTACATCTAGAAAGTGCATCATGCATACTGACAATAGGTAGTTATACCTGCAAGTGCTGTTGAAACAACCACAACAGATATAAATTAATAATGGTATATAGGTATCACAGTGCATAGTTACTCATGTACAATGTCGATGTAATACTGTACCTCAATAAAGTCTGCGTCAACCATTATGCTTGTTAGTCTTGTAGATTGTTAAAGAGGGAACGGTCTTTTTTTGTTGGTCATAGGTGGAGTATTAGACAGTAAATGATTACTGCTGTTGTATTTTTGGCGTCCCTAGGGCGCAATAACGCTGCGTAACGTCACATTTTATATAGTCATCTAATTGACACACGCTACCCTACCCTACGCGTGACAGTAGGAAGGTAGTGTTGACGGATAAAGCCTTGCGCAACCAGACATGCTTTTACCCTCTTCAACACTGTCCAAGCAAAAAATGCATGATTGCAGCCGCAGACTTTATTGACGTACAGTATAACATCGCCATTACCCATCAGAGGCTGTCCACTGTCTGATACAGACATAGAATATACCTTTGCTATCCGTAGCCTTTGTTTCACCTACACTTGCAGGCACACACTTAAATTGTGACAATGCATTATGTTTTTTTAAATGGTTATTTTTTATCGTACATTATTGTGTCATCACATTGATGAGTCCATGCTGGACATGTCATACATGCTGTACAAAGACACGATTTTATTAACTTAAATAATTGAAATGTCTGTGACTGTCACATCTAAATTGCAATGATGATGATGATGAGTGACGATTACAAAATCCATTGTCTTCACTATGTTATGGTTTAACATAGCGTTCCTTAAGCATTATTCATAAATACAAAAATGGACTTTTATTGTTAAATTTACAACACTATATTTTGTAACCAATTTTTTGGGTGGTGTGTTGTTCCATTTCTTGTTGGCATGTGCATATATGCGTTTATATTTGCAGTGTTTTTATTTTTATTCTTGAAGTTAGGAAACATGTGTATCTTCGTACCGTGTTAGCCATTAGATAGAAAAATATTTAGACTTGAGAGTCCACAGTGGTTGATACCTTTGAATGGATAACTGAAAAGATGGTAACAAATTGCAAGCTTTCGAGGCTACTCACGTCTCTTCATCAGGCAAAGACTAAAACAAAAAATGAAGCGTCACATATTTCTATACACAACAGGACACAGGAATAGTGCAATAGGTAAGACAAGTAAGTGACGTGTAGCAGAACTGTCATTATCACAGAGGGATGAACATAAATATTGGAACAGTTCCTAGATAAGGATAGAAAGTTTTATTGCCCTCTGATTGGGGTCTGGTTTTGTGTTTTCATGCCCCTGGAAGGGCAGAGACGCAGACTCCTTAATTGATATAGAATGACATAAATCCGTGTGATCTATTCATTCCATCACTAACAGTGTCAAAGGTCATGATGAGCTTATATTCTGAAACCTTTGTATCTTTATCATATTTGAAGTTATATTTTAATACCAGTAATTCCATATCCATCATGCTATGACCGGGCATACAAAAGTGTTTTGCCACAGGTAAATCCATAATTTTTTGACTTATCGTGTGGCGCTGATAATTCATCCTTGTTCTCATTTTTTGGCCGGTCTCCCCTCACTTGTCCCTCCCTCACTTGTCTTACCTATTCCTGTGTCCTGTTGTGTGTAGAAATATGTGATTCTTCATTTTTTTTATTTAGTCTTAGCCTGATGAAGAGACCTGAGTAGTCTCGAAAGCTTTGAATTTGTTACCATATTTTCAGTTAGCCATTAAACGGTATCAACCACAGAGGACTCTCAAGTATAAATATTTTTCTATTCTTGGAATTGAAATTCATCATTTTATTGTCCTAGTAAAACTTCATTTATTCTTGTTTGAAGTACATACATTTGCAATGGCCACGTAACAAGGCAATAACTCAATATTTTGTGCCTACACCCTCCTTGACCCTGGGCTTCAACAGCGCCAGTTGCTGCTCAGAAGTGTTAGATGCACAGATGAAAACAATCGCTGATGTGTTTGTGGGGTTCAGTAACGCCTGCTGTTCCCCTGCTGTGTGTCCGGCAAAAATTACTGCTGCTAACTACAACTTCAACTTCAAACATCTCATACTAGGCCTCTGCCTACACCCTCCTTGACCCTGGGCTTCAACAGCGCCAGTTGCTGCTCAGAAGTGTTAGATGCACAGATGAAAACAATCGCTGATGTGTTTGTGGGGTTCAGTAACGCCTGCTGTTCCCCTGCTGTGTGTCTGGCAAAAATTACTGCTGCTAACTACAACTTCAACTTCAAACGTCTCATACTAGGCCTCTGCCTACACCCTCCTTGACCCTGGGCTTCAACAGCGCCAGTTGCTGCTCAGAAGTGTTAGATGCACAGATGAAAACAATCGCTGATGTGTTTGTGGGGTTCAGTAACGCCTGCTGTTCCCCTGCTGTGTGTCCGGCAAAAATTACTGCTAGCTACCTAATCATGGTGAAAAAAAACTGACATCTCAAAGTGTCTAGTGCTACACATAGATATGAGTCTACACCCTGATTTCTAAGCTGTAAACATTTGAAACGTCAACTTTCAAACCATAAAATGATTAGTCTTTGTCGCAAATCTGTAACAAAATAAATGTGACATATTATTACAGATATGCACATGTCGAAAACAAATGCAAACACAAAATCCTACTTATGCTATAGGATACTGATGGTCAACCTTGTCACTCCATAGCTTAGACAAATCCAACTCACATCATGATGACTCCAATGCTGCAATGTTGGAAGTGCATAATGTGGGTTGAACTTTGACAACTGCTGCAGTGCAAAGGTTATACTTCAGTGTTCTTGCCTTTGAAATAAAAGCATACAAGTAAATATAATAATCCAATGTTGATTAAGGGACGTGATGTACACGTGTAATATTGTGCAAACAATGCATGTAGTCCTCTTCAACATTACTTATATTTGTGTCATTTTAAAAAATACATATTTGATTAGAAAGTTAACAGCCCATATCATAAAGGTCCTTCATGTAAACATGATAATCGCTTACAAAAATCATGCATTACCTTGGTAAAGTCAATAGTGCATAGTCACAATAGCAAAATATATACCTGTAAGTGGTGCTGAAAGAACGACAACTGATAGAATACGTGAATGATATATATTTATCAGACTGAATAGCGACATCTGTACAATGTCGATATAATACTGTACCTTAACAAAACAGCTGTGTCACACCTCACACTCGTTTTTCTTGTAGCTTGTTATGTAATAGGGCACATGCGTGTATGTTTCATCATAGGTGCATGTTTACTGAGTAAAGCAGTCATGACAACGCCTTTGTGTTGTCGGTACGCTTGCGATGATGAACGATGCGCACGTGAATGTTAGTCTGCGTCATAAGACGTACAGACGCTCCAATACCCAACGCGTCACAGCAGGAAGCCAGTCTGTGCGTCCAAACAGAGGCGCAACCATACATGCACGTAACCTTTTATAAAGCTAGATAAAAAAAAGGATGTAGTAGTAACGCACACTTTATTGAGGTACAGTATTACATCGCCATTCACCATCTGTGGCTATGCAGTCTCATCTATATATACCTTATCTATCCGTTGTCATGCTTGCAAGTCCACAGTCAGGCATAAATATCTGTTTTCACTCTGCACTATGCACTTTTTAAATTTTTGTTTTGTTAATATAAATGATTGGCACATATTATCAGTATTACATGATGGAAATTTTAGATATTTTTTAAAAAATTGTAGTTATATTATTCACCAAATGTAAAGTTTTATGAATGTCAAAGAAAACTTGTAATGCTGATTATGTTTTTAAGTCAGCCATTCATTGTCTACACAATAAAAATGGTGTACATACTGTTACTTACCCATCATTAATGGATTCTGATGTGTACTTGTATGCTTTTATTTTAAACCGTATAGCAGATTATTTAACCTATTTTAATTGTGGTTTGCATTGCTTTTCAACATGTTAATGTATGCGTTTATGTTTTTAAATTTTTAATTTACATATATTTTTTTAAGTTAAATCATCTTATGGTACTAAAGTTTATATTTCTCTTGTTTGGAGTATAGACATTTTAATTGACACGTAACAAGGAAAATACTTGATATAGTATTTAAACATCCTCCTTGACCCTGGGCTACAACACCGCCAGTTGTTGCTCGGAAGTGCTGTTAGCACAGTCTACACTTGCTCCTGTGTTACTGGGGTTCAGTAATGTCAGCTGTTCCCCTGCTGTGTGAACGGCAAAAAGTCCTGCTGCCTCCACCCTGTTCTCTTCTCATCCCTGGGCTACAACACCGCCAGTTGTAGCTCGGAAGTGCTGTTAGCACAGTCTACACTTGCTCCTGTGTTACTGGGGTTCAGTAATGTCAGCTGTTCCCCTGCTGTGTGAACGGCAAAAAGTCCTGCTGCCTCCACCCTGTTCTCTTCTCATCCCTGGGCTACAACACCGCCAGTTGTAGCTCGGAAGTGCTGTTAGCACAGTCTACACTTGCTCCTGTGTTACTGGGGTTCAGTAATGTCAGCTGTTCCCCTGCTGTGTGAACGGCAAAAAGTCCTGCTGCCTCCACCCTGTTCTCTTCTCATCCCTGGGCTACAACACCGCCAGTTGTTGCTCGGAAGTGCTGTTAGCACAGTGAACACTTGCTCCTGTGTTACTGGGGTTCAGTAATGTCAGCTGTTCCCCTGCTGTGTGAACGGCAAAAAGTCCTGCTGCCTCCACCCTGTTCTCTTCTCATCCCTGGGCTACAACACCGCCAGTTGTAGCTCGGAAGTGCTGTTAGCACAGTCTACACTTGCTCCTGTGTTACTGGGGTTCAGTAATGTCAGCTGTTCCCCTGCTGTGTGAACGGCAAAAAGTCCTGCTGCCTCCACCCTGTTCTCTTCTCATCCCTGGGCTACAACACCGCCAGTTGTTGCTCGGAAGTGCTGTTAGCACAGTGAACACTTGCTCCTGTGTTATTGGGGTTCAGTAATGTCAGCTGTTCCCCTGCTGTGTGAACGGCAAAAAGTCCTGCTGCCTCCACCCTGTTCTCTTCTCATCCCTGGGCTACAATACCGCCAGTTGTAGCTCGGAAGTGCTGTTAGCACAGTCTACACTTGCTCCTGTGTTACTGGGGTTCAGTAATGTCAGCTGTTCCCCTGCTGTGTGAACGGCAAAAAGTCCTGCTGCCTCCACCCTGTTCTCTTCTCATCCCTGGGCTACAACACCGCCAGTTGTAGCTCGGAAGTGCTGTTAGCACAGTCTACACTTGCTCCTGTGTTACTGGGGTTCAGTAATGTCAGCTGTTCCCCTGCTGTGTGAACGGCAAAAAGTCCTGCTGCCTCCACCCTGTTCTCTTCTCATCCCTGGGCTACAACACCGCCAGTTGTAGCTCGGAAGTGCTGTTAGCACAGTCTACACTTGCTCCTGTGTTACTGGGGTTCAGTAATGTCAGCTGTTCCCCTGCTGTGTGAACGGCAAAAAGTCCTGCTGCCTCCACCCTGTTCTCTTCTCATCCCTGGGCTACAACACCGCCAGTTGTAGCTCGGAAGTGCTGTTAGCACAGTCTACACTTGCTCCTGTGTTACTGGGGTTCAGTAATGTCAGCTGTTCCCCTGCTGTGTGAACGGCAAAAAGTCCTGCTGCCTCCACCCTGTTCTCTTCTCATCCCTGGGCTACAACACCGCCAGTTGTAGCTCGGAAGTGCTTTTAGCACAATCTACACTTGCTCCTGTGTTACTGGGGTTCAGTAATGTCAGCTGTTCCCCTGCTGTGTGAACGGCAAAAAGTCCTGCTGCCTCCACCCTGTTCTCTTCTCATCCCTGGGCTACAACACCGCCAGTTGTTGCTCGGAAGTGCTGTTAGCACAGTGAACACTTGCTCCTGTGTTACTGGGGTTCAGTAATGTCAGCTGTTCCCCTGCTGTGTGAACGGCAAAAAATCTGCTGCCTCCACCCTGTTCTCTTCTCATCCCTGGGCTACAACACCGCCAGTTGTAGCTCGGAAGTGCTGTTAGCACAGTCTACACTTGCTCCTGTGTTACTGGGGTTCAGTAATGTCAGCTGTTCCCCTGCTGTGTGAACGGCAAAAAGTCCTGCTGCCTCCACCCTGTTCTCTTCTCATCCCTGGGCTACAACACCGCCAGTTGTTGCTCGGAAGTGCTGTTAGCACAGTGAACACTTGTTCCTGTGTTACTGGGGTTCAGTAATGTCAGCTGTTCCCCTGCTGTGTGAACGGCAAAAAGTCCTGCTGCCTCCACCCTGTTCTCTTCTCATCCCTGGGCTACAATACCGCCAGTTGTAGCTCGGAAGTGCTGTTAGCACAGTCTACACTTGCTCCTGTGTTACTGGGGTTCAGTAATGTCAGCTGTTCCCTGCTGTGTGAACGGCAAAAAGTCCTGCTGCCTCCACCCTGTTCTCTTTCATCCCTGGGCTACAACACCGCCAGTTGTGCTCGGAAGTGCTGTTAGCACAGTTAACACTTGCTCCTGTGTTACTGGGGTTCAGTAATGTCAGCTGTTCCCCTGCTGTGTGAACGGCAAAAAGTCCTGCTGCCTCCCCTGTTCTCTTCTCATCCCTGGGCTACAACACCGCCAGTTGTAGCTCGGAAGTGCTGTTAGCACAGTCTACACTTGCTCCTGTGTTACTGGGGTTCAGTAATGTCAGCTGTTCCCCTGCTGTGTGAACGGCAAAAAGTCCTGCTGCCTCCACCCTGTTCTCTTCTCATCCCTGGGCTACAACACCGCCAGTTGTTGCTCGGAAGTGCTGTTAGCACAGTGAACACTTGCTCCTGTGTTACTGGGGTTCAGTAATGTCAGCTGTTCCCTGCTGTGTGAACGGCAAAAAGTCCTGCTGCCTCCACCCTGTTCTCTTCTCATCCCTGGGCTACAACACCGCAGTTGTTGCTCGGAAGTGCTGTTAGCACAGTACACTTGCTCCTGTGTTACTGGGGTTCAGTAATGTCAGCTGTTCCCCTGCTGTGTGAACGGCAAAAGTCCTGCTGCCTCCACCCTGTTCTCTTCTCATCCTGGGCTACAACACCGCCAGTTGTAGCTCGGAAGTGCTGTTAGCACAGTTACACTTGCTCCTGTGTTACTGGGGTTCAGTAATGTCAGCTGTTCCCCTGCTGTGTGAACGGCAAAAAGTCCTGCTGCCTCCACCCTGTTCTCTTCTCATCCTGGGCTACAACACCGCCAGTTGTTGCTCGGAAGTGCTGTTAGCACAGTACACTTGCTCCTGTGTTACTGGGGTTCAGTAATGTCAGCTGTTCCCCTGCTGTGTGAACGGCAAAAAGTCCTGCTGCCTCCACCCTGTTCTCTTCTCATCCCTGGGCTACAACACCGCCAGTTGTAGCTCGGAAGTGCTGTTAGCACAGTCTACACTTGCTCTGTGTTACTGGGGTTCAGTAATGTCAGCTGTTCCCCTGCTGTGTGAACGGCAAAAAGTCCTGCTGCCTCCACCCTGTTCTCTTCTCATCCTGGGCTACAACACCGCCAGTTGTAGCTCGGAAGTGCTGTTAGCACAGTCTACACTTGCTCCTGTGTTACTGGGGTTCAGTAATGTCAGCTGTTCCCCTGCTGTGTGAACGGCAAAAAGTCCTGCTGCCTCCACCCTGTTCTCTTCTCATCCTGGGCTACAACACCGCCAGTTGTTGCTCGGAAGTGCTGTTAGCACAGTAACACTTGCTCCTGTGTTACTGGGGTTCAGTAATGTCAGCTGTTCCCCTGCTGTGTGAACGGCAAAAAGTCCTGCTGCCTCCACCCTGTTCTCTTCTCATCCCTGGGCTACAACACCGCCAGTTGTAGCTCGGAAGTGCTGTTAGCACAGTCTACACTTGCTCCTGTGTTACTGGGGTTCAGTAATGTCAGCTGTTCCCCTGCTGTGTGAACGGCAAAAAGTCCTGCTGCCTCCACCTGTTCTCTTCTCATCCCTGGGCTACAACACCGCCAGTTGTGCTCGGAAGTGCTGTTAGCACAGTGCACACTTGCTCCTGTGTTACTGGGGTTCAGTAATGTCAGCTGTTCCTGCTGTGTGAACGGCAAAAAGTCTGCTGCCTCCACCCTGTTCTCTTCTCATCCCTGGGCTACAACACCGCCAGTTGTAGCTCGGAAGTGCTGTTAGCACAGTCTACACTTGCTCCTGTGTTACTGGGGTTCAGTAATGTCAGCTGTTCCCTGCTGTGTGAACGGCAAAAAGTCCTGCTGCCTCCACCCTGTTCTCTTCTCATCCCTGGGCTACAACACCGCCAGTTGTAGCTCGGAAGTGCTGTTAGCACAGTCTAACACTTGCTCCTGTGTTACTGGGGTTCAGTAATGTCAGCTGTTCCCCTGCTGTGTGAACGGCAAAAAGTCCTGCTGCCTCCACCCTGTTCTCTTCTCATCCCTGGGCTACAACACCGCAGTTGTAGCTCGGAAGTGCTGTTAGCACAGTCTACACTTGCTCCTGTGTTACTGGGGTTCAGTAATGTCAGCTGTTCCCCTGCTGTGTGAACGGCAAAAAGTCCTGCTGCCTCCACCCTGTTCTCTTCTCATCCCTGGGCTACAACACCGCCAGTTGTAGCTCGGAAGTGCTGTTAGCACAGTTAACACTTGCTCCTGTGTTACTGGGGTTCAGTAATGTCAGCTGTTCCCCTGCTGTGTGAACGGCAAAAAGTCCTGCTGCCTCCACCCTGTTCTCTTCTCATCCCTGGGCTACAACACGCCAGTTGTTGCTCGGAAGTGCTGTTAGCACAGTGAACACTTGCTCCTGTGTTACTGGGGTTCAGTAATGTCAGCTGTTCCCTGCTGTGTGAACGGCAAAAAGTCCTGCTGCCTCCACCCTGTTCTCTTCTCATCCTGGGCTACAACACCGCCAGTTGTTGCTCGGAAGTGCTGTTAGCACAGTGAACACTTGCTCCTGTGTTACTGGGGTTCAGTAATGTCAGCTGTTCCCTGCTGTGTGAACGGCAAAAAGTCCTGCTGCCTCCACCCTGTTCTCTTCTCATCCCTGGGCTACAACACCGCCAGTTGTTGCTCGGAAGTGCTGTTAGCACAGTGAACACTTGCTCCTGTGTTACTGGGGTTCAGTAATGTCAGCTGTTCCCCTGCTGTGTGAACGGCAAAAAGTCCTGCTGCCTCCACCCTGTTCTCTTCTCATCCCTGGGCTACAACACCGCCAGTTGTAGCTCGGAAGTGCTGTTAGCACAGTCTACACTTGCTCTTGTGTTACTGGGGTTCAGTAATGTCAGCTGTTCCCCTGCTGTGTGAACGGCAAAAAGTCCTGCTGCCTCCACCATGTTCTCTTCTCATTCCTGGGCTACAACACCGCCAGTTGTTGCTCGGAATTGCTGTTAGCACAGTCAACACTTGCTCCTGTGTTACTGGGGTTCAGTAATGTCAGCTGTTCCCCTGCTGTGTGAACGGCAAAAAGTCCTGCTGCCTCCACCATGTTCTCTTCTCATTCCTGGGCTACAACACCGCCAGTTGTTGCTCGGAATTGCTGTTAGCACAGTCAACACTTGCTCCTGTGTTACTGGGGTTCAGTAATGTCAGCTGTTCCCCTGCTGTGTGAACGGCAAAAAGTCCTGCTGCCTCCACCCTGTTCTCTTCTCATCCTGGGCTACAACACCGCCATTTGTTGCTCGGAAGTGCTGTTAGCACAGTCTACACTTGCTCCTGTGTTACTGGGGTTCAGTAATGTCAGCTGTTCCCCTGCTGTGATAACGGCAAAAAGTCCTGCTGCCTCCACCATGTTCTCTTCTCATCCCTGGGCTACAACACCGCCAGTTGTTGCTCGGAAGTGTCATTGGCACGGGTGCTCACTCCTGCCCAGACTGGTTACAGCACACCATCTGTTTCCTCTCAGTGTAAACGTCACTTAGCCTCCAATAAGTTGTCCTGTCGTGTTGCGGTCGGGTTAGCCGACTGTATGGTGCTTGGAGTTTAGGTGCTTCCTATGTGTGCTGCGGGATATGCAAATAAAGGCTGTTTCCATTGTGACAATAGGACAATCACCCACTGTAGTACTGTGGGATTCGGTAACTGCGGCCGGCTCGCGGCCTGTCATCTTAAATTTTCATGGGTACCTTCTGCTACCCATCCGGGTTCCAGTACCGTCAGCTGGTTCTCCGCAGTGCCTTTGGCCTAGGTGCCTCCATCTCGGTATCCGAGTTCCAGCAACGTCTGCTGTTCCTTGGTAGTGCTTTGGAGCACAGGTACCTCCTGCTTAGTAACCGTGTCCCAGTATCGTCAGCTGGTCCTCGGTTGTGCCATTGGCTCTTTTCCTTCTGCTGCCCCTACGGGTTCCAGCACAGTCAGCTGGTCCTCGTTACTTGCATTGGCTCTTGTACCTTCTGCTACCCGTCCGGGTTCCAGTACCGACAGCTGGTTCTCCGCAGTGCCTTTGGCCTAGGTGCCTCCATCTCGGTATCCGAGTTCCAGCAACGTCTGCTGGTCCTTGGTAGTGCTTTGGAGCACAGGTACCTCCTGCTTAGTAACCGTGTCCCAGTATCGTCAGCTGGTCCTCGGTTGTGCCATTGGCTCTTTTCCTTCTGCTGCCCCTCCGGGTTCCAGCACAGTCAGCTGGTCCTCGTTACTTGCATTGACTCTTGTACTTTCTGCTACCCGTCCGGGTTCCAGTACCGTCAGCTGGTTCTCCGCAGTGCCTTTGGCCTAGGTGCCTCCATCTCGGTATCCGAGTTCCAGCAACGTCTGCTGGTCCTTGGTAGTGCTTTGGAGCACAGGTACCTCCTGCTTAGTAACCGTGTCCCAGTAACGTCAGCTGGTCCTCGGTTGTGCCATTGGCTCTTTTCCTTCTGCTGCCCCTCCGGGTTCCAGCACAGTCAGCTGGTCCTCGTTACTTGCATTGGCTCTTGTACCTTCTGCTACCCGTCCGGGTTCCAGTACCGTCAGCTGGTTCTCCGCAGTGCCTTTGGCCTAGGTGCCTCCATCTCGGTATCCGAGTTCCAGCAACGTCTGCTGGTCCTTGGTAGTGCTTTGGAGCACAGGTACCTCCTGCTTAGTAACCGTGTCCCAGTAACATCAGCTGGTACAAGGTTGTGCTACAAATACAAGATACAGAACAAGAGACACAAGAACAATAAGCAGAAGATCTAAAGGCAGAAGAACATGAAGTATAAGACCAAAATGAAGAGCAAAATATATGCTCTAAATTATAAGCAGAAGAAGACTAAGCAGTGTATGGGGGTGAGTCCGTTCCTCCTCGTGGTGCCCCTGGTAAATGCCTGATGCTGCAGGCTAAACTGAACACGGACAAATACTGTTGTAATTTAAATCTTTTGTGGCAGCAAGAACGGAACGATGAAAAAATCATACTTTTACAGATTACAAGTACAGGAATCTATGTCACAAATAAGAATATGATGAAGAAGATGAAGGACTATAATATGAAGAAGAATAATAGTTTAAAAAGAACAATATGAGTAATGTTAACAAAAAGATGAAAAGCAAGAAGTTTTAGAAGAAGATAAAGAAGGTGAAAATGAAGAATAATTTGATGACAAAGATGATGCTGCTGAAGATTATGAAGGAGAAAGTGTGGCAAAAGTTAAAAAGGTGAAGAGCATGGAAGTTGTGAAACATACATATTTTCCAAAATAGAAAAAAGGTTAACAACATTGTCAATTTCTTCGTCAATCCGAACGTATTTCCTAAAAAAAAAAAATTAATGCTATTCCATTGGATTGGGTTAAACATCTATGCCTTTAATGTCTCCTCAACCTCCCCCAATACATTCTACATTACTCTTTGTTGTTTTCCTTCATGTACAATTAACCTACAAGGCAAGAATGTTTTTTTTTTAATTTCGATATTTTGTTCCCATAGACTTACATTGGACTTCCGGTATTGGTATCGGGTATCGCCGATATTTTTTGGGTATCGGCGATACCATTCCGATTCCGATACTTTTGGATATCGGAAAGTATCGCTCAACTCTAGTAAATACACCCCCAAGGGGAAATGTTTGCCAGCACATGCAGTAAGTGTATGGGCATTCCAAGTCTAGGAGACTCACTCTTAGAATTTGGGCCTATTTTTTAATCTGCCCTTCCTTCATGTCTGATCATCCTCCACCACTAGATCAAATGGGTTTACGTGTTCCGTGCAGCTACAGCCAGTGTCGCATTATTAACAAGGGTGGGTGATAAGGCTGTGCGTATAAGACTTGTTCTGAAAAAGTTGAGATTTACCCCACAGGGGAAATGTTTGCCAGCCCATACACTAAGTGTATGGTTATTCCAAGTTTAGGAGACCCGCTCCTAGAAATTGGGCCTATTTTTTAATCAGGCCTTCCTTCATGTCTGATCATCCTCTGCCACTAGATCAAAAGGGTTTACGTGTTCCGTGCAGCTACAGCCAGTGTCGCATTATTAACAAGAGTGGGTGGTTAGGCTGTGCGTAAAAGACTTGTTCTGAAAAAGGTTGAGGTGTACCCCACAAGGAAATTGTTTGCCAGCCCATACACTAAGTGTATGGGCTTTCCAAGTCTAGGAGAACTGCTCCTTTTTAATGGGATATTTTTTGGTAAGAGGCACTCCTCCCTGTTTCTTCCAAGTGGAGATTGGAGTTATTGAGGTGCATATGACCTGGTAGCAGGGCAGGCCTTGCAGTCAATGCATAAGAAAACAGAATGGGAGTACAAAATGAATAATGTGAAATGGATTTTCCTGGGCCCATCCAGTACCTGCGTTCAAAGGTTTTTTGGGGTGCATATGACTTGGTAGCAGGGCAGGCCTTGCATTCAATGCATAAGAAAACAGAATGGGAGGACAAAATGAATAATATGAAGTGGATTTTCCTGGGCCAATTCACTACCTGGGTTCAAAGGCTTATTGGGGTGCATATGACTTGGTAGCAGGGCAGGCCTTGTATTCAATGCATCATTTTTTACTGAAGCCATCCTAGATCTCGTGAAAGGAGTATTGGGGTACGTCGTAATTCTTAGCAGTCCATCCACTCACTGCATAGACTATAACAGTTTTGGAGACCCACTGTTTAATAATGGCCATTTAAGCAGATTAATGCTGCCTGATGCCCCTGTAAAAATAGGCTACGTGACTTTAAGAGTCCCTCCTCCATAAATGAGACAAGATATGTCTGCTTATGTGTCCCACACCATATGGCCAGCTAGGTTTGGTAAATGTTACAATGACATTTCCCACTGAATGCATTTGTTTTTGTTGAAAGCTTTGTTAAAGTTGAAAAACACTTAAAAAACGCTGCATCTGAACATAGCCCAAGTGCTGTAGGAACGTTTTGGTCTAGGGTTATTGGTTTTGCCTTTACCTGGAAAGGATGTACCTTAACATCGTTCCCAGCAAAATCTGTTTTGGTTTTGTTTTGGTATGTTTTTTGGTGCACCAGTAAAAATGGCATGAAACTCTGACAAAATTGTTTAAAGGTGTGAACTAAGAGTCAGGAATGCCTCCTGGGGTGCTCCCCGTGATGTCCCCCTGTTATTTGAGCAGTATTTCCATCATTTTCAGATATTTTTAGACCTTAAAAGGACCTCCGGGGTGGGCGCGGTAAAATGCTCGGGTCTCCCATTGACTTACATTGGGCTCATTGTTCTGTCCGAGTACCCGAGTATTCCAATTTGCCCGACCCGAGCATTTTAGTGCTCGCCCATCACTAGTGATTATTATTACTGATTTAGTACTGGATGCCATCTAGTGGTGTCCTTAGTTGTTGCACTTTTTATGGATGTGGTTTGTCTTTACTATTTTCTATTACTTGAATAATGATTGTGCATTTATCCTTTTTAAACACTTCTAGAGGAGATCTGCATGGAGGAATGGGCCAACATACCACCAACAGTGTGTGCAAACCTTGTGAAGACTTACAGAAAACGTTTGACCTCTGTCATTGCCAACAAACGATATTTAACAAAATATTGAGATGAACTTTTGTTAATAACCAAATACTTATTTTCTACCATAATTTGCAAAATAAATGTTGCTAAATCAGACAAGGTGATTTTCCCGATTTGTTTTCTCATTTTGACTCTCATAGTTGTGGCTTACCTATAATGTCAATTACACGCCTCTATCATCTTTTTAAGTGGGAGAACTTGCACAATTGGTGGCTGACTGAATACTTTTTTCCCCACTGTAAATTACACCACATATACAAGCTGCATATTACACCACATATACAGGCTGTGTCAATTGATGCAGACTTTATGTACATTACGCACAAGTCTCTCTATATGTCATATGTATACAGTATATATATATATATATATGTGTAAATATATATATATATATATATATATATATATATATATATATATATACATACATATACAGTGCCTTGCGAAAGTATTCGGCTCCCTGGAACTTTTCAACCTTTTCCCACATATCAAGCTTCAAACATAAATATACCAAATGTAAATTTTTGGTGAAGAATCAACAAGTGGGACACAATTGTGAAGTTGAACGAAATTTATTGATTATTTTTTTTTTGTGGAAATGCAAAAACTGAAAAATGGGGCATGCAATGTTATTCGGCCCCTTTACTTTCAGTGCAGCAAACTCACTCCAGAAGTTCATTGTGGATCTCTCAATGACCCAATGTTGTCCTAAATGACTAATGATAAATATAACCCACCTGTGTGTAATCAAGTTTCCGTATAAATGCACCTGCCCTGTGATAGTCGCAGTGTTCTGTTTGAAGCACAGATAGCATCATGAAGACCAAGGAACACAACAGACAGGTCCATGATACTGTTGTGGAGAAGTTTAAAGGCGGAATTGGATACAAAATGATTTCCAAAGCTTTAAACATCCAAAGTAGCACTGTGCAAGCGATCATATTGAAATGGAAAGAGTATCATACCACTGCAAATCAACCAAGTCCCTCTAAACTTTCATCTCAAACAAGGAGAAGACTGATCAGAGATGCAGCCAAGAGGCCCATGATCACTCTGGATGAACTGCAGAGATCTACAGCTGAAGTGGGACAGTCTGTCCATAGGAGAACAATCAGTTGTACACTGCACAAATCTGTCCTTTATGGAAGAGTGGCAAGAAGAAAGTCATTTCTCAAAGATATCAGTAAAAAGTGTCATTTAAAGTTTGCAACAAGCCAACTTTATGATTGAAGCATGATATGTGGGAAAAGGTTGAAAAGTTCCAGGGAGCCGAATACTTTCGCAAGGCACTGTAGTAAGTGGCGTGTAAATTTGTCCGGAGTAGTTATTCTTATCAAGTGAACCTGCATATTAGTAGTCAGGGGTAGCTTATCAATATGTTTCCATCGATGAGAAGATTTTAAACATGCATTTTGCTTGTCTGCTGGTGTGTTACTCTCTTAGGAACAGTTCATGTTTGGCAGAAGTAATCTGCAACAAGTATAACAATTCCCCCCCATTAAGCAATTGGATTCCCACAGATCTTTCTAGGTGCGATTGAGAGCCTACATTTGTCCCAATCAATTAATTTGCAAGTCTGTAGTACCTTAACATTCCCTAAGCTCTTAGTGTTATTACAGACTAGAGTTTCCAAGAGCGCTGAATTGAAGGGCTATCTTTGTACTGAATAATTTGTCACGGTGAATTGCAGTGAACTCTTTGATCTCACCACTGCGCCGTGAGACTTTTTCTCCCTGTGCTAGCAGTGATCTCACCGAGGTCACCTCAGTTCATTGGTCCATCTGGGAACACAGCGTCAGTTATCTGCGGTAATCTCAATGAAGTCACTGAGGCTAATCTCGCAGCATCTCATTCCTCCGTGGTTCACAGGCTGGACAGTAGCATCATGGCACCATCAATGTTGAAAACTATGTATCCCCAGACATGGATTACGGCTTGGGAAAGAACGACGGATAGATGAGGGATGTGATTGTTTTTTATTTTTGCATTTTTACAGGCGATGTAAGCTTTAGTGGAATTGGGTGTTAGGTGAGTATAACTGTGTTTGTTATTTAGAAATAAAAAACTAAAAGTGTTGTTTATTATTTCAAATGAAAGACTTCATTATAGCTGTGTGCTTATTTATAATGTAACTATAGATTTACTAATGGATAGTCATCTTATAGACACCTCTCCATTACGAACCCGTGTTCTTGATGTCAACGGCCAATGTAAAGGTGATATCAACCCCACAAATATGAGCCCCACTTGCCACCACCACAGGACAAGTGGGAAGAGCCTGGCAAAGCACCTGAATTGGTGCATCTAACAGATGTACCTTTTTGCTTGTGGCTGTGGGCTGCTATTTTAGGTTGGAGGAGCAATATTCATGGCCTCTTACCAGCCTGAGATACCATCCCCAGCCATCTGTTTTAGCTTGCATGGTTGTCAAAAATACAGAGGAATCCATGCCATTTTTTAATGTAGAGTGCAGGTGCCGGCTTATGAATAATCCCATCATATGTGCCTCGGTTGCAGAACCAGGACGGTAACACGGTCTTCCCGGTGAAGTCTGTGTTCTGAGTCTTAACAGTAGGTGTTCGGTGTGGACCCCAAACTTTACTGTTTAGGTTGTCCCATCTCTAGTCAAGAGGACTTTGTTGAATGTTATGGCAATGAAATTTAAGTCTAAGTCGGGATTAACTCTCTTGTGCACTGTAAGAATATCTTCGCTAAGATTTGTTTGAATTTGTCCCAAAGATAACAGGCATTGGAAGAATTACATGTTGTAATTATAATAGTGAAAATCTTTTAAAGATAAGGGATGCTTCCTGCAATGTCATGTCTCAGTGTTGATAATTTTCTTTCAGACCACGCTTTTGGCATGCCTCACTGTAAGTTTTACACAGCTCACCTTCAACTGTTTTTAAATCTGTAATAATTGCTGGTCCGCAGACAGTTTGAAGCAATAAATAAAGGTAATAACACTCTATGTTGATTGGTCGAACTTTGTCCAAAAGCATCACTTGAACGTTTGCTCATACATGGACCCTTGCGCCTAGTTTCTTAACATTTTCTAGTGTCTGAACATAGAAAAGTCCTCTCAAAAGGATCGGCTTGACACAGGTGAAAGGAAGTTGTTAATTTTGTGTTAGGTGGTTGAGCAGCTCTTTCCTCTACAATGTTGGCAGTGAAATAAACTTGTACATTTTCAACATGGATACTAAGGTGAACTACAGTTAGACATTTTTCATGGATGGGAAAATTAGTAATTGCCACATGGATTCATTACTACTTAAAACCTTCCCATTTGATAGAGCATACTCTCATCAAAGGCACCTTTTTTATTGTGTAGCTGAAGAACTGCCATTTCTCTGCCCTTGTTATAGTATTTACAAATGGATTTGACTGACTTCACAGAATTTTAATATTCTATGTTAATGTGTGCATCAAACATTTCTGAAAGTAGTGGAGTGTACCGGTAATCTATTTCAATATCTGTGTACTGATTAACCCTTTTAAATCTGTTGCAGTACATCCCCCCTGTCCAGGTTTCCATTTTGTAAAGAGGATAACCATTATTTCACGTCATGAACTTTTTAGTGCATTTTCCTTTTTTCATGCATAGTGATCTTGGATTAAGTGGTACACATGGCCCATGGATCATATTTTTCTAAATAATTTCAAAAGTACCTGGTCCTCCTCTGGGTTTGGAAGCTCAGCCAAAATAACACTGTCAATTTGATCAGCCTATCTTGTCCTTTAGCCATATCAGTATGTGTCCATGCAGAAAACGCCTTTTTTTGCAACTCAATTTAATACATCCAACTTCGAGATTCACCAAAAATGTGACACTTTGGAAATTCTTCTATACTTCTTATATTTTGATATACCTGCAGAAGGAACTCAATTGCTTCTTAAACATGATGTCTTACATTGAATAAATCTACATAGTCTTACAATCACTGGACATCTTCCTATTATTTGAACCAATTTACATTCCCTGCTTTTTTATATTTACTGTATTTTTCGCATTATAAGATGCACTGGACAAAGGTTTAAGAGAAGAAAAATAGAAAAATCTAATTGAATCAAAATATGTGGTTATGACACACTATTATGGAGGAATCTGCTGCTGACACTGTCATAGGAGTCATTATCCCCATCCAGGCATATATATGCAGGCCTTGCGTTCAATGAATAGGAAAACAGTATGGCAGTACTAAATAAATAAGAATGAGAACTTTGGTTTAATGTGGCCATCCAGTATGTTGGTTCAAAGGGTTATTGACGTGAGCGTAACTTTGGGACAGGGTAGGCCTTGCATTCAATGCATATGCAAACAGTATGGAAGTACCAAATAAAGAATAATGTGAACTTTCGATTCATGCGACCATCCAATACGTTGTTCAAAAAATTATTGTGGTGCATATAACTTTAAGGCAGGGCAGGCCTTGCATTGAATGCATAGGCAAACAATATGGCAGTACAAAATAAAGAATAATGGGAACTTTGGTTTAATTTGGCAATCCAGTACGTTGGTTGAAAGGGTTATTGGGGTGCGTGAAACTTTGGGGCAGGGCAGACCTTGGATTTAATGCTTAGGCATAGAGTATGGCAGTACCAAATAAAGAATAATGGGAACTTTGGTTTGGCCATCTAGTACGTTGGTTTAAAGGATTACTGAGGTGCGAGTATCTTTGGAGCAGGGCAGTCCTTGCTTTCAATGCATAGGCAAACAGTAAGGCAGTACCAAATAAATAAGAATAGAAAGCCCATACAGAGAGAGCGTAGAGAGCCAGTTCATGCCACATATCCAGCTTTGAGACCCAATAAATATAAGGCACAGAGGATTCAAAGAGGACGTTGGTACAGTCAGCAAGATACTCCCTCAGCATCTTCCAAAACTTTGCACTCCTTGGTACAGTACCCCATACGTTAGGGCCACTGAAATGGGAGGGTCTGAGAAAACTCTACCGAGAACTTTGCCAGTGTTGCTATGTCTCTGCTGGATTGGCGTTCGGTCTCTGTCGCCTGTACTCTTGGTTGTCCAGTGAACTGTGACCTCTGCTGTCAGCGTTTTCAGATAGGATTTTTTTTAATAATTCCACAACAATGGCCTTCTGGTATTGCACCATTTTAATACACCTGTCTGTCTTTGGAAGAAGCGATTAAAAGTTTTCCTTGTAGCATGGGTCTAGAAGTGTAACCAACCAGTAATGACTGTCACCCAAAATTTTGAGAACACGAGGGTCACGGGAAAGACAGTGCAACATAAAGTCTGCCAGGCATGAGAGACTGCTAACAGGCAAGATTTCCGTGTGTTCAGAAAGAAGATGACTGACCATGCTCTCCTCCTCCTCCTCCTCTACCATCTCCTCCTCCCTATCCTCAGGCCATCCACAGTGAACAGACGGTATGACAGTTGTGCTTGTAGTACCGTGTAACTTTGAGGCTGGGCAGGCCTTGCATTCAATGCATAGGCAAACAATATGGCAGTACCAAATAAAGAATAATGGGAATTTAGGTTTAATGTGGTCATCCAGTACGTTGATTGAAAGGGTTATGGGGGTGCATGTAATTTTGGGGCAGGGCAGGCCTTGCATTCAATGCATAGGAAAACAGTATGGCAGTACCAAATAATGAATAATGGGAACTTTGGTTTAATTTGGCAATCCAGTATGTTGGTTGAAAGTGTTATTTGGGTACTTGTAACATTGGAGCAGGGCAGGCCTTGCATTCAATGCGTAGGCTAACAGTATGGCAGTACCAAATAAATAAGAATGGGATCTTTGGTTTCATGTGGCTATACAGTACATTGGTTCAAAGGGTTATTGGGGTGCGTGTAACTTTGTGGCAGGGCAGGCCCTGCATTCAATGCATAGGCATAGAGTATGGCAGAACCAAATAAAGAATAATGGGAACTTTGGATTAATGTGGCCATCCAGTACGTTGGTTTAAAGGATTATTGGGGTGCGTGTATCTTTGGAGCAGGGAAGTCCTTGCATTCAATGCATAGGTAAACCGTATGGCAGTACCAAATAAATAGAGAGAGCACAGAGTGCCAGCTCATGGCACATATCCTGCTTTGAGGCCCAATAATTATAAGACACAGAGGAATCAAAGAGGACGTTGGTACGGTCATCAAAGGGCAGCACGGTGGCTCAGTGGATAGCACTGCAGCGCTGGAGTCCTGGGTTCGAATCCCATCAAGGACAACATCTGCAAGGAGTTTGTGTGTTCTCCCCGTGTTTGCGTGGGTTTCCTCTGGGTACTCCGGTTTCCTCCCACACTCCTAAGAAAACATACTGATAGGGAATCTTGATTGTGAGCCCCATCGGGGACAGCAATGATAATGTATGCAAACTGTAAAGTGCTGTGGAATATGTTAGTGCTATGTAAAAATAAAGATTATTATAAAGATTATTATTATTATTACTCCCTCAGCATCTTCCAAAACTTTGCACTCCTTGGTACAGTACCCCGCACCTTAGAACCACTGCTATGGGAGGGTCTGAGAAAACTGGGTGCATGTATTTTGTGGCAGGGCAGGCCGGCAAACAGTATGGCAGTACCAAATAAAGAATAATGTGAACTTTGGTTTAATTTGGCAATCCAGTATGTTGGTTGAAAGTGTTATTTGGGGCTGGGCAGGCCTTGCATTCAATGCATAGCCTAACAGTGTGGCAGTACCAAATGAATAATAATGGTAACATTGGTTTCATGTGGCCATGCTGGACGTCTCTTAAATAGGTTATTGTGGTGCAGGCCTTGCATTCACTTCATGCGCAAACATTGTGGGAGTACCAAACGAAAGGGAACTTTGGTTTCATGTGGCCATCCAGAACGTTTTTGTTTTGGGTTGTTTATTTTGCATTATATACAAATCATTACCCTGGAAAGGATGTTCCTGAACATATTTCACCGGAAAATCCATTTCTGTTTCATTTTTGTAAGCCTGTAAAAGTGGCGTCTTCCCATGTCATTTGAGCACTGTTCCCCTTTGATTTCTGTTGCTTTTAGACTCTAAAAAGACCCCAGGGTGTGGGTCACGGAAAACATGCTTGGGTTTCCCATAGACTTACATTGGGCTCGTTGCTCGGGTCTAGCACCGTAGCATTCCAATTTGGTCAACCCGATCAACGAGCACCCGAGCATTTTAGTGCTCGCTCATCAATAGTTATAACAAAAGTTTATGTGATTAAAAATGATGAGCATAAACAATAATAAAACTGTGGTTAATAAACCGCCGCAGATAAAGAATACTACAGAATACAATGATGACGGGTAATATAGTATTTGATGAACATTATAATCACTAACATTTATTAAAAACAGACAAAATAAAAATTGTGGAATGAAACATAAAATATAACAAAATAAAGAATTTCTATATGTATCACGACAAAATCCTACAGTGAGCCCCAATATCAAGCAAAATAATTTTTTATCAATAAATTATTAATTGAACTGTCTTCACTAAGATGGCACCTGTGGCGCCTGTGAAGTAGCAGCTATCAGGGATCCGATAGATACTACTGCATAGGCGCCTTTGGCGACATCTTGGAGGAAGCTATTTTTTTTCTCTAGCAAGTTGGCAGCCGGCGCCATTTTCAAACTGATTTTTTTTTTTTAGGAATTTATGGATAACATGAAAGAAAGGATTACATACACATTATAGATGCGACAATGCTGCAGCGCTGGTGCCACCACTGGTGCCTGCCTGCAAAAGGGGATTTTTTTTTTTCAAGACATATATATGTTATTCGTCATGTAAACTAGGGGGCAGGTTACTGAGGGATCATTGACCTGTCAGAAGAAATACTGATGAATATCTAAGCAGAGCACCACATAAAGACCCCCCACAGGCCTGCCCCGAAGCTCAAACATATCATTAACTGAAAACTGAAAATAAAGATTAAACAACAATCACAAGACGGATTTCATCAATGAAGGTATCATTTTAATCAGTATAACAGCGCCTGCCTGACAGTATCTGTAGGTTACTGTGCACAATAATGCTGACAGGTTCCCTTTAAGCAGAAATTAAAGACATGCTCTAATTCAAAGTGTTTAGAGATACCTGGTTCCAAGATACCCTTGTTGAGATTAGACAGGTATTTATTCATACACTGTTGTAAGTGGTGGACTCTGCAGCCAATGTTTTCTAATGATCAGGGCATTGAGAGAGAGAGAGAGGTTACAAAGTGAGAACTGCAACTCAAAAAGTTTTGATGAGGAAAGTTAGTTAGCATTATGACAAGTGACCAAAATTACTTTATACTTGAAGGTTTAGAGTTCCTTTTAAATGACAAAATGTAATTGTCTTCTGTATAGACAGACAAGACACTGTGCTAGGGCAAGTTGATTTGCATCTTCTAATGCTAATCTATATATGTTGATTGAGGAATTTCTTACGTATAATAACAAGGCAGCAATGCATGATATGCTACTTTACCTTTGTAATAATAATGATCTATATTTCCTTTGAAAGGTAGATGATGTAACAGCAAGGTTTATTTCCCCAAAAAACACAAATAATGATAATCAACCTATTGGCCTAAAGTACATTGTAAATGTGACCTCAAAAGGATATGGGATCTCTTCCCCAGTTTCGCAGGAGACTATAGGTGCAGTGTCAGCAAGTGCAATTGTTGCAAGAGCATCCTGCACAGTGCTAATTCTTTCACATCCTCTACTGCACATGAAACTTATCCCATCAAAAATGTTTGAACTGTAAATCTAATTCTGGTATTTATCGTCTTTAATGCCACTGTACATTACAAGACGTTGACAACACTGTCCAAAACCTATGACAGTATATGAATAAACTCCTGTCCAGTGTCAACAACAGCTTTTTGAAACACAGTATTTCTAGACACTTTAGTATACAATGACTCTGATTTCTGCTTAATCTCCATACAAATTAATGCAAGTTTTAGAGGCTGTTTAAACACAATTCTAATAATGATATTTTCACATGTGCCAATTTTCTATCCTTTCTCTCCAAGACCATCACCCAAGATTCTTCACATTACTACATTTGGCGCTATAAAATAACCCTTCCTCTTCTCCCCTTTGCATCTTGCTTGTTTTTTTTCATTTACTAATTTTTCATATATATCTTTGATTTGCCTGATATGGACACTCATCATAGACTTGTGTTGTAATACCTCTAACATTTTTTATAAGGTTTTATTTTCCTTTCTCCATGTTAAGGTTTTTAACCCCTTCATGACATGTGCCTTAGGGCTTATGTCATGTCTCCCCCTTTGAAATTGGCTCCGGCGGTGAACCCACATCTTTTCCGGCACATGTCAACTGTTTTGAACAGCTGACATGTGCCCAGAACAGGCACGGGTGGAATCACGATTCACTCGCGACTCACAACTATTAACCTGTTAAATGCTGCTGTCAAGCTCTGACAGCAGCATTTAACGCGCGCTTCCGGTCATCGACCCAGAAATCAGCCCATCGGAGACCCCTCTCACATGATCACGGTTCACCGATGGGTTGGCATAACAACCAGAGGTCTCCTGGAGACCTCTATGGTTGTAACTGCCAGTTTGCTGTGAGTGCCACCCGGTTGTGCCAAAAGTAAAAAAAAAGTTTTTAAAATTATCAGAAACTGAAATAATATAAAGCTTTAAATCACCCTCCTTTCGCACCATTCAAAATAAAACAATAAAAAAATCAAACATACACATATTTAGTATCGCTATGTTCAGAATTGCCCAATCTATCAATAAAAAAAGAAACTGATTGCTTAACGGCATAGCGAGAAAAAAGTCAAAATGGCAGAATTGTTTTTTTTGTCGCCAAGACATTGCATTAAAATGCAGTACTGGGCCATCAAAAGATAATATCTGCACCAAAATGGTACCAATAAAAACAACAGCTCGGCATGCAAAAATTAAGCCCTCACCGAACCTGAAAACGTGAAAAATGGAGACTTTACGGGTCTCAGAAAATGGTGCAATTTTTTTTTAACAAGGTTAGGATTTTTTTTTCCACCACTTAAATGAAAAAGACGCTGACACGTTTACTGTCTATGAACTCAAAATGACCTGGAGAATCATAGTGGCAGGTCAGTTTTAGCATTTGGTCAACATAGTAAAAGAAAATCAAAAAAACTGTTGTGGAATTGCATTTTTTTTCCAATTTCACCGCACTTGGAATTTTTTTCCCATTTTTGAGTACACAATATGGTAAAACCAATGGTGTCATGAAAAGTAAAACTTGTCCCACAAAAAAAGCCCTAACATGGCCATATTTATGGAAAAATAAAAAGGTTATAGCTCTGGAAAGAAGGCGAGTGATAAACAGAAATGCAAAAACGGAAAAGGGCATGGTCTTGAAGGGGATAATAAATGCTTTTAATTAGATTGTTCATTAAATATTGTATTACTCTTCATCATTGTACTATATAACATTAATTATTTGTGGCAGTGTATTATCCACAGGTTTATTGTTTTTTATGATCCTCATTTTTATTCACATAGTCTTTTGTTACTACTCAGTACTACTCCTTTGATTTTCGGACCTATTCATTTCCTTTTCTGTCCTGATTCATATAATCAATTAGGCTAGGATTCAGCAGTAAATTGCTTTGAAAAGTGGCAAAAAGTTTAGCCAACATGGTGCTGCACAAACATGTTCTGACTTTTTGCATTTTCAAACTAATTTTAGCCAGCTCTGCAAAATGGGCAGAGCTGAAGCGTGAGTGAAAAGCGTTATGAAGGCAGAACTTGACTAATGCATGATGAGCTGTGGCATTCGTTACACCAGAAATCTTATCACAGTCAAAGGTTTTGTGAGGAGGCACATGGAGGTGCATGTCACCTGTCAGATGCTCCTTATTCATTAAGGGGTGTGCGCCTCGTAATGAATCAGATCATCTGACTTCATCATGCCCTTTCCTCAAGACAAGTGTGAACATTGTTGGATTTGATGAATCAGACATTTTGTCTTTTTGCAGCCTAGTGTGCTTTCATTGGCTCATCTAATAGATGCATTGAAGGAGACAATATAAGAATATAAGTATATAAGTAAATAGGTAATAAGTAAATATATTTCTAAGTAAATAATTAAATAGATGCGCCTTTTCTGGGGTAGTTGCGGCTGCTATTTCTAGGTTAGGGGATCAGAAAGGATCAGGTAGGGAATAATACAAATGCTAGCCAATAAGAAAACATGTATAGATTAAACCACCTGTTTTAGAGGCAATAGACTGGAAGGCGTAAGTGTAGAAGGTTCTTCAATCCAGTAATTTATGAGGTAGCTAGAAGGAATAATGAAGGACCTGTGTGTGCACAACTGAACATGTGACACTTCATGTGATGAGTCACATGAGCACTGGGAGGAAGACAAAAGAAAACCCTCCAACAACTCAGTTTAAGTTAGAGTGTACTTACAATGATCTTTTTCTAAGTAATTACAGAGCAGAAGCGATCCAAATCTTCCTAAAATACATAAAACTTGGGTCTAGTGATGTATTAAAATACTGATGATGGGTCTGGTGATGTATTTATGTCAGTACTCCTTTAAAAAAGTTTGTGACCTTTGAAATAGGTACAGTTTGACAGGCAATGTGGCCCTTGGGTCAAAAAATGCGTTTGCTCTTGCTCCAGACAAGTGTATTCTTGTAAACAACCAGGAGAAATAACAGGCTATCTTTACATTTTAAAATATTAATCACAAAAGCAATTTAGCAGCATATTAATTTTACCAAGTTTCTTAGAAAACAGTCTTTTTGTAGCTTGTTATACATAAGGTTTGCACGCACAATGGAGGCCTTATTAATTACTGAACCAACAAATGCTACTGATTTAAAATGCATGAAAAGAAGTTATACCATATCTATGAGCACAAGTTTCAGCAATAAACATAAACATGTCAAGGACAAGACAACTTAGAATGTATTCACATGCAACAATGCTAATTTGTTTCCCAAGATCAACAGCGTTTTTATTACTATGCATTTGAAGCAGATTGAAATTATATTTGCCTGATTGACCCATGACATTATAATTACTGGTGGATATAAATCAATCTTTTTCTTTTCACTTTTTTTTGGTTGCCGTGGTTAGATAGGTCATTAGTGTGTCAAATAATTGACTGTGTTCCTCATAAATGAGATTGGAATAATTTTGGAGCTTTTGTTTGCATAGTCATATATCGTAAATAGAATGGTGTTTCTCAATGTATTAATTTTCATTTAGCATATTACATCCAGTGATGGGATAGTTTATTCTGAGAATTAGCTTTAGAGGATTGAGACTATGAAATGTAACTCAAACACAACAATATTTGAATAGATGTAGCATTATTTTTAAATCATTTAATGCTGGGAATTTTGAAATCATATTGAAAAAAATTGCAGCTACGGGCAACAACAGTTAAATTACAACATAATTCCATTTATTAAAATACAGTATCCACTGCATATTATTATTTTATTATTGATGTTAAGTAAGTTGTTTTGTGTTACACATAATTCATGCATTTCCATACTAGTGGAGTGAAAGTGCAATTGGACTCTAGCTCTAATCAATATTTATATTTCTCTTTGAAGGACCTGTTGGCCCCTTCAGAAAACCTACAACCCAGAACTAATCATTGTTATGTTTTGCTTTCATTATTCTTTCTGACCATATGTGGAAACATCATGGCTGTGAGCCAGAATTTTTATTTAAATGCTACACCCTTCTCCAACAGTCCAGATCCCGCTCTCATATTTAAATGTGTCCCATATATGTATTTTTTATCTATCTCTTTTAATTGTAATTTTTATTCTAAATAAATTTTACTTTTCTTCAAATCATCTGTAAATACAAAAAGCAAGCAGCATAGGTTTCCTTGTCAAAAGAACCCAAATAGTTAGATCTATAGACAGATGAAAATACCCATCAGTGAGATTGCTTACCAAAGTCTTCATTTCTACTCCTCTGCAGGTCTTATTTTGGAGACTATGTCTACAAGAGATATTCCTGATTTCTCACACAAGTGATTTTTTTTAACTGTCTTTTCAGTGTTTGCAACCAGATAGTAGGATACAAACACATATAATTGTGCAAAGTATGGAGTTTGGACAATCCTCATACAATGTAACTGTCATGGACAGCCAGTGTACATGTCCTAAGTAGTGTTGAGCATTCCGATACCGCAAATATCGGGTATCGGCCGATATTAGCTGTATCGGAATTCCGATACTTAGTTCCGATATTTTTCATATATCGTATACCGGAATCGGAAGTTCCCATAATTCTTTGAGAGGCAATGTGATTATAGTCAGCCAATGAGGAATCCTAAGAAGTGTGGGCACATCCTGTACTGCTGCGGTCATGTTAACTAATGGCATGGCTGTGATTGGATGCTGAAATGATGTCAGAATGCAGTATAAAAGGCGCCGCCGCCATTTTAGCGTCACTGTGCTGTGAACTCAGTAAGGGAAAGAACGCTGCTCTGCTGACTCTGAGGGACAGTTAGAGATTGCGATTTAGTGTACTGTGCTTTAGGCAGGCTAGTTTACCACCGGCTGTGTAAAGCTTCCTTTTGCCTGCAGTGTTGTTTTAACAGCTCTGCAAGGTGTGTGTGAGTGCAGGTGACGCTGCAGTTTGCTCTGTATGTAACGCTGTCTGTAGGCATCTGCACGTGTCACTCACAGACTCTTTTTTTTTTCCTTCAGTGTAATTCTTGCTGCTCCATGTAATTGAAATAATAGTGTGACGTGCTTCCATCCGTATACAATACCTTGGTTGCAAACACTATAGAAGTCCACAAAGGAGCCTTTCACAGCAAGTGAACAGTTGTGTTTCAGTGTTTACTGCAGTCTGTGAGTTTTTTTTTTTTTTGAGTGCACTCATGCTCCAGTTACTTCAACTAATGCTGCGTGTACTCTGTTGAGCGTCTGTCACTGGCTCATCCTTTTAATTTTTCAAAAATTGCTGCTGCTTTCTTCTATTTAAAATTTACAAAAATCTATTAGTGTGACGCTCTTCCATCAAAATACAATACATTGCTTGCAAACATAATAGAAGTCCACAAAAAGGACTTTCACAGCAAGTGAACAGTTGTGTTTCAGTGTTCACTCTAGTCTGAGCTTTAATTTTTTTGTAGGAGTGTAGATCCCGCTCCACTTACTTCAACCACCGCAGCGTGTACTCTGCTGAGTGTCTGTCACTGGCTCATCCTTGTAATTTTTCAAAAATTGCTGCTGCTTTCTTCTATTTTAAATTTACAAAAATCTATTAGTGTGACGCTCTTCCATCAAAATACAATACATTGCTTGCAAACATAATAGAAGTCCACAAAAAGGACTTTCACAGCAAGTGAACAGTTGTGTTTCAGTGTTCACTCTAGTCTGAGCTTTAATTTTTTTGTAGGAGTGTAGATCCCGCTCCACTTACTTCAACCACCGAAGCGTGTACTCTGCTGAGTGTCTGTCACTGGCTCATCCTTGTAATTTTTCAAAAATTGCTGCTGCTTTCTTCTATTTTAAATTTACAAAAATCTATTAGTGTGACGCTCTTCCATCAAAATACAATACATTGCTTGCAAACATAATAGAAGTCCACAAAAAGGCCTTTCACAGCAAGTGAACAGTTGTGTTTCAGTGTTCACTCTTGTCTGAGCTTTAATTTTTTTGTAGGAGTGTAGATCCCGCTCCACTTACTTCAACCACCGCAGCGTGTACTCTGCTGAGTGTCTGTCACTGGCTCATCCTTGTAATTTTTCAAAAATTGCTGCTGCTTTCTTCTATTTTAAATTTACAAAAATCTATTAGTGTGACGCTCTTCCATCAAAATACAATACATTGCTTGCAAACATAATGGAAGTCCACAAAAAAGCCTTTCACAGCAAGTGAACAGTTGTGTTTCAGTGTTCACTCTAGTCTGAGCTTTAATTTTTTTGTAGGAGTGTAGATCCCGATCCACTTACTTCAACCACCGCAGCGTGTACTCTGCTGAGTGTCTGTCACTGGCTCATCCTTGTAATTTTTCAAAAATTGCTGCTGCTTTCTTCTATTTTAAATTTACAAAAATCTATTAGTGTGACGCTCTTCCATCAAAATACAATACATTGCTTGCAAACATAATAGAAGTCCACAAAAAGGCCTTTCACAGCAAGCGAACAGTTGTGTTTCAGTGTTCACTCTAGTCTGAGCTTTAATTTTTTTGTAGGAGTGTAGATCCCGCTCCACTTACTTCAACCACCGCAGCGTGTACTCTGCTGAGTGTCTGTCACTGGCTCATCCTTGTAATTTTCCAAAAATTGCTGCTGCTTTATTCTATTTTAAATTTACAAAAATCTATTAGTGTGACGCTCTTCCAGAGGACAGCGTTTTTTTGGCCAGTTGTGAGTCTGCAGCACATGGTTGATTTCATGCTGCACTGCCTGAGAAACGACCGCCGCATCGGCCACATTCTCACCACGTCAGATTATTGGGTGTACACCCTCCTAGACCCTCGTTACCGGGACAACTTACAAAGCCTCATCACACCGTTGAACCGGGACCGTAAAATGCTGGAGGACCAAGACACACTGTTGAAATCCATAATGTTCTCCATTCCAGCCGAGAGCGCTGCTGCTGCTACTGCTTTACAAAGCAGCTCTGTGCGTCGAGGCATTGTAGACACCTCTGCAACAAGAGGGAGCACAAGCAGCGCCTCTGCACAGGGCAAGAGCTGTATGTTACAAATGTGGCGAAGTTTTGTGACAGCGCCACCAAGGTGTACACCATAGTGATGGGAAATCTAGTTAATTTTGTTGATTAGTTCACCATGAACTAGTTCACTGAAAAGATTAGTTCAAAAGATTAGTTCATTTAGTTCATTTAGTTCAGTTTTTCTCCACCCTATCCTGTGAGGAGCTGATAGGAAATGCATCATGTGACCTCTGAACTAAATGAACTAGATGAACTGCTGAACAAAATGTTCTATTGAGAATGACTCAGGACAGCCTAGTTCAATCTGATGCCTCTGACTGAGCCCAGCAGTGCCACATATGATTGTGTATGAGGGGGCTGAGAAGCAGTTCAGCATCCACCATTTTAAGAACAGAACAGGGGTCAGTGTTAAAGATTTTAGCAAGACTGATCTTCTAGGCTAGAGGCATGAACTACACACAGAAACACTCTCTCTTATACACACATATGAGCTGTGTCTGTGTACTGTGTGTGCAATTTCATTTTTTATTAATAATATTATTATTACTGTTATATTTGTATTTGATGTGTGGTATGCCTTGGAGGTGCTGGCTTGCCCTGCTGCCAGTGTATTATCTGAGTGCGTCTTTAGTGCTGCAGGTGGTGTACTAACAGACCGTCGCATGCGACTATCCTCAGACAATGTAGACCGGCTTATTTTTCTGAAAATGAACAAGGCATGGATCTCACCTGAATTTGCCTGTCCGTTTTCAGATTAAATAACTGTTTGCCAACGTTTTCCAAGTCTCCTGTTATGTTCATCTTTCTACCACCTGAACTCTACTCCCTGGGCTACAACACTGCCAGTCACAGGGGAATGATCATTTACAAAACAAAATGTTATCCCCAACAAATAGTAGCGCAACGACTCCAGTGCCCACTTTATCGCCAGGCACTCTCTCTCTACAATGCTGTCTCTGTTTTTTGATGGAGTAAGTTTTCGACTCAGGAAACTAATGGGATGCTCCTCCCCGTTAAGCTCCAGTCCTGAGACAACACGGCACCCATACCTACCTCTGACGCATCAGTCTGGACAATGAATTCTCTTTTGAACTCGGGTGTGCTCAAAACTGGTGACCCACACAGTGCCCCTTTTATTGCCCCTGTTGATGACCCCTTGCTGATTTATTAACCGGCTACACCAGATCCATGGGTATTCTCTCAAACTGGACCTCTAAAATTTTTAATGGCACCAAGGGACTCACTAAATGAGGCTGAGGACTGTGTACCTGGCGCATGCGACAAGAGTTACAATACCGTTTAACTTCTTGATAGACCCCCTGCCAGTAAAACCGTTGTATAATTCTGTGTAGGGTTTTCTTTTGGCACAAATGTCACCCTAGTACATGCGCATGCGCTAAGTCCATTACCAACCTCCGATATGACTGCGGTAGCAGCAATTGTTAAAAAATTTCAACATGTATTTTATAAACCTGATACAGCAAATCTTGGTTCAGCTCTAATTGTTGAAATACTGGGAGCTGCCCCGGGGTGTTGGGGTTCCCCATTGACAACCAGTAAATTTTCACGGGCTAGACTCAACGTAGGGGCCGCGGAGTTGCGCCTTAACAAATTTGTCACCTGTCACATTTAAGTATTACAATTCAGGTCCCGGTGTCAAATCTTCCATCTCCCCAACTAACACTTCGATAGGAGAGGGGTTTTCCTACTCCACCGAAGGCAAAGGTAATACTGCCCACTGCACACATGTGTTATGCATAGTGAGACTGATAGTAGCCAACAAAGTAGCAAACAAAGGCCACTTGTGATCGCCCTATCAGCGTAGGACCAATGCTACTCAAAAGATCTGCCATGATCCTGGACAAAATCTTGATATAATGTCAATGAGTGAGAATGTACGATAGGATCCAGGCAGATGTGAATGTTTGTTTGGTTTTAGTAGCAACTTCATGTGTGACATGTTTGAATGGCTGGGCAACCCTCCTGTCTCCAATATATGATTGAAGGTGCGTACCAATGTGGACGGGATATCCTCACTCAATAATTTAAATAATTTGGCTGTAAACCCGTCAGGTCCTGGAGCTTTCCCGTATTTAAAGTAACTTATCGCCGCTGTCACTTCCGTCACCTCAATTTGTTTTTTTAAAAGGAGAAGCTGATAGTTTGTGATGGATGGTAACCGTATTCCATCTACAAAGGTGTTACCCTCCGCACTATCCATATGTTCCACCTTATATAAGTCTGAGTAGTATTCTTGTAGAATGGTGTTTATGGTTCGAGGGTCTGTGTTCATGATCCCATGTTTATTCGTTAACGCTGTAATATGTTGATGACGAATGTGATTTTCCCTTTCGCTAGTCGTGATAATAGTCTCCTCATTTGCTACCATAACGATATACATCGGCTCTATAATTGTTATTACTGCTTGTCTCTCGTCGATATACCCATACGTATAAGTCAGCCTTAGCCTGCTTACATCTATTTTTAACCTGTGTTGATGAACTTGTCTTGTTTGCCGTGTACCTATCGCGTAATATCCTGCTAGCCTGCGAGTAGTTTGTCGCAATCTTCTTTTTTAGCATTGTCTGATAACCTATTAGTTTCCCGCGCATTACTCCCTTCCCTGCTGCCCATAAAAGTTCCGGCCTATCCCTAGTATCTCCATTATCCCTTACATATTAAAAAAAACCATTGTTTCACGTGATGTCGAAACTTCTATCCATTAACAAATAGGTCGGGAAGCGCCAAGTTTGGTTTGGCCCCATCTGCACCATATCTGGCAGGGTCACTGATACGGGGCCCCTGGGCATATTTAGCTACGTTGTGCACATCTGCCCCTTATTTAATACCGTGTGCAGCAAAAATAACTATTTTGGACCAAGTCATGTGGGCCGATGAAGAATATTCATGCCATCTGGGGTTTATGTTCCCAAAAAGTCACAAAGTTATCTGTTAGAAAAAGGGTTATTATAAACGTGGTCATGGATCCACATTTATCGCATCGACCTACAGTTCTTCACTGTTTAGATTCACCCTATTTTTAAATCACCACCGGGGTGGGTTTTAATGCTCCCTATCGGCCTGATATGCTTGGATACCTGGGATAAATTCAGAACTCTCCAAACTCCCCACTCACATGTCAGCGCAGGAAACCCTAAGAGGGACGTGCTTGTTTTGTTGCGCATGTTGGGTTTTTAACAGTAAATGTTACGCTGCTTATTTTTTTTTCGTCCCAAGGGCAAAAAAGTCTGCGTAACTTACATTTTTTCGACACTCAAAAA
>JARQOD010000002.1:169838968-169895619 GCA_033576555.1 Oophaga sylvatica
TAGACTGATTTAATTGTTTGTGCAAATCAGATAGCAAACGACATGAAAAGACATGGTTAACCCTATGTACACCAAGTGTCATTTCATGTCGGGTGCTTCTGTCTTTTCACTGAAGCCGGCTTTACCCGGCAATTGAATCAGAGTATATTTTACTATGTAGAAGTGTATAAACTATACATATATGTATATATATATATGTCACAATGACATGTATATATATATATATATATATATATATATATATGTATTCTATGTGTGTATATTTAGTGTTTACAAGGAAAGAATGGGGTTTTTTTAGTTGCGATATTTTGTTCCCATAGACTTACATAGGACTTCCGGTATCGGTATCGGGTATCGCCGATATTTTAGTGATATCGGCGATACCATTCCGATTCCGATACTTTAGGATATCGGAAAGTATCGCTCAACTCTACCTTGGAGTCATTTGTCCAATTACTTTTGGTCCCTTTAAAAACAGGGTGGCACATGTTAAGGAGCTGAAACTCCTAAACCCTTCATCCAATTTTAATGTGGATACCCTCAAATGAAAGCTGAAAGTCTGGACTTCAACTGCATCTGAATTGTTTTGTTTCAAATTCATTGTGGTAATGTCTAGAACCAAAATTAGATAAATGTTGTCTCTGTCCAAATATATATGGACCTAACTGTAGTATCTTATGAAAAAGGTAGTATTCTCTTCTCACCCTTGAAGGAGGCTATCAACAATTTTTGACACTTATCTTAATCACTGAATTAAGGTTAAACATTCAGTCCTTTTGCAACAGAAATATATTATTAAGCACATAGGCTGCATTTCCAAGCATTTGGGTGATTCTAAACTGAATTGGTAATTCTAAGCAGTGTGTTAATTGTAATAGGCAGCCACTTTTGCAACAAGTCAGTATGTGAAATGTTTTCCCATCTAAATATTCACTGAATGTGAGGGGTAATTATTGAAATGTGGAAGCTTTGAGTAACCAGAGTAACTCAACCATAAACTAGTAGGCCACGTAAAATCATAGAGCAAGGCCACTGTGTGTTGATGCACATTGTGCATAAAGCTCACCAACATTCTTCTGATTATGTAAATGAAGAGCTCCAAACTATCTTATTAATAGCAACACAAAAACTGCGCAGTGAGCAAGCCTTACATCTCCAAGCACAATCACAAGCGTCGGATGGAGTGGTGAAAATCACGCTACTAATAGACCAACACATAAAGAAATGTCCAAAACTGTATGTTTGAATATGTTTGATGTGAAAGAACCACATTAAGTACCTCTAAGATTAACCAGATAGTAGATTTTGAACCAGTCTCTCTATTCTAACTTCATGAAGTATGTAACTTTACAAATGCTTCTCTGGATGAATGTTCAAACATTTCCACAATCTAAAATTTTGTAAAAAGTATTCTAAGAAGAGGGGAAGCTGTTGGTTTGGCTGTAAATGGGGATCAATTCAAATTATTGTCTAAGAATTAGCCTGGGATATCAGAAAAGTCCCGGGAGATACACTAAAATGTCTATAGAGAAGCAGGGAAACATGTACTCATTTAGATTTAAAAAAAAAAATACTTTTCACGTTATAAAACATGTATTCAAAGACAAAATGAGAACATCATAGCAAAATAAGGGAGACCAAATGTCCATATATGAAAACTTCACAAACAAACTGTGGCCCAGGAGGCTCGGCAAAAATACTCTTATTAGGGCTATAGAAAATATGCATTCAATAAAGTTTGCAAAGAAAATTAGGTTTCAATGAAAACTTACTGTAGTTAGGTCATAATGCAAGTATTATAATGTATAAAATAGCTTTACCCATCCTGTGTTTGCCCAACTCTTTCTTGCCACTGTAATATGTAGGTGACCCAGTACTTCTGTCAATACAGAGTGCATCTATGTTCTTCTTGAATTAAATGGCATTACCATGCAAATCGAATCATATGCATGTCATATTAAAATTATTTATGATAAGTTCAATAAAATTCCCTTGATGTCTTTTCAGAATATAACTGTTTTTATACTAAAGATAAAAATAAAGTCACCCCTTGAGGCTCTCAATTTGCTAACCAAGATCAAAATGTCTCACAGCTATTATGACAGGTCATTGAACAGACTTATTTATCATCTAGTCTCTTTTTAGTTGAAACTCCACCAGCATTTAGAGTGATAAACTGTTTCATGCCCTAAAGGAAAAATAGTGGATTTTTTTTAATCTATTTTTAACCTTTAAATAGAGTTTATGGAGTTTTTACTATATCTTTTTTTAAGCCATTTTGATTCAGTACAGTTGAGGTGCAGTATGGAATGTTTTATACATCTGCCTTTGTATGAGTATTGTGACAGGCTCACTGGAGTATTTTTATTTTCTAGAAAACATTGTAACAACTTTAAAATTAACAGCAAAAAATGACATTTGATTGAGGAAATTTAGAAGTCATGGCTGGGCCTATAAACTCCTACCGAACATTGCAACAAATAAGGAGAAACATCAGGCATAGTGATATTCTCAATCTAGTTGAAACAATAGTTTAAAGTCTTCATTTTTGATTACTATCAGCTCAATGATGAATAAGTACCTCATACTGATCCTGCATTTACTACTACTTTGCAATCAGCGACAAGATAACAGCTTATACATGTAGCTGTGTCCCTGTTGAATGTTTTGAAATGCTGGAAATTTTACTCCCTAGACTACTTGGCTAATGACAATCAAGGCAAATAAGTGGTTAAATAGTCCATCCCCCATCCTTTTTAACATAAAGGAAGAGTGACAAACATATTCTCTGTTAGATCTCCTATTAGGCCTGTCAGAGCCAAAATTTAATAGGATTCCTGTAAGTCTTATGTAGATGTTTTACAATGCAATACTAGTAACCAGAGGTCCAGCTACATTTTTTACTGAAAGGTTAAAAAACTCCTCTTAGTATTTGCTAAGAGTCTAAGGCTGGTCTTTTAGCAAGGGAACCTATGGCCTTCAGCCATATGGAAAATCCAGACCGGAATGAAATGGACTGTATGACTACAATCCTGCAGTCTCTTTCCCAACACAATATTCCAGAGCAGGTTTTCTCTACGTATGTCTTGGACACTAGCATGTCCAAAATTAACACTTATTTTTTTTTCCTTTTTAGTCTGCATTGCAGTTACAGCTATGCCCGTGACTGCCATGCACTCCTATGGCCTTCATTGGCCTCTGTGCGTATCCTGGGGAGAACACACAGTGACCCCTACCTGTGACATTGGTCACTGCTTCTCCACTGCAATCACAGCTACGCCTCTGACCGCAATGCATTCCCATAGCTTCAATACGCCTCCGTGCGTATCCTGTTGAGAACATACAGTGTCCCGAAGCTGTCACAGGGGTCACTGCCTCACAATATGTATATGAATATGTATGCAGTAGGGAAAATATGTATTTGATTCACTGCCCATTTTGCACATTTTCCCACCTAGAAAGAATGGAGAGAACAGTAATTTTTATCATAGGTACACTTAAACTGTTAGAGAGAGAGTCTAAAAAATAAAACCAGAAAATCACATTGTATAAATTTTAAATAATTATATTGCAATTTATTGCATAGAATAAGTATTTGATCACCTACCAACCAGCAAGAATTCTGGCTCTCACAGACCTTTTAGTTTTGCTTTAAGAAGCCCTACTACTCTTTATTCATTACCGGTATGAATTGCACCTGATTAAAGTCTTTATGTGTATAAAAGACATCTGTCCAACATTAAATCACATTCCAACCTCATCACCATGGCCAAGACCAAAGAGCTGTATAAGGACACCAGGGACAAAATTGTAGACCTGCAAAAGGCTGAGATAGGTTACAGTACAATAGGCAAGCAGCTTGGTGAGAAGGCAACAAATGTTGCCACAATTATTAGAAAATAGAAGAAACACAAGATGACTGTCAGTCTTCCTCAGTCTGGGGTTCCCTGCAAAATCTTGTCTTGTGGAGTAAGAATGATTGTAAGAAAGGTCAGGAATCAGCCTAGTACTACAGAGGAGGACTAGGTCAATGACCTGAAGATAGCTGAGACCACAGTCTCAAAATCCTGCAGTGCACTCAAGGTCCCTCTACTCACACCAGCACATGTCCAAGCCCATTTGAAGTTCGCCAATGACCATCTGGATAATTCATGGGGAAGGTCATGTGGTCAAATAAGACCACAATATAACTTTTTGAAATAAAGTCCTCTTTCAGTGTTTGGAGGAAAAAGAAGGATGAGTACAACTCCAAGAACACCATCCAAATCATGAAGCATGGAGGGGGAAACATCATACTTTGGGGTACTTTTCTGTAAAGGGGACAATACAACTGCACTGTATTGAAGGGGGGATGGATGGGTGTCATGTATCAAGATATTTTGTCCAACAACCTCTTTCCCTCAGTTAGAGCCTTGAAGATGGGACATAGCTGGGTCTTCCAGCATGACAATGATCCAAAACACACAGCAGGGAAACTAAGGAGTGTCTCAATGAGAAGCATTTCAAGATCCTGGAGTGGCCTAGTGTCATGTGTGCATTGCCACGAAGATCGTCGCGGTTGCACATTTTGACTTCTCACAGCTGAGTTGCTGTTTCTTTGTGTTTGGCAGCTAGGGAGTTAATTCTGTCTGTGCTCGGTGCTGGGACTGGGTGCAGTTTCTCCCGGCTGCAATTGATTATTTGTTGATTGGTTTCCTTTAAATTCCTGGTTGTCTGCTTTGGGAGTTGCCAGTGAAATCCTTCATGCAGACCACAGATAGGAATGAATCTGTATAGACTTAAGTTGAGAGCTCCTTAGCTGTTTTAAGCTCAACTTACTTAGAGTTTATTTCCCAGACCATTTATGTTCCTTCGGTGTTTGAGTGTGTATGCAAGTGAGTGCTATCCTGTCTGTCTATATGTCTAATCTGTGTATTTAGCTGAGATCAGCCCATATCCCTTTGGTGGTAATCAGGATCCTTCTTAGGACTGATTACAGGGTTCAGGGTCTGACAGGAGACAGGGTTAGGCTGGAGACTTGGACCTCTGAACCATTATCAGTACCTCCAAGGTAAGGGATTAGTTAGGACCCCAGTGTAGGGTCAGGTTAGACCCCGGTCCTCCTCTTTCCTGTTACAGCTCATCAAGTCCTCAAGATTAACCCTGAGTTCAACTATATCGTTTCTGCACATCAAGTCCTCAAGATTAACCCTAAGTTCTGCAGAGATTGTGTCAGGTAAATCTATTTTATACTTACATTCTGATGTTGCTAAACTATATGTTGTATAGAGTGTGGTTCCTGTATAAATAGTTTACTGACATTGTATTCATATTATTAGACAGCGTGACACTTTCACTGGCCATAAAAATTATCTCTAGTTACCATGGATCCAGTAGCTCAGCTGGCTCTGCAGTTGCAGGGATTATCCATGGAGCTGACAGATATTAAGTCCAAAGTTTTGTCTCCCTGGAGCAAACCAGAGTTGAACCTAAAGTAGCTCTTCCAGATAGGTTCACTGGTGGGCGAGACAAATTTTTTACCTTCCGGGAGGCATGTAAATTGTATTTTCGGCTTCGGCCGCGATCATCAGGGAGTGATGAGCAGAGAGTGGGAATTGTTATCTCACTTCTTCAAGGGGACCCTCAATCCTGGGCATTTTCCCTTCCTCCAGGATCCCCGGCTCTACAGTCTGTAGATCAATTTTTTACTGCTCTGGGATTGGTATATGATGACCCAGATCGGGTCTCTCTTGCTGAGACCAAATTACGTAAGTTACAGCAGGAAGATCGTCCGGCGGAGGAATTTGCTTCTGAGTTTCGTAGATGGGCCACGGATACTCAGTGGAATGACCCAGCTCTTAGGAGCCAGTTTTGTCATGGGCTTTCTGACAAATTAAAAGACGTTTTGGCTCAGTATGAGTCTCCTCCTTCTCTGGAGGCTGCTATGGCCCTAGCTATCCGTACTGATAGACGGCTTCGGGAGAGGGGTGAGGTAACTCCACTCCCTGTTGTTTCTCCACCTACTACTAAAGTCCCTTATGTTGAGGTTCCCCTTGTCTGTTCGGATGAGCCTATGCAGTTGGGAGGGACATCTTTTCGTAGTAGGGGATTGGCGGCACGCCGCAGGACTAGAAGGTGTTTTTTCTGCGGGAAAGAGGGACATTTTGTTGGAGAATGTCCATCCCGTGTCTTGTTAAGTAAAAAGTCGCCGGAAAACTGCTAATCCCAGGTTGTGTGGTGGACGACAACCTGGGAGTATGTATTTCATCCGCCGGTTCTTCTCAGTTCCTTGTACCAGTGGAGGTGGTGGTTGGTACTAGAGTGAAGAGATTGTCTGTTCTTCTGGATAGTGGTTCTGGGGCTAATCTGGTTGACGCTCAGTTTGCTCAGGCTCAAGGTATGCATCTGAGAGTATTGGTCAAACCGATCCCTATTTTCTCCATTGACGCCAGGCCTCTCGGCCAAGGTAGCTTTGTTCATGAGGTTCATAACATTGACCTTCGGGTTGGGGCAATACATAGGGAATAATTATCTTGTTATGTGTTGGAGGGTCTACCTACTCCCATTGTGTTGGGACTTCCTTGGCTGGTTAAACATAACCCTGTGATTAATTGGCAGTCCAGAGAGATAAGCCAATGGGGTGAGTATTGCAAAAGCAACTGCATGAACACAGTCATCAGTGCGGTTGTGCCTAGTACATTGTCTCCTTTTTTGGAGGATTTTGGGGATGTTTTCTCTGAGGAGGGGTGTCGGGAGTTGCCTCCTCATCGCGTGTATGACTGCTCTATTAATCTACTTCCTGATGCTAAGTTGCCTAAAGCTAGGTTGTATAATCTTTCTGGTCCTGAAAGACAGGCTATGAAAGATTATATTTCTGAAAGTCTGGCCAAAGGGCATATTAGACCTTCATCTTCCCCTGTGGCCGCGGGGTTCTTCTTTGTGAAGAAAAAAGATGGAGGCCTACGCCCTTGCTTGGATTTCCGCGAACTTAATCGGATTACTGTTCGAGATCCGTATCCACTCCCTCTTATTCCTGATCTCTTCAATCAAATTGTTGGCGCCAAATGGTTCTCTAAATTGGATCTCAGGGGGGCGTATAATCTGATTAGGATAAAAGAGGGGGATGAGTGGAAAACGGCGTTTAACACGCCGGAGGGACATTATGAAAACCTGGTCATGCCTTTTGGTCTGACTACTGCTCCAGCAGTATTCCAACATTTCGTTAATGACATTTTTTGTCACCTTGTGGGGGTGTTTGTGGTCGTATATTTGGATGACATTTTAATTTACTCGCCAGATCTTGTGTCTCACCAGGAGCATGTGAGACAGGTGTTGCAGATCTTGCGAGACAATAAACTATACGCCAAACTGGAGAAGTGTGTTTTTGCCGTACAGGAACTTCAGTTTTTGGGTTTTTTGGTGTCAGCCTCCGGTTTCCGGATGGACCCTGAAAAGGTGAGAGCAGTGCTTGAATGGGATCAGCCAGGGGATCTTAAGGCTCTGCAGCGTTTTTTGGGGTTTGCTAATTACTACCGGAAATTTATTTGTAATTTCTCGTCTGTCGTCAAACCTCTCACTGACATGACGAGAAAAGGGACGGATTTTTCTAAGTGGTCGGACAAAGCTTGCCAAGCCTTTTCCTCTTTAAAAAGATGTTTTGCTTCGGCACCGTTCTCATCCAACCAGATGTATCTCAGCCGTTCATTGTGGAGGTGGACGCGTCTGACGTAGGGGTGGGTGCTATATTGTCCCAGGGTCCGTCCCCTGGTAAATGGCATCCGTGCGCTTTCTTTTCTAAGAAATTGTCGTCCGCCGAAAGGAATTATGATATCGGCAATAGGGAACTTTTGGCCATTAAATTGGCTTTTGAAGAATGGCGTCACTTTTTGGAGGGGGCAGTCCACCCGGTCACCGTTATTACTGATCACAAGAACCTGCTGTATTTAGAATCCGCTAAGCGTCTGAATTCCAGACAAGCTCGATGTTCGTTGTTTTTTACCAGGTTTAATTTTGTCGTCACTTATCGTCCGGGGTCTAAGAATCTAAAAGGCTGATGCCTTGTCTCGCAGTTTCCCAGGGGCCGGGAAAACGGACGACCCGATTCCTATCCTTCAGGAGGGGGTGGTAGTGTCGGCTGTATGTTCTGAGCTTGAGGAGGAGGTGTTAGAGGCTCAGGGGGACGCCCCTGCAGGACCTCCAGGGAGACTGTTTGTCCCGAATCAGTTGAGACAAAAGGTTATTGAGGCACATCATAATTCTGCTTTAGCAGGACATCCAGGGAGTAAGGCTACTTTAGATCTCCTTTCCCGCCGATTTTGGTGGCCTAACGCTAATAAAGATGTTATAACTTTTGTCGCGTCCTGTGGGGTTTGTGCTCGCTCCAAAACTCCTCATACCCGTCCGTCCGGGACCCTTTTACCCTTGAAACTTCCGGAGCGTCCATGGACTCATTTATCTATGGACTTCATTACGGACCTTCCTCCGTCGTCTGGGAATACTGTCATACTGGTGGTTGTTGACAGGTTCAGTAAGATGGCACATTTCGTTGCTCTTCCGGCACTCCCTAATGCTAAAACTCTGGCGCAGGTGTTCATTAGGGAGATCGTGAGACTTCATGGGTTGCCTTCTGATGTGGTGTCAGATAGGGGGTCTCAGTTTGTGTCCAAATTTTGGAGGGCATTTTGTTTACGTCGGGGGATGCAATTGTCGTTTTCCTCGGCTTTTCATCCACAGACCAATGGTCAGACAGAGCGTCTGAATCAGAGTTTAGAGACATATCTCTGGTGTTTTGTATCGGAGAACCAGGAGGACTGGTCTTCTTTCTTGCCTCTGGCAGAGTTCGCTCTTAACAACAGGCGGAGCGAGTCCACTGGTAAGTCCCCATTTTTTGGGGCATATGGTTTTCATCCCCAGTTTTGTACTTTCAATGGGGGGGTCCTTCTGGGGTTCCTGAGGAGGAGCGTTTCTCGTCGTCACTAGCTTCTGTGTGGCGAGGTGTATTGAATAATTTGAGTAATATGGGGAACCATTACAAACGTATGGCTGATAGGAGGAGAGTTTCTGGTCCAGATCTGAATGTGAACGATCTGGTATGGTTGTCTACCAGGAATATAAAACTTAAAGTGCCCTCCTGGAAACTGGGTCCCAGATTCATCGGGCCGTACAGGATCAGTTCCATAATTAATCCTGTGGCATTTCGTCTGGAACTCCCTTCTACGTTTAAAATTCATAATGTGTTCCACAAGTCATTACTTAAAAGGTATGTGGCACCAGTCATACCGTCACCTCTACCTCCTCCTCCAGTGTTGGTCAATGGTAACTTGGAATTTCAAGAATCAAAAATCATTGACTCTCGTCTGAATCGCCGGTCCCTTCAGTACTTGGTGCATTGGAAGGGGTATGGTCCGGAGGAGAGGACGTGGGTCCCTGCGTCTGATGTTAACGCAGATTGTTTGGTTCGGACCTTCCACAGAACTCACCCGGGCAGGCCTGGCCCTGAGGGTCCGGAGGCCCCTCGTAGAAGGGGGGTACTGTCATGTGTGCATTGCCACGAAGATCGTCGCGGTTGCACATTTTGACTTCTCACAGCTGAGTTGCTGTTTCTTTGTGTTTGGCAGCAAGGGAGTTAATTCTGTCTGTGCTCGGTGCTGGGACTGGGTGCAGTTTCTCCCGGCTGCAATTGATTATTTGTTGATTGGTTTCCTTTAAATTCCTGGTTGTCTGCTTTGGGAGTTGCCAGTGAAATCCTTCATGCAGACCACAGATAGGAATGAATCTGTATAGACTTAAGTTGAGAGCTCCTTAGCTGTTTTAAGCTCAACTTACTTAGAGTTTATTTCCCAGACCATTTATGTTCCTTCGGTGTTTGAGTGTGTATGCAAGTGAGTGCTATCCTGTCTGTCTTATATGTCTAATCTGTGTATTTAGCTGAGATCAGCCCATATCCCTTTGGTGGTAATCAGGATCCTTCTTAGGACTGATTACAGGGTTCAGGGTCTGACAGGAGACAGGGTTAGGCTGGAGACTTGGACCTCTGAACCATTATCAGTACCTCCAAGGTAAGGGATTAGTTAGGACCCCAGTGTAGGGTCAGGTTAGACCCCGGTCCTCCTCTTTCCTGTTACAGCTCATCAAGTCCTCAAGATTAACCCTGAGTTCAACTATATCGTTTCTGCACATCAAGTCCTTTAGATTAACCCTAAGTTCTGCAGAGATTGTGTCAGGTAAATCTATTTTATACTTACATTCTGATGTTGCTAAACTATATGTTGTATAGAGTGTGGTTCCTGTATAAATAGTTTACTGACATTGTATTCATATCATTAGACAGCGTGACACCTAGTTAGTCTCCAGACCTGAACCTAAGAGAAATCTTCTTTGTAGGGAGCTAAAACTTAATGTTGCCTATCGACAGCCCCGAAAACTGAAAGATCTAGAGGAGATTTGTATGGAGTAGTGGGACAAAATCCCTGCTGCAGTGTGTGCAAACCTGGTCAAGAGCTACAAGAAACATCTGACCTCTGTAAATGCAAACAAGAGTTTCTGTACCAAATATTAAGTTCTGCTGTTCTATCGTATCAAATACTTATTTAATGCAATCAAATGCAAATTAATTTGGTGAAAATCATATAATAAAAGTTGGGAAATATGACCATGCATATTTATTTGGTGTGGTTATTAGAGATGAGCGACTTTGCCTTTTTTAGTGTCGAGTCGGGTTTTGTGAAACCCGACTTTCTCAAAAGTCGAGTCGAATGAAGTCGGCCGACTAACAGAAATGGTCAGGTCAAAGTCGAAAATCCGACCCCAATGCAAGTCAATGGGGATTAAAAGTCGGCAGGGAGTGGAGGACAGTAAACACACCTACAGTGACCATATCAATGCCAAGGACATCAATTCTATTACTTAAGATTGGCAACCTTAATTAGCTTTATAATAATAGTAATGCATTGAAAACTGGGGGTTATTTGGCTAAAGTTGTGGGGGGGCAGGGCTTTCTCCAGGTTTTTGTGGGCCCCGGGCGAAAGAGTTTCAGTGAGCCCCTCTAACACATACCACAATTCACGGTGCTCCGATACGGCATAGAAATATAGGTAATGTACAATGCCAAATACTTCACTTCTAACATTACATGAGTGATATCTGTTTTAAATTCTACAATATCTCAAAAAACGGACAGTATAGTCCTCCATGCAGTATTATGGGCATCACATAGTGCGCCATACAGAATAATGAGCCCCATATATTGCTCTATACAGAATAATGAGCGCCATATATTAATCAATACAGAATGGGCTCCATATAATGCTCCATACAGAATAGGCCCCATATGTGCTCCATATGATGCTCCATATATAAGGGGCCCTATATCATGCCCCATATATAATGAACCCCATATGATGCTCTAGTATATGATGGGCCCCATATATGATGCTCCAGTGTATGATGAATCCCATATAATGCTCCAAATATAATGGTCCCCATATATACTGCTCCATATAAAATGGTCTCCATGTGATGCTCCATATATAATGTGCCCGTATGATGCGCCATATATAATGGGCCCATATGATGCTCCAGTATATGATGTGCCCCATGGATGATGCTCCAGTGTATAATGGGCCCTATCTATGATGCTCAAGAGTATGATGGGCCACATATATAATTCTCCAGTGTATAATGCTCCCCATATATTGCTCCAACCATTAAAAAAAAATGAAATACCTCTCCTCGCTGGGCCCTGCTCTACTCTGGACTCTTCAGCGTCGCCATCTTCAAGCTCTCTGCACTTAGACTGTTCAGGCAGAGGACGCACAGACGTGACATCATCGCGCTCTCTGACCTGAATGCCACTGTCAGGAAATGCAGAAGACATCTCAGCGGTGGAGCAGGGAGAGGTAAGTATTGCAAGTGCTGAGGCCCTGAGCTAGCAGGGGGAACACTTATGGCCAACGGGAACTGGCACAGGGCCCCTAATAGTATGCCGGTGTCTCTGATGACGAGTGGGCCCCCCCACCTGCTCAGTGTACCGGCACTTGCCCGGGTGCGCCAATTTCTAACCCGAGCCCTGGGGGGGTACAGCCCAGTTAGGGAGGTGGAAAAACTGGCATATGTTAAGGTGTAGGCTGGACATTCAGCAGCTGCAAAAGGAGGAATTTGAGAAGTCGGAGGAAGAGGAGGACAAAGCGAGACATTTTACTGGCAACCTATGTGTCATCAGGGGAAGGTGGTACAAATCCTTTGAAACCCAGGAATGGTTCATTTTAATGAAGGTGAGATCACCTACACTTTGGGTCGACAGCCAGGTCCTTCTTTCTGTCAGGATTGATCCAGTAGCACTGAAGACTTTTTTCTGAAAGCACACTACCAGCAGTGCAAGCAAGCTCCTGTAAGACATATTGTGCCAATTCAGGCCAGGTGTCCAGTTTACAGGCCCAGTAGTCAAAGGGGAATGAACTGTGAGGGAGAACATTGATAGGGGAGGTGAGGTAATTTTGAACCATAGTTGACAACCGTTGTCTCCTGTCTGTTGCAATCGATTCAGTGTTACCAGTCTTGTGAGCGTTACTCGAGAATTCAGACCACAACATGGTCAAGAAACCCCTGTCTCCAACGCCACTTCAGCTGTGTGCACCACGAACACCTCTTCCGTTTGGCCCATACGGCTTGTGGATAACCTGCACCGCTGCTGTGTGCTGGAAATGCCTCTAACCAACGGTTTACCAGAGTTGCTTGTTTGTTCGCCAATATTAGCTCTAGGTTCTCCTGTGGCATGATGTTCTGTAATTTCCCTTTATAGAGTGGATCAAGGATGCTGGCCAACCAGTAGTCGTCATCCTTCATAATTTTGGCAATGCGGGGGACCCTTTTCAGGATCCGCAAGACATAATCACACATGTGGGCCAATGTTCCAGGTGTCAATGATGCACTGTCAGTGGTGGGTGGAGGAGTACTTTCTGCCAAATCCACATCCCTCCATTCACGCACAAACCCTGCACCTGACCTTGTCAAGCCAACATTTTCTCTTGCCCCTGAGAAGCATCATCCTCCTCAAAATAATCATCCTCCTCATCCTCTTCCTCTTCCTCTTCTTCCTCCACCTCGTCCATGATCGTTCTCTGAGCAGACAATGCCTGACTGTCATGAAGGCTTCCCTCCTCCTCCTCTTCTGCTGCAGACGCCTGATCCTTAATGTGCATCAAAGTTTGCAAGAGCAGACGCATAAGTGGGATGCTCATGCTTACGATGGCGTAGTCTACGCTTACCAGCCGTGTGTATTCCTCAAAACACTGCAGGACTTTTCAGAGGTCTTTCAGCTTTGACCACTGCACACCCGACAACTCCATATCCGCCCTCAAACTTCCTGCCTGTGGATCCTCCCACAAATGCATTACAGCCTGCCTCTGTTCGCACAGCCTCTCAGCCATGTGCATGGTGGTGTTCCACCTTGTTGCAACTTCTATGATTAGGCGGTGCTTGGGGAGGTGGAGCGATCGCTGCAGTCTTTGCATACGACTGGAGTCTACGGGTGAGCGACGGATGTGCGAGCACAGTCTTCACACCTTATGGAGCAGGGCTGGTAACTCCGGATAATTATTTATTGAGCACTGCACCACCAGGTTCAAGGTGTGAGCCAGGCAAGGTATGTGTCTGAGCTTTGCCAGGGCTATGGCCGCCACAAAATTACTGCCATTATCATTGACTACCTTGCCTGGCTCAAGATGTAGACTGCCCAGCCATTATTCAGTTTCTCGCTGCAAGTATTCGGCCAGTACCTCAGCGATGTGTCTGTTGTCGCCCAAAGACATCATCTTTAAAACAGCCTGCTGACACTTACCACTAGCTGATCGAAAGTGGGACACCTCATGTGCAACACTGGCAGCTGCAGATGGAGTGCTCGTGCCTCTGCGCTCTGTCGACGAGCTTTTGCTTCTGGAGGAGGAGGAGGGTCGAATGCCTACAGCCAACTGTTGCCTATACCATGGGCTAGGCAGCACTGTCCCACCGCCGCTGTCTCCTGTGGACCCTGCATCCACCACATTAACCCAGTGCGCAGTGATGGACATATAAAGGCCCTGGCCCTGCCTACTGGCCCATGCATCTGTTGTGAGGTGCACATTTCCACTCACTGATTATTTGAGTGCATGGATAATGCGGTCTTTCACATGCAGGTGGAAGGCAGGGATGGCTTTTTCAGAAAAGAAGTGCCGACTGGGCAGGTCATAGTGTGAGACAGCGTAGGCCATGAGCTCTCGGAACGCTGCGCTTTCAACCAAACAGAAGGGCATCATCTCTAATGAGATCAGTTTGGCAATGTAGGCGTTCAAAGTCAGTGAGGTTTTGTAGTCCGTCCATGCTTGCAAGTGCATGGTGTTTAAATGTCTACGCATGCAACTGGTATTCAATTTTTAGAGATTTTTCCCTCGGCTAAAGGTCCTTACGCACTTCTTACAGATAACATTTGCCTCATCAATAGGATTTTGGTCAAAAAAGTGCAACACTGCACTCTTCTAACTATGGGATAAATTTTCTGGGCATGCACGCAGTGCTAATTTGACCAACTGGCCAAGCTGTCCTCCAACTCTTTTTGCCTTTTTAACACGTTTTTGGACTGCTACGGGCCTGCGAGATAACCACAGCTGCGATGTCGATGCCTGCTGCGAATCCTCCTCCTCTTCTGAGCTATTGCCAGTGGCACCCTATTCCCCAATGGATGCCAATCCGGGTCAACAACTGGGTCATCCATCACCTCCTCTTCAATTTCATCTACACCTTCCTCTGTGTCACCGTGTAAGGTGGTATAGTATGCGAGAAGGGGCACCTGAGTTTCATCAGGGTCAGATTCTAGCTCAGTAGACTGCGAGGGCAATGCAGTGCTCTGGGTGAATGTACCAGCAGAATGTGGCTGTGCATCAGTGCACTCCATGTCATATTCATCTTGGACTGGGTAAATTCAGGATTTGACTTGCTAACCCAGGCATGGTATGTGAAAAGAGCTCCATGGAGTAATCTGAAGTGTGGCCTGCCGCATCCTTCAATTTTGGTGGGGGTGAAGGACACAAGGAAAGGTGTTGTTCCTGACCAGGAGCCTGCACTGTCGACTCAGTGCTTGCATTTTTTGAAACTTCAGAAGAGGAGGTGATAGAGCTGGAGGCTGTTTCGGCAATGAAATCCAAAATCTGTTCCTGATGCTCCGGCCTTAAAAGCGGTATAATACTCCCAAAAAAGGGAGCCTTCCAGGCCTTCTGGAGCCAGACAATGACGCAGGCTCAACACCTCCTGTGTTATGAACATGTCGGAGACGACTTCGGAGCAGAAGCTCCCTCTGGTGGTTGCTGAGGGTATTGAACCTATGTTGCCGATGATCAATTGTTCTTCCTGGTCTAGGTTGGAATTCAGCTTGCTTTTCTGCTGTCTCCTGCTTGCATTCAGATAAGTCACTTTCAGTTTTTTTTTAACTGTGGTTTATTTTCCTTGCTTTTTTGCTGCATTGCTTTTTGACTTCAGCCAGGTCCCCTTTGGGGGGCTTGGGCTGGTCTCCATTCGCTTTTTGTATTTGTTCATTTGCTCAGTTCTTGTGATAAATTACTGCTGGGTAGCTACATGTCCACACCAGAAATCTGATATAGTTGGTCGAGACCGTGTGGTCTCAGTATTTTTGGATTCAGAAGTGTTGGAGCTTTTCCTAGGGTTTTTCTGGGGTGCAGACAGTATTCTCTCCTGTGCTGTCCTATCTAGACAGCTTTGAGCCTCAGCGTTTGCTCAATCTATTTTCTGTCTGTGTTCGTGTTTTAATCTTGTCTAGCCGCCATTATATGTTTGGGGGCTTTCTATTCTTTTGGGGCTCTCCTCCGGGGCAGTTAGCTTTCCTCTTTACATCTTCAAGGATAGCTAATCTCTCCAGCTGTGACGAGGCATCTAGGGCACCGTAGGAATGTCCCACGGCTCATTCTAGTTGTGCGGTTAGTTTAGGGGTCTGCAACCTATTAGTTTGCAACCTCTCAGGTGTTTGACTGCCTATGCAGTTATCTGCTCCTGCCTCCTCAGCTACCAAAACATAACAGAATCACCGGCCATACTGAAATTATATGGTGTTAGGGTCTGCAGAACGCATAATGTAGAGAGGTGCGTTCACTGCTCGGGGTCCACCATGCAGGCAGAGCCTGCTGCTAGTAAGATGGCGTAAGTAGCAAACTCTGTTATCCAGCAGAGTCGCTAAAATAAATGCCGTAGCGTGCTGTGGCAGATAGTGTGAACCACAGAGCCGCTAGCGGGAATGCCGCAGCGCTATATGGCGATAAGTGCGAACTCACTTAGCTTCAGTGAGCCGCAAAGTAAAACGCTAGGGTGCTGACAAGCGTTTTAAAGTGAACCCTGTTGTGTCATACAGCCACTGAGAATCCCTACTGTGTTCAGGTACACAGTTGATTGCTAAGCGAACATAGAAAGTGGTCATGGAGTCTGTACATCAGGCCCTGAATACGACAACCAAACATCTCACCGGTTATGCCGGTATTCTAAAGGCATCTAAGACCCCGACCCTGACCAACTGGCATACCAAGCTCCTCACCGATTAGGTCGGTATTGTAATGGCGTACTTCAGCCGCACTAACCACACACACGCATGACCATACTGGCTAAAGCACATAAAGGTTTGATATTAGCCCACGGCCGTGCGGTCAGGACAACCTTTTATAGCAGCCACTAGTAGAAGACCTTCCAGAAAGGACCAATAGAAAGCTGCTTCAAATCACAAACAGATACAGGACCTTCCTGGAGGACCAATAGGAGTTGTAGCTGTATCTGAGCATGTAACCCCTGAGCTCCAATGGGAGATCTTGCCCTGGGCATGCTCAGAAGAAGAAAAAGAGGACAGTCCCAAATCTGCCTGCTCCAGCACTGGTTATAACTGAAGATCCAGGAGAGGCAGCAGCAAGTCTTTGCACAGTATTAGACCGGGCAAGAAGCTGGGACCGACGTCTCTGCTGAGCAGGTTCCACTGCAGCCGGAGACGGATGGGGGACCACAGCGGGAATGGCTCGAGATTCCCCTTGTTCAGCATTGGGAACTCGAACCCTAACATTACCCCCCTCCTAGGACCCTCCCTTCTTTGGGCCTCGCTGCGCTCAAAGGCAGCGATGAGCTGTGGAGCGTGAATAAGCTCGGCAGGCTCCCAAGACCTATCCTCAGGCCCATAACCCCTCCAGTACACCAAATAAAACTTTTGCCTCGTACCACCTTGCACTCAACAATGGCGTTCACCTCATGATAGTCGGTTGGGGATCCCGACGTCCAGGCAGAGGACTCAGAAAACCGGGAGATGGCCACGGGTTTCAGAAGGGACACGTGAAAGGTGTCGGTGATACCAAGGCGAGGCGGAAGGGCTAAGTGGTAAACTTCAGGGTTTACCTGCTCAAGAATCTTAAAGGGGTCCAGATAACGAGGTGCCAACTTAGTAGACTCTACTCGCAGTCTGATGTTTCGGGGAGAAAGCCACACCAAGTCCCCAGGAGCAAATGTCGGAGCGGGGCGCCGATGTGCGTCGGTGGAAGACCTCATCCTCTCCTTGGATGCCTGAATGGCATCTTGGGTACGGTCCCAAATGTCCCGTGCCTCCACAGCCCAGTCTGCCACCCTGGAGTCTGCGGAAGACATGGGCATGGGCACCGGGACCCGCGGATGCTGACCGTAGTTCAAGAGGAATGGGGTCTGTCCGGTGGAGTCAGCCACAGCATTATTGAGAGCAAACTCCGCCCACGGTAGCAAGGATGCCCAGTCCTCCTGCCTGGCTAAGAAAAAATGTCACAAACTGAGAGAACAAACCAGACTTCGGAAACTTATTTGAGATGTTTTGTGTCTGCTGATCAAGATGACTGGGTCTCTTTTTTGCCTTTGACTGAGTTTTCTTTGAATAATAGGGCTAGTTCTGCCACCTTGATGTCTCCATTTTCTGCAATTTCGGGTTTCATCCTCGATTTTCTTCAGTGCAGGTGGAGGCTTCTGTCTGTTCGGGTGTTGACTCTATTGTGGAGATAATGCAGCAGTTTGGGATCAAGCAGTGGATAAGTTGTCTCTCTCTCAGGAGAAGGCCCAGCAGTTTGCCAACCGGAATATGACTAATGGTCCTCGGTTTAAAGTGGGTGACTTGGTTTGGTTGTCCTCAAAAAATATCCCTATGAGGGTCGCATCTCCAAAATTTAAGCCAAGGTTCATTGGACCTTTCAAGATCGTGGAAATTTTTAATCCCGTTTCCTTCCCTTTGCTTCTTCCAGGAATATTCAAGATTCACAACGTATTCCACAAATATTTATTGAATAGGTGTGTAGAGCCAGTGATTCCTATGGCTGCGCCTCCTAATCCTGGTTTGGTTGAGGGCAATTTGGAGTATGTGGTTGAGAAGATATTGGATTCTCGTTTGGCTAGGCGGAGACTGCAGTACCTGGTGACGTGGAAAGGCTATGGTCAGGAGGACAATTCTTGGGTGTTTGCTTCTGACATTCATGCTGAGAGACTGGTCCATGACTATCACCGAGCTCATTCTGATCGGCCTGGTGGCACATGTGATGGTTCCGTGACCCCTCCTCAAGGGGTGGTACTGTTGTGAACATGGTGGAAATGACTTTGAATCTGAAGCTCCCTCTGGTGGTTGCTGAGGGTATTGAACCTATGTTGAACAACAAAAATCCACCACTTGTTACTGATGATTGGTTATCAGGTGGTATGGACTGGCCTGGTATAAGTGAGCTGATCTCCCATCCTTCTTGCCGGTGATCAATTGCTCTTCCTGGTCTAGGTTGGAATTCAGCTTGCTTTTCTGCTGTCTCCTGCTTGCATTCAGATAAGTCACTTTCAGTTTTTTTTACTGTGGTTTGATTTTCCTTGCTTTTTTGCTGCATTGCTTTTTTACTTCAACCGTGTCCCCATTGTGGGGCTTGGACTGGTCTCCGTTCGCTTTTTGTATTTGTTCATTTGCTCAGTTCTTGTGATATTTTACTGCTGGGTAGCTACGTGTCCACACCAGAGATCTGATATAGGTTGTCGAGACCGTGTGGTCTCAGTATTTTTGGATTCAGAAGTGTTGGAGTTTTTCCTAGGGTTTTCTGGGGTGCAGACAGTATTCTCTCCTGTGCTGTCCTATCTAGACAGCTTTGGGCCTCAGCGTTTGCTCAATCTATTTTCTGTCTGTGTTCGTGTTTTCATCTTATCTAATCCCCATTATATGTTTGGGGGCTTCCTATTCTTTTGGGGCTCTCCTCTGAGGTAGCTAGCTTTCCTCTTTCCATCTTCAGGGATAGCTAATCTCTCCGGCTGGAAGGAGGCATCTAGGGCACCGTAGGAACGTCCAACGGCTGCTTCTAGTTGTGCGTTAGTTTAGGGGTCTGCAACCTATTAGTTTCCAACCTCTCTGGTGTTTGGCTGCCTATGCAGTTATCTGCTCCTGCCTCCTCAGCTACCAAAACATAACACTCCTGCCTTAGGTGCTATTGGGCTTTTGGCACTACCAGCAGATGCACCATCATTACCAGCTGGTCCCCTCTTCCACCATACTTCCTCATGTTTGTGAAAATGTACCCAAAATACCAGCAGATATATGGTACTGTTTGAGGAGCGTACAGCTGTATATGTCGTAGGAGAAAATTTAAATCTCCGTATATATTTCCGGAGTCACACACAGAACGCTCACTCAGTATGGATTTGACTGTAATACAAAGAGCAGATATACGGTACTGTCTCAGAAGCGTACAGCTGTATATGGTGTAGGGGAAAATTGCAATCTCCGAACATATTTCCAGAGTCACACACATATAGTCAGCATGTAGTTGTCCGTGATACCAGCCAGTACACGGTAGTGTGTGAGGAGCGTAAAGCTCTATACTGTGTGGGAAAAAAATGAACGGTCGTTAAGTGTGCAGAAAAATAAGAATAAAAGTATTAGTGTTGTGTAAAAAGCTGTCTGCACAGCAGTGTACACACAGCAATACAGCTATCAGGCAGCCTAATAACCAACGCTGCTGCACACAAGAAAATACTCAGAAATACAGCACAATTGCTATCAGCACAAGCTCAGAAGAACTTCTCTTTCCTGCCTTACTCTCTCCCTACTGATAAACAGCACCAGCAACCTCTATCTACTGTTAATATCAGCAGAAGTAAAATGGAGGTCGGCACTCAGGGCTTTTAAAGACACCATGACGCCCCCCAAGGCAAGCCAAGCACTGCAATTCCCTTCTCTAAGATGGTGGTGGACGCTGCACATGTCATCTCGTTGCCCACAGTGTAAGTCCTTGATCATTGGCTGAAAAAAGGCACCTGCAAGCATTATGGGAAAACCACTTGGGCGCTGGGGTCAACGACCGAATGGCCAACTGCACGCTGTGGTCGGGTTTTGGCCAATGAAACCCGACTTTGGTGAAAGTGAGTGACTTTTGAATCTGACCGACCTGTTTAGCTCAACTCTAGTGGTCATATATCCCGACTTTTTTTTAAACAGGAGAGGGACTCGAACTGTGGCCCCTACTCGGTAATTAGGTCTATAATGAAACACCTTAGATTTCTCACCTGTGTTACCCCTTTTTCACGTCCATTGCAGAATATAATGCTCACAAAAATACTTGAAAAAATGCTTACACACAAACACAGATTATGGTATCCTCACACTAAATCCTCCAACACAGTGTCACCCCACACATACAATATAGAATATGCTGACTCTATAGTGCCATCATCACGGTATAATACCCCACAGCATGATGCACCTAATGTGCCCTCCTTTAGTATGATCTTCCCCCAACATGCACACACAACATCTACACAATATAATGGCCTGTAAGTATAATGCTTCCACAGCCCAATAGTCAGTAGGAGGTCTGCCAGAACCTCCTCAGTATGAGGGCCCTATTGTCCCTCACACATAATGAGTGCTCTTTCAGTTAGACATTGGGATTTTCTCGCTGCACAGGTTAGATCCCAGGCAATGCCTTGTGCCATGGTCTCCCATTCATATCCGCCACTGCGATTGTTACTCAGCACAGACCTCGATCCCGGTATCTTGCTCAGGCTCGCAGTGTATCTTTGGTTACTGCCGGTTCTCCAGCTAAGTCTATGATAAAGGCACCACCTTACACTCTGGAGCATAAGTCCAGAAATCACCTTTATAATAATAATAATCTTTATTTAAATATATCCGCAGCGCTTCACAGTTTAACAGTTTCAAAACACAAGTCATAAGTAACAACGTTAACAATACAGTAATTAAAGCAAAATAAGACGGCCCTGCTCGTGAGAGCTTACAATCTACAATGAGGTGGGGGAGATACAAAGTACAGGTGTGTATATACAATGGTGCATTTACAATGATGGTCCAGCCATCTTAAGGGAGTGAGGGATGGATGGAGATAGTGAATGGGCTACACACACACACACTTACACAGAGAATGACTTTGATTAGTGAATGTGATAGGCCGCTCTGAACAGATGTGTTTTGAGGGAGCGCCTGAAACCATGCAAATTGTGGATAGTCCTAATTTCTTGGGGTAGAGCATTCCAGAGGATTGGCGTAGCACGGAGAAGTCTTGGAGTCGGGAGTGGGAGGTACGGATTAGTGCAGAGGTTAGTCGAAAGTCGTTTGCAGAGCGCAGCAGTCGGTTAGGCTGATAGATAGAAATGAGGGAGGAGATGTAGGGGGGTGCTGCAGTGTGGAGAGCTTTGTGGGTGAGAACAAGTACTTTGAATTGGATCCTATAATGAATGGGCAGCCAGTGTAAGGACTGGCGAAGAGCGGACGCTTCGAGTACCGATTAGTCCAGATGGATGAACCCTGGCTGCTGCATTAAGGATGGACTGGAGAGGGGATAGTCGAGTAATGGGGAGGCCAAGTAATAGAGCGTTACAGTAGTCCAGGCGGGAGTGGATCAATGCTACAGTGAGGGTTTTTGTTGTTTCCATGGTGAGAAAAGGGCGGATTCTAGAGATGTTCTTTAGGTGTAGGCGGCAAGAGCGGGCAAGAGATTGTATATGGGAGGTGAAGGAGAGATTGGTGTCAAACATAACACCCAGACAGCGAGCCTGCTGCCGGGGTGTTATTATGGTGCCGCCCACTGAGAGGGAAATGTCAGATTTAGGGAGGTTAGTAGACGGCGGGAGCAGAAGAAGTTCAGTTTTGGAGAGGTTAAGTTTCAGATAGAGAGCAGACATGATGTTGGAGACTGCGGACAGACAGTAAGTGGCGTTCTGTAGTACAGCGGGGGTAAGGTCGGGGATGACGTGTATAATTGTATGTCACCAGCATAAAGATGGTACTGAAAGCCAAATCTGCTGATGGTCTGTCCAATTGGGGCGGTGTAGAGAGAGAAGAGAAGGGGGCCAAGGACTGAGCCCTGGGGTACACCGACAGTGAGAGGAAGAGGAGATGAAGTGGAGCCAGAGAACGAAACACTGAAGGAGCGGTCAGAAAGATAGGAGGAGAACCAGGAGAGAACAGTGTCCTTAATACCTAGTGACTGGAGCCTAGACAGTAGGAGACGGTGGTCAACCGTGTCGAAAGCTGCAGAAAGGTAGAGTAGAATGAGCAGAGAGTGGTCGCCGTTACGTTTTGCTGTCAGAAGGTCATTGGTCACTTTGATGAGTGCAGTTTCAGTCGAATGTAGGGGTCGGAAGCCGGACTGTGAAGGGTCTAGGAGGGAGTGTGTGGAGAGGTAACGGGTGAGGCGGAGTAGACTAGGCGCTCCAAAAGTTTGGAGATGAAGGGGAGATTGGAGACCGGCTGTAGTTGTTTGTGCAGGAAGGGTCAAGAGCGGGTTTCTTTAGTAGTGGAGTAATGATGGAGTGTTTGAAGGAGGATGGTAAAATGCCAGAGGAGAGTGAGAGATTGAAGATTGTAGTTAGGTGAGCTGTGACAACAGGAGAGAGAAACTGGAGGAGATGTGAGGGGATGGGGTCGGTAGTGTATGTAGTCGAACGAGAGGAAGAGAGGAGTCTGGAGACTTCTTCTTCTGTGATGGGATCAAATGTGGAAATTGAGCCAGGGGAAATGCAGGGAGGGATGGGAGTCACAGCACTTGGTGGTTGAGAGCAGATTTCCTGACGGATAGTATCTATTTTTTCTATAAAGTGGGATGCCAGGTCGTTAGCACAAATGTCTGTGATAGGGGCTTGTGCTTTTGGCCTGAGGAGGGAGTGAAAAGTGTCAAAAAGTTTCTTGGGGTTGTTGGCTAGTGAGGAGATCAGGGTGGTGAAGTAGGTCTGTTTAGCAGGTGAAGGGCTGCATTATAAGTTCTTAACATGAATTTAAAGTGGATGAATTCTTCTGGTGTGCGGGTTTTTCTCCAAAGGCGGCTTTGGTGGTATTCTTCACTCCCCTTTTTGAGAAAGCACACGCGAAACGCGCGTCAGAGGTGAGGGTCACACGTGGGTCTAACCACAGCGGCAACAACGCTATACGGGGTAAGCAACTCTGCTCATATTGGAAACTTTGGAAGTTTTATGGCACAGTAGTTAGACATTGGCACGTCATACACTATGTATGTTGATATGTTTATCTATGCACACAGTAGTTTGTCTAGATAATGCTACCTTTTTCCAAATTGTTATATTCATTGTACCCCCATGCCGCGGTGTATACCTATTTTGTTCCCACGTGTTTTTTATGCTAGGGTCATTTATCACTATTATGTGATTTTTATGTAATATATTATTTTCTAAATAAACAATTGTTTTGTATATATTCAAGTGATTTCTACTCCTTTTTTCCTCTTTTTTTGTTCAATTTTATTGGAGTACACTTATCCTAGTTTTTATCAGGGGCACATGTGGTAGTTTCTAATTGGCACACATTTGTGACATTACCCCTTAATTATTGTCTGTTTGATATTCACTCCTAGAGCATCGCTGGAGAAGGTGAGTTTGCGATGTGAGCCAGGGCTGTTTTACTGTGTGTTTGGAAGTTCTGAGGGTGAGCGGTGCTACTTGGTCAAGGGTGCTTCTAAGAGTGTCATTGTAGTGATGAACAGCCAGATCAGGACAAGAAAAAGAGGATATTTGGCACAGCGAAGAGTGTAGGGAGTCTGAAAGTGTCTGAGGGTTAATGGCTTGTAGATTTCTGAATGTGTGGTAGGTAGGAGTTCGCTGGGGTGGTGGAGGATTTGTGAGCGTGAAGGAGAGAATGTTGTGGTCAGAGAGTGGAAGCGGTGAGTTATTTAGGTGGGAGATTGAACAGAGGCGGACAAAGACCAGGTCAAGGGTGTTGCCATCCTTGTGTGTCTCAGAGGTTGAAAGCTGTGAGAGGCCTAGAGAAGTGGTTAGTGATAGAAGCTGAGATGCAGATGTGGAAGTAGGACTGTTAATGGGGATGTTGAAGTCTCCAAGGATAAGGGTTGGTAGTTCTGAGGACATGAAGTGCGGCAGCCAGGCTGAGAAGTGGTCAAGGAACTGGGTGGATGAGCCTGGGGGCCGATATATGACCGCTACTCTGAGGGGGAGGGGATGGAAGAGCCTGATGGTGTGGACCTCAAAAGAAGGGAATGAGAGTGATGGAATTGGGGGGATGACCTGGAAAGTGCATTGTGGGGACAGGAGTATGCCAACTCCACCACCATGTCTGTTTGTGGGTCTCGGGGAATGGGAGAACTGTAAGCCACCATAGGAAATGGCAGCAGGGGAGACCGTGTCAGAATCCTGAATCCAGGTTTCAGTGAGGGCCAACAGATGAAGAGAGTTGTTCAGAAAGTAGTTGTGCAGGAAAGATAGTTTGTTGCATGCAGACCGTGGATTCCAGATGGCACAATTGAAAGAAGGAGATGAGGGAGTGCAAGTAATATTAACAAGATTATTATGGTTTCGACATGAGGTAGGGTAGGGATTGAGGTTGGGGGATGGACCAGGGTTGGGGGAGATGTCCCCTGAAATCAGTAGGAGTAGGAAGATAAAGAGCAGGTAGTTGTTGGAGTTGTAAGTAGGTTTTTTCTGTGATATGTTTGGGCAAGATGGGCTGAGGTTTCTCAGGAAGGTGAGGAGTGCATGGGAACTGTACATGGGAGAGGGAAGTATGGAGGGGCTGATGTATATGAGTCGTGATGGAGGGGGGATGGGGCAGTGAATGTGGATGGCAAGGGAACACAGGAGGATAGAGATAAAGAATATAATTTAAAAGAAAGCAAAGTGTGGGCTACCTGATTCCTGCCCTGATTAACTGCCATGGATAACTGCCGTTTACTCGATGCTTGTCTTTCGTGATGCTTTGCTTTCTGTGATGCGTGCGCCCCCTTACTGCGTGCGCCCCTTAGACTACTCCTAAATATATAGCCCACACTACAGGGTCAGGAAAGTGGGATTGTGGGAGCTGTTTTGGGATAATTTGCCAGCTGGGGCCAGCACACCAGGGGGTGGTTAGATCATCAAAGGCAACCTGGCAACATCTATATGCTTTACCACCTTCCACCTGATAGGATCTAGAGAGGCCCCAGTCACCGGGATATAAAGCAGTATTTTAAAACAGTGCAAAAATGAATTATTCCAAAGCATTATTAACAGGCACATTAAACTATGTTGCAAGATGGTAAAGCAGTGCTTGGCAGCAAGCAGAAGTATGGAGTGCACACCATTAATATATAGTGCAGCATACAACACAGATAGCAGAGGTGGGGATTCTATTCAGCTGTTTGCTTCCACTGAATGCAGTTCATACCATTAATATATAGTGCAGCATACAACACAGATAGCAGAGGTGGGGATTCTATTCAGCTGATTGCTTCCACTGAATGCAGTTCATACCATTAATATATAGTGCAGCATACAACACAGATAGCAGAGGTGGGGATTCTATTCAGCTGTTTGCTTCCACTGAATGCAGTTAATACCATTAATTTATAGTGCAGCATACAACACAGATAGCAGAGGTGGGGATTCTATTCAGCTGTTTGCTTCCACTGAATGCAGTTCATACCATTAATATATAGTGCAGCATACAACACAGATAGCAGAGGTGGGGATTCTATTCAGCTGTTTGCTTCCACTGAATGCAGTTCATACCATTAATATATAGTGCAGCATACAACACAGATAGCAGAGGTGGGGATTCTATTCAGCTGTTTGCTTCCACTGAATGCAGTTCATACCATTAATATATAGTGCAGCATACAACACAGATAGCAGAGGTGGGGATTCTATTCAGCTGTTTGCTTCCACTGAATGCAGTTCATACCTGTGTGAAGAGAGAAGATGAATGTTAATTCCTCGCCATGGATAACTGCCGTTTACTCGATGCTTGTCTTTCGTGATGCTTTGCTTTCTGTGATGCGTGCGCCCCCTTACTGCTTTCTAAGCATGTCCATGATGTGGCGTCTTCTCATTGGTGTTCGGACCTCAGCTGCTCTGGTGATGTGGAAGTACCGGAATGGCCTGCGGGCAATGTCAGTGTGAGTGTTTGGGGTGGAGCTTTTGGTATTAAAGGCTCCCAGCGATGCCCATGGGTGCGCTAGTATCATGTATGGTTGATGTGTGTGAGGAAGTACTCTATTCCTCAGACTGCACATGTCTGTGTTAGCTACCATCTTAGGCAGGGTTTTTTTGGCCCCGCCTAGCTTATCACCTGTTTCTACCACGTGTGCAGTTAGCAAGGGTCAGTCTCAGGGTAAGATCCAATGAAAAGAGCTTTTGCTCCCCTGTGAGTTCTATAGAGTTTCCCCCTTGGATCTTTTGAGTTTTTCTCTTGTCTCAGCATTTTCTGTGAAGTTAATAGAGTTAATGCTGCCATATTTAGGTGTTTGCTCGCTGTCTTTAGTTCCTCATTGTCCACCTTAGCAGCAGTTATACATCTCTGTACTGTGGACCCCGGGTTGCGATTGCACTTTATTAATTATTTTATTTAGTGCTGTCCGCCAACCCTAACATCTTCAGCCCCCTCACAATCTCCAACTCAATACAGGTTCTGTCAAAGTCCTCCACAGTCCCTCGCTCAGTAATATGGCACCCAGCAGTCAATCACTCAGTAAAATGCCCATAACAGCCCCTCATTCAATATTATGGCCCCCAACAACAACCCACCTAGCATAAATGCCTCCACCAGCCTCCCATTAAATATGATTGGCCACGCCTGCCCTGAATTCAATATGTTGGCCCCCACAAGCCCCCACTCCGTATAATTGGCCACAACATTACCCCATTCAGTATAATTGACCCTCACAAGCCCCCCTTCCATTTAGTATGATGGCCCCCACAGTTACTGACAAAATAAAAAACACACTACTCACCTCTCCCATTTCCCCTGCGTACTGCAACGGTCTGTATAGTGTGAGTACTGAGGCTTGTGCACAAAGTCTACTAATGTGGCTCTCATAAAATAGCCATTGACTCAACTATTCACCATTTTGTTAAATTGTATCTACATCCTAAGGATTTGGATACAGATGAAATTGTGATAACAGGAGAAGGAGAGGGGTTCCGGTTAGTAAGTGTTAGTAAGGCAAGTACCACTTACCTACAACCTTAGCAGAATAAGTATACCCCTTTATGGTAAATGTTTGCCCTTATTGCAGTGTCCTTTTCAGCAGGAGAATTCACCTTGTGTACTGCCAAAATTGCTAAAGATTTGACTTGAGGGACTATACTGAAGAACACATTTACATAACTAGGAACCATGAGTATGTTATTTCGCAGACAAGCTTTGAGGATAGTGCTAAAATTATTCTGAGCTAGTTGAGAATGGATTAGGGAATAAAGACTGAAGACTTTTAGAAAATAGGACTCCGCACAAATGTGCCAAAGATGGACCACCTGTGGTTTCAGTCCAAAGAGGATGTTGATGCTAATGTAACTGCAACATAAAAGTAGAATTGAAGTGGGGTAATGGAGATCACTGGGAGACTTCAGACCATCTCCAGTGATGGATGCGTTAAGAGACTAGAAAATCAATCTTGCAGTTTGTAAAACCAAAAGATTTGCTACATCAAGGTAACAGATGCCACGGGTCACCTTCAGATATGTAGTGATGTTCTTGTCTACTGTTAACCAACTTACAGCTATTTTATTGGTTTGATGTTTTGGCAATGAATCTTCTGCATTTCTTAAGAAACATGTCTTATCTATAATAAACAAGATCACAAATCTCACCCAAGGTATCTTAATAATATTATTATTAAACTGAATGATTTTATTTTAAAGCAGATATTCTACACTCTGCTAGTATTTTTATTAGGTAGTTTCATTACTTTCTGCTACCGTATACTGTATGTGCAATTTGCAATGCTTTATTAACACTGTGAGACATCTCTAAACTATTTTCTTAATTTTACAGCGCCAGATGTTCCTGGCTTTGCAAACTACAGCTCAGAAGGCCACATACAAGTAATAATGAAGAAAAAAATGCAATAAGGAAGATTAAATGGTGATTTTTTTCTGAAATGTCAGTCATCAGCGCTATACCCCATATGCTCATTTTCTTCTACATCTACTTTGGTCATAGAAGTTAAGGCATGTCGTTGCTTTAGTTTTCCAATGAATACAGTTCTAATCATTGTTATATTGTATCAGAGGAGCTAATCTAAGGTTTTTAGAATTTGTGTGCTGAACTTAATGACTATGTATTACACATCTCTGAAAATCCATGAAAATCTAAAGAAAGGAACACTATAAGACGTTGTATTTTATAGTGTAAGAAAAAAAATGATCCAGCTTAAGGCAAAGTGGCTAAAATCGTAATAAATCTTTATTGGACAAATTTAAAATTACATAAAAAGTTGTTCCTGCAGACACCTAAACACACCAGTGCAGAGCGATCGACGCGTTTCAACTAAACAGTCTTATTCATGATCTTGAGTGGTGTGTTTAGGTGTCTGCAGGAACAACTCTTTATGGAATTTTAAAATTGTCCAATGAAGATTTATTAAGATTTTAGCTGCTTTGCCTTAAGCTGGATCATTTTTTTTTCTTGCACTCTGAAGTTCTGTGTGGCAACTCACCACGATCAGTACTGGGCGTGGGAAGTAAACTACATACCGGTAAGCTGACTTTCATCTTCTCTTTTTTTTTTCTTGTTGTATTTTATAGTTATTTTCAGTTAGGTTTTCGATTCTACTCTTAAAATAAAATTATTATTAAAGTACTGTTTAAATTATAACTAATAGAGGTGAGTAAACTGAGTTTGCCACAATATTGCTGTATATTTATATTATTTAATTATATTGATATTATTTAACCTGACCTTGTGCTGATATAATCTTATAAATGTGCCCGCGTTAGGTACTGTGTAATCAGAAAAGGAACAAAGAAGAGCGCTCCATGTGTGAATCGACAACAGCAGCAATAAGGAAGGATGAGAGTAGTAGTTTTTTCACAAAGCATAATAAATGCATATAGATTAGACCCAACATAAAGTTTTTTTCTTGTACCTTTAAATCACAATGTATCACTATGGCGCTAGTACCTGTAATATTGCCAAGTTGCAAATATAAGGCAGAAATCCACTTATCTGCCTGTCATTAATTACCGGTAGTGTACCATTGAATATATATTTGTGCTAAAATGAATTGCATACAATAACAACCACTTGTACATAACGTAATATATCATGTCGTATATAAAGGCTCTGTGCGTACATCTAATGTTGGAGTGATAACAGTGCAGCAAAATTAGATAACTAATTGTCCATGGTTTGTAGTCCGATCCATCACTACAGGAGTAGTAGTCTTAGAGTGAGAGAGTCAGTAGACCGGTTCCCTGGCCGGCAGTACGCGCTCCATATAGAATGTTTCCGGAGGTTTTACTATGTCCTCTTTGTAAGTATCTAAAAGGAAAGGTTGCAGCATAACATCACGTAACAGGCCTGGTATGGTTCACCAAGTGGACTAATGTTCATTTCAATGCATTTTGGTTTCCTTCCTCAGGGACCATACCATCTCAGTTACATGACATCACACTGAGACCTATCGTTCAAGACATTTGCCAAGAGAACATAGTCAAACCTCGGAATTATTCTTCATGGAGCGTGTGCGTTGTGTGGGCTATGTGAGGCGTTATACTGTGTTGTGGGCACTGTAAGTTACCATGCTGTATGTGTGTGTTTGATATTGTGGTGGCAGAACTAACTGTGGTGGTATCATACAGTACATATGTGGTAGGGGGAATATTTGGGGCATATTCTATATGAAAGGGTTAATGTTATGAGTGAGAACACTGAGAGTACATGCCCACGATCAGGAATTGCTGCTGATTTGAGCGTATTTAAGCAGCATCAAAATCGCAGCAACCAGATGTTACAGCATAGTGGATGGGATTTCTAAAAATACTATGTCCACAATGTGTGTACAGTCATGGCCAAAAGTTTTGAGAATGACACAAATATTATATTTTCACATGATCTGCTGCCCTCTGGTTTTTATGTGTGTTTGACAGATGTTTTTATCATAGACAGAAATATAATAATTGCAAACATATGAGTAACAAAAGCTTATATTGACAGTTAGAATGAGTTAATGCAGCAAGTCAATATTTGCAGTGTTGACCCTTCTTCTTCAGGACCTCTGCAATTCTCCCTGGCATGCTCTCAATCAACTTCTGGACCAAATCCTGACTGATAGCAGTCCATTCTTGCACAATCAATGCTTTCATTTTGTCAGAATTTTTAGGTTTTTTGTTTGTCCACTCGTCTCTTGATGATTGACCACAAGTTCTCAATGGGATTAAGATCTGGGGAGTTTCCAGGCCATGGACCCAAAATCTCTATGTTTTGTTCCCTGAGCCATTTAGTTATCACCTTTGCTTTATGGCAAGGTGCTCCATCATGCTGGAAAAGGCATTGTTGATCACCAAACTGCTCTTGGAGGGTTGGGAGAAGTTGCTCTTGGAGGACATTCTGGTACCATTCTTTATTCATGGCTGTGTTTTTAGACAAGGCTGTGAGAGAGCCGATTCCCTTGGCTGAGAAGCAACCCCACACATGAATGGTTTCAGGATGCTTAACAGTTGGCATGAGACAAGACTGGTGGTAGCGCTCACCTTGTCTTCTCCGAATGAGGCGTTTTCCTGATGTCCCAAACAATTGAAAAGGGGATTCATCAGAGAAAATAACTTTACCCCAGTCCTCAGCAGTCCACTGCCTGTATCTTTTGCAGAATATCAGTCTGTCCATGATGTTTTTTCTGGAGAGAAGTGGCTTCTTTGCTGCCCTCCTTGAGACCAAGCCTTGCTCCAAGAGTCTTCGCCTCACAGTGCGTGCAGATGCACTCACACCTGCCTGCTGCCATTCCTGAGCAAGCTCTGCACTGCTGGTAGCCCGATCCCGCAGCTGAAACAATTTTAAAAGACGGTCCTGGCGCTTGCTGGTCTTTCTTGGGCGCCCTGGAGCCTTTTTGGCAACAATGGAACCTCTCTCCTTGAAGTTCTTGATGATGCGATAGATTGTTGACTGAGGTGCAATCTTTCTAGCTGCGATACTCTTCCCTGTTAGGCCATTTTTGTGCATTGCAATGATGACTGCACATGTTTCTTTAGAGATAACCATGGTTAACAGAAGAGAAACAATGATGCCAAGCACCAGCCTCCTTTTAAAGTGTCCAGTGGTGTCATTCTTACTTAATCATGACAGATTGATCTCCAGCCATGTCCTCATCAACACCCACACCTGTGTTAATGGAGCAATCACTGAAAAGAGGTTAGCTGGTCCTTTTAAGGCAGGGCTGCAATAATGTTGAAATGTGTTTTGGGGGATAAAGTTCATTTTCTAGCCAAATATTGACTTTGCAAGTAATTGCTGTTAAGCTGATCACTCTTTATAACATTCTGGAGTATATGCAAATTGCCATTAGAAAAAGTGAAGCAGTAGACTTTGTAAAAATTAATATTTGTGTCATTCTCAAAACTTTTGGCCATGACTGTATGTGTGCCTGTGGATCACCCACGGAAACTGACATGCGGCTCGTCTTTCAATACTGCAATTTCTCTTTCAGGATGCTAGTCTCCACGACAGAAATGTAATCTATAGAATGCATTGAATGCGGTAAATTCACATGTAGCAGTGAACACATGCAGATTTACCTGCATTCTATAGAATACAGAATTTTAGAAGCAACAAACATACGTAACACTGCATTCAAAGTGCTACTAGTTCTGTATCGTGGTCACATAGCCTACCGCACCCTAGAACTATAGTGAAATGAACACTAATTTCTGTGTTTGTGTGGCAAAACTTGTACATCTACCTGTCTTTAAAAGTTGGGAGTTATGCCCTTCTGTGACTACAGCTATGCATCTTGAACCCGTCCACTTTTACTTTTTTGAGGGTGGCCTAATTTGGACTTTTGCTATAAGATTCCTGGATTGCTATGCACACTCCAGCTCAGTTTGCTATTACCATATTATCTGCCACTTCTATTGCTCCTACCTCCAAGGCTGACATAGCAAGCAGCACAGTTAGGCGTTTGAATTATGTCCTCCATATCCTTTACCTTATCAAATTCTAATCCAAATGCTGTTTATCTCATCTAATAAATTAACTGGAAGAAGTGGTTCTTGTGAAGTTTGAACTCCGGAGGAGCTAATGGGCAGAAAAGATAGAGAAATCACTCAGTCAAACAGAAAGCGTAACTGTCAGATGTAACATCATGCTGCTACGACTGAGACAAATAATGCACTTTATATTTCATATTGTCCTCCACTTCCTCACCATTAATACAATTGCTGGAGGTAAAAGTGGACAACTGTGTCCTACATTTGGTACTACTAATGTCCAGACAGCTAGTAAAAGTGTTGGTGCTATAGTGTCTATTGTTTTATTTATTTACTAGCAAAAAAATACCAACTAATTCTTGACATACAGTAGATATAGATATTATATCCAAAGATAAATTAGATCAGCAAGAAGTTAATTAAATTCAGCTCTTCAATACAAAAAGTTAAATTCATATATTATATAGTGTTATTACTAACAGAGTGATCTATTTCAAGTGTTTATTTCTGTTAATGTTGATGATTCTGGCTTATAGCCAATGAAAATTCAAAAGTCATTATCTCAGTGAATTAGAATACTTTATAACACCAGCTTGAAAACCGATTTTAAAATCCAATATGTTGGCCTACTGAAATGTATGTTAAGTAAATGCACTTAATACTTGGTCAGGGGTCCTTTTGCATCAATTACTGCATCAATGTGGCGTGGCATGTTGGCGATCAGCCTGTGGCACTGTTGTGGCATGATGGAAACTCAGGTTGCTTTGATAGCAGCTTTCAGCTCATCTGCATAGTTGGGTCTGGTGTCTCTCATCTTCCTTTTTTAATACCCCATAGATTCTCTACGGGGTTAAAGTCAGGTGAGTTTGTTGGCCAGCAAATTAGAGTGAAACTGTTGTTTTTAAACCAGGTATTGGTACTTTTGACAGTGTGGACAGGTGAAAAGTCCTGCTGGAGAATGAAATTTCCATCTCCAAAAAGTTTGTCAGCAGAGGGAAGCATGAAGTGCTCTAAAATTTCCTGGTAGATGGCTGTGCTGACTTTGGTCTTGATAAAACACAGTGGACCTACACCATCAGATGACATGGCTCCCCAAACCGAGATTTTAGAAACGTCACACTAGACTTCAAGCAGCTTGGATTGTGTGCCTCTCCACTCTTCCTTCAGACTCTGGGACCTTGATTTCCAAATAAAATGCAAAATTTACTTTCATCTGAAAGCAACATCTTGGACCACAGAGCAACAGTCCAGTTCTTTTTCTCCTTTGCCCAAGTAAGACGCTTCTGGCGTTGTCTATTGGTCATAAGTGGCTTGACACATGGAATGTGACACTTGCAGCCCATGTCCTGGATGCGACTGTGTTTGGTGGCTGTTGAAGCAATGACTCCAGCAGCAGTCCACTCCTTGTGAATTTACCCCAAAATTTTGAATGACCTTTTCTTAACAATACTTTCAAGGCTGCAGTTATCCCAATTGCTTGTGCACCTTTTCTATCACACTTTTTCCCTTCACTCAACTTTCTATTAATATGCTTGGATACAGCAGTCTGTGAACAAGCAGCTTCTTTAGAAATGATCCTTTGTGGCTTACCCTCCTTATGGAGTGTGTCAATGACTGCCTTCTGGACATCTGTCAAGTCAGCAGTTTTCCACATGATTGTGGAGCCTATTGAAATAGACAAAGGGACCTTTTTAAACACTTATTAAGACTTTGCAGGTGTTTTTTGTTAATTATTCTAATTTACTGAGATAACGATTTTTGGGTTTTTATTGGCTGTAAGCCACAATCATCAACATTAACAGAAATTAACACTTGAAATTCATCACTCTGTTTGTAACGACTCTATATAAAATATAAGTTTCACTTTTTGTATTGAAGAACTGAAATAAATTAACAATTTGATGTTATACTAATTTTGTGAGAAGCACATATATACAGTGGGGAAAAAAGTATTTAGTCAGCCACCAATTGCGCAAGTTCTCCCACTTAAAAAGATGAGAGAGGCCTGTAATTGACATCATAGGTAGACTACAACTATGACAGTCAAACTGAGAAACAAAATCCAGAAAATCTACCTGATCTGATTTGGCAACACTTATTTTGCAAATTATGGTGGAAAATAAGTATTTGGTCACCTAAAAACATGCAAGATTTCTGGCTCTCACAGACCTGTAACTTCTTCTTTAAGAGGCTCCTCTGTCCTCCACTCATTACCTGTAGTAATATCACCTGTTTTAACTTGTTATCAGTATAAAAGACACCTGTCCACAACCTCAAACAGTCACACTCCAAACTCCACTATGGTAAAGACCAAACAGCTGTCGAAGGACACTAGAAACAAAATTGCAGCCCTGCACCAGGCTGGAAAGACTGAATCTGCAATAGGCAAGCAGATTAGTATGAGGAAATCAACTGTGGGAGTAATTATAAGAAAATGGAAAACATACAAGACTGATGAGCTCCCACGATCTGGAGCTCCACGCAAGATCTCACCCCATAGGGTTCAAAATGATTACAAGATGGTTTAGCAAAAATCCCAGAACCACACGAGAGGAGCTAGTGAATGTCCTGCATAAAGCAGGGACCACCGTAACAAAGGTTACCATCAGTTACACCCTACGCTGCCAGGGACTCAAGTCCTGTAGTGCCAGACGTGTTCCCCTGCTTAAGCCTGTACAGTACATGTACGAGCAAGTGTAAAGTTTACTAAAGAGTATTTGGATTATCCAGAAGAGTATTGGGATAATGTCATGTGGTCTGATGAAACCAAAGTAGGACTGTTTGGTAAAAACAAAACTCGTCGTGTTTGGAGGAGACAGAATGCTGAATTGCATCCAAAGAACACCATATCTACTGTGAAGCATGGGGGTGGCAACATCATGCTTTGGGGCTGCTTCTCTGCAAGGATGACTGATCCTTTACATGAAAGAATGAATGGGGCCATGTATCATGAGATTTTGAGTGCAAACCACTTTCCATCAGCAAGGGCATAGAATATGAAATGTGGATGGGTCTTTCAGCATGATAATGATCCAAAGCACACTACCAGGGCAATGAAGGAGTGGTTTCGTAAGAAGCATATGAAGGTACTGGAGTGGCCTAGCGAGTCTCCAGATCTCAACCCCATAGAAAACCTTTGAAGGGATTTGAAAGTTCGTGTTGCCCAGTGACAGGCCCAAAACATCACTGCTCTAGAGGAGATCTATAAACATAAACCCAGACTCATATTAAAGGGATAAGCCAAGAAAACAAACTTGGCCCCTAGAAAAACCACTCCAACAATATCATATTTAAAGGAGGACAAATAGGAGTGTTTAAAAAGGATAAACACACAATCTTTATTCAAGTAATAGAAAATAGTATAGAGAAACCACATCCATATAAAGTGCAACAAATAAGGACACCACTAGATGGCATCCAGTACCAAATCAGTAATAGTAATCACATATAAATAATGTGGGAAGAGGAAAAGTCCTTAATTATATGAACCCAAACTATCGAACCACATATTGCTTTATCTACATATTAAGACCAGTAAATCAATTGCCTATTTAAGTTATTTGTGTCAATTGCTAGGAAGGTGATATAATGGTTAAGTTCATATAAGCATGGTACCTGTCTGTGCATAAATGTACCAAATATGTGCCCAAAAGGTATACAGCACAATACTCTTACCCAGCACTGGAGTCCACAGAATTGAAATTGCACAACTGGGTAAACATTATATTATCTAGTGATGAGCGAACGTGCTCGCCACTACTCGTTACTCGCCGGAGTATCACGGTACATGGTGTGCTTGGCAAGCACCAAAAATTTCCGGGATTACTTGATGGGAACTCGGGTCTCCACCCAGCTTTTTTGGCGGACTTTACAGACTCAATCACGATGCAGGGATTGTCTGCCAGGCAATGAAACGCAAAAGCCATCTTTGTTGTGGTCATGCAGTGATTGGCTAGCAGCACAGCATCATCAGGGGTATGAGAGACTGGACCCCGCCCTGCTCGATGCATTCAGCTTCTGATTGAGATAGTGTAGGGAGAGCTGCTGCCGATATAGTGTCAAAACTGGGGATTTATTAGTTAGTATGAGATCTACCATGCTAAACTACTCAAATCCATCTAAACCAACAGTCCTTCTAAGAACTAATTCCGGAGTATAAAGGTTCAGTGTTAGGTAGGCAGGGTAGTGTACATTGCTCTATACACATCAGTGCAAGGCCTGCAGATCATTGCTTACATCAAGAGGGTCCATTCCCTTTCTGTGTTCTGGTGCTGCTGCTGCTGCGCTGACCTGTAGAATATATTGTCCGTATATAGCTAGCCCTAGGTGTAACTGGAATACAGGCCACACATTTTTTGGTGTTGTATCTCGTTGCCAGCTCATATCTGTGCGTGCTCAAAGTTTGGACAGTTTATGGCGGTTTTCTTTTTTGTCTTGGGTGTCACTGTACTTATATATAGCAGTATTTACCCCCCAAAAAAGAAAAAAAAAACACATTTGTTGTAGTGTTATCTCCGTGCCAGCTGATATCTGTGCGTGCTTAAAGTTTGACCAGTTTAAGGCGGTTTTCCTTTTTTATCCTGGTTTTCATTTACTTACATACAGCAGTATTTAGCAATAAAATTATTTAGCAATAAAATTAAAAAAATACAGGCCATACATTTTTTGATGTGGTATTTCCATGGCAGCTCATATCTGTGTGTGCTCAAAGTTTGGCCAGTTTACAGCGTTTTTTCTTTTTGGTCCTGGGTGAAACTAGATTTATATACAGCACTATTTAGCCCAACAAAAAAAAAAACATTTTTCGTAGTGGTATCTCCATGCCAGCCCATATCTGTGCATGTTCAAAGTTTGGCCAGTTTAGGCCGGTTTTCCTTTTTTTGTACTGGCTGTCACTGTATTTACATACAGCAGTATTTAACAATAATATTAAAAAAATACAGGCCACACATTTTTCTGTGTGGTATCTCCTTGCAGCTCATATCTGTGTGTGCTCAAAGTTTGGCCAGTTAACGGCGTTTTTCTTTTTTTGTGCTGGGTGAAACTGTACTTATATACAGCACTACTTAGCCCAAAAATAAAAAAAACAGGGCACACATTTGTCGTAGTGGTATCTCCATGGCAGCTCATATCTGTGTGTGCTCAAAGTTTGGCCATTTTACGGCTGATTTCTTTTTTGTGTCCTGGGTGAAACTGTACTTATATACAGCACTACTTAGCAAAAAAAAAAAAGCAAAAAAAAATTTTTCATAGTGGTATATCCGTGCCAGCCAATATCTGTGCTAGGTTTAGGCCGGTTTTCCTTTTTAGCCCTGGGTGTGAAAGTACTGATGTACAGCACTAGGTAGCCCAAAAATAATAAAAAAAAAACAGGGCACACATATGTCATAGTGGTATTTCTATGCCAGTTGATGTTAGGGTCTGCGGGACGCACCAAATATATGAGGTAGAGAGGTGCGTTCGCAGCCCGGGGTCCACCGTGCAGGCGGAACCTGCTGCTAGTAAAATGGCGAAAGTAGCGAACTCTGTTATCCCGCAGAGTCGCTAAAATAAACGCCGTAGCGCGTTGTGGAAGTAAGTGCGAACTCTGTTAATACCCAGAGCCGCCAACGGAAATGCCACAGCGCTATACGGCGATAGGTGCAAACTCACTTAGCTTCAGTGAGCCGCAAAGTAAAACGCTAGGGCGCTGTCTAGCGTCGAAAGCAAACCCTGTTACGTCACAGGGTCGCTGAGGAAAAGTGCTGTGTCCTGTCAGGCTCTCAGGTACACAGTTAAGTGCTAAGCGTACATAACGCGTGATCATGTGCTAATGTCCTCGCGGGAGTCACCCGCAATCTATGGCGTCTGAACGCCAGACCCTGAATACGGCAATCAAAACTCCTCACCGGTTACGCCGGTAATCTAGGGCATCTAGGACACCGACCTGGCCAGCTACCATACCAAACTCCTCACCGATTAAGTCGGTATTCTAGTGGCTTATTTCAGACGGGTCCATAACCACACATACGCATGATCACACTGGCGCATAGCATACAATGGTTGATATTAGTGCATGGCGGCCCAGCCATGCTACCCTTTTACAGCAACAGCTACAGGACCTTCCAGGAACAAGGACCAATGAGAAGCTGTTACAAACACACGTAGCTACATGACCTTCCTGGCGGACCAATAGGAGCCGCTGCAGCACCTGAACATGTGACCCCTGATCTCCAATGAGAGATCTCACTCTGGGCATGCTCAAATGGGAAAACGCAGGACTTTGTCTCAAAGACGACTGCTCCAGCACTGGCTATAATAGCAGATCCAGGAAAGGCAGCAGCAAGTCACTGCACAGCAGAGGAGTGGGCAAGACGCCTGGACCGACGTCTCTGCTGAGCAGGCTCCGCTGCGGCCGAGATGAATGGGAGACCGCAGCGGGACGGGTTCGAGACTCCCCTTGTGCAGCAGCGGGAACTCGAACCCTAACATTACCTCCCCTCCTAGGGCCCCCCCTTCTCTGGGCCTCGCTGCGATCAAAGGCTGGGGAGCGTGAACATGCTTGCCAGGCTCCCAGGACCTATCCTCAGGCCCATAACCCCTCCAATCCACCAAATAAAATTTTTTGCCTCGTACAACCTTGCACCCAACAATGGCATTCACCTCGTTGTCGTCCGAAGACGAACCCGACGTCCCGGCAGATGACTCAGGCAACCGGGAGATGACCACGGGTTTTAGGAGGGACACATGGAAGGTGTCGGAGATACCAAGGCGAGGCGGAAGGGCCAAACGGTAAACCACAGGGTTCACCTGCTTGAGAATCTTGAAGGGACCCAAATAGCGGGGTGCCAATTTAGTGGATTCCACCCGTAGCCTGATGTTTCGGGCGGAGAGCCACACTAGGTGGCCAGGAGAAAATGTCAGAGCGGGAAGCCGATGAGCATCGGCAGAAGACCTCATCCTTTCCTTGGAAGCCTGAATGGCATCCTGGGTGCGGTCCCATATGTCCCGTGCTTCCACAGCCCAGTCTGCCACCCTGGAGTCAGCGGAAGCAACGGGCATGGGCACCGGTACCCGCGGATGCTGGCCGTAATTTAAGAGGAAAGGGGTCTGTCCGGTGGAGTCGACGCAAATCAAAAAACCTGGCACTCAGGATTGATGTGTAACCATTAGTAAGTATTTATTAACATCCACAGTAACGTTTCGGTCGACAAACTCCGACCTTCATCAGACTGTAAAATATATCAAACAAAAATTACAAAAATGCACAGAATCATAAGGACAAAATTAACAGACAGTAGTAAAATTAACAATGTAAAGAATCTCACCTAGCTGTGAGTATAAAGAATTATCTACATAATATCAAAAGGACAAACCAATGTAAGTTTTATTAAAGATATATATATCCGAAATAATCATATATCTGATATAGTCCTACTATGGTTACATAAACGGAACAGTATTATCAATAATACCAGAGGGGTATTTAAAGAAAAGAAAAATTATGAAAATCTGCTTACCCAGTTTCTGCTTAAAAATGTATTATGCAAGGAAATTTTCTGAAAAAACATAAAGTGTCCGCTAAATGTGACTAACCATAAGGGAAATTCAACGTATGTCTAATAATAGAAATAGTAGGTGACTCTTACCATAAAGAAAAATTGCAACAGGAAAAGCAGAATAACGCGCTTCTTTAGAGTTAATCAGCATTAATTTAAGGGCGCTGTTCCTGTACAAGGTAGAAAGACTTATCAAAGGGATAGCGCTAATAGCCAAATTTCAAGGGATAATGGAATATCCAAAGAACTCTTATGGAGTCAGCCACAGCATTGTTTAGCGCAAACTCCGCCCACGGAAGCAGGGATGCCCAGTCATCCTGCCTGGCAGAGACAAAATGTCGCAAGTAGGTGACCAAGGTCTGGTTGGCCCTCTCTACCAACCCATTCGTCTCGGGATGATATGCAGAGGAGAGGTTCAATTCAATGCAGAGTAGATGACACAACTCTCTCCAGAACAGAGACGCAAATTGGGGACCTCGATCGCTGACAATCTTGTCTGGCATACCGTGTAGACGGAAGATGTGTCTAATAAATAATGCTGCCAAGGCCCGTGCGGAAGGTAACCGTGGTAGCGGCACTAAGTGCACCATTTTGGAGAAGTGGTCGGTGATCACCCAAATGATAGTGCAACCCCGAGACTTGGGTAAGCCCACCACAAAGTCCATCCCGACCATCTCCCAGGGCCTGTCTGCCACCGGCAAAGGAAAAAGTAACCCAGCTGGCCGTTGTCGAGGGGACTTGTTCCTGGCGCAGGAGACACACGCCTGAACATACTCCCTGACATCACGGACCATATGTGGCCACCAGTATGTCCTCGCCAATAGCTCAGTTGTCCTCTTTGCCCCAAAGTGTCCACCTACCCTGGACGAGTGTGCCCAAGAGAGTACCTCCGGTCGCAAATTAGTGGGCACAAAAGTCTTGCCCGGAGGCACAGACTCTAGCGAAACCGGGGCTACAGTTCTCAGGCTTTCTTCAGGGACAATAAGCCGAGGCTCCTCATCCTCCTCCTCTGATGACACTAAGGAGCGAGAGAGAGCGTCGGCCCGAACATTCTTCTCACCGGAGAGAAAATGGAGGGTAAAATGGAACCGAGAGAAAAATAGGGACCATCTGGCCTGGCGAGAATTTAGCCGCTGAGCCGTTTGCAAATATACCAAGTTCTTGTGGTCGGTGAAGACTTGGAAGGGAAAACGAGCTCCCTCCAGAAGATGTCTCCACTCTGAGAAGGCCAATTTCATAGCCAGCAACTCCCTGTCCCCGATGGAATAATTCCTCTCTGCTGGTGTAAAGGTCTTAGAAAAGAAGAAGCAGGGATGCTTCCGACCTTGAGCATCCTTTTGATATAGGACTGCTCCAGCACCAACAGAAGAGGCGTCCACCTCTAAAACAAACGGTTTATCAACATCAGGGCGATGTAATATGGGAGCACTGGCAAAATGCGACTTGATGGAAGAGAATGCCTTGGAGACCTCCTCAGACCACAACTTGGGATTTGCTCCCTTCTTGGTGAGGGCTACCAAGGGAGCTACCAAAGTCGAGAAATGGGGAATGAACTGGCGATAATAATTAATGAACCCCATAAAGTGCTGCACCGCTTTAAGAGAATGGGGTTCTTGCCAGTCCATTACAGCCTGTAGTTTGGCAGGATCCATAGCCAATCCCTGGGCAGAGATGATATAGCCCAGAAAAGGTAAGGACTCCTGCTCAAACACACATTTCTCCAGCTTGGCATAGAGGGAGTTTGACCGTAAGAGGTCGAAGACTTTGTTGACATCCCTCCGGTGAGAGTCTATATCTGGTGAAAAGATGAGAATATCATCCAGATAGACTACCACAGAGGTGGAGAGCATATCCCGGAAGATATTGACAAAGTCTTGGAAAACAGCGGGAGCATTACAGAGCCCGAAGGGCATCACCAGTAGTGTTGAGCATTCCGATACCGCAAGTATCGGGTATCTGCCGATATTCGCTGTATAGGAATTCCGATACTTAGTTCCGATATTTTTCCAATATCGTATACCGGAATCGGAAGTTCCCATAATTCTTTGAGAGGCAATGTGATTTTAGTCAGCCAATGAGGAATCTTATGAAGTGTGGGCACATCCTGTAATGCTGCGGTCATCTTAACTAATGGCATGGCTGTGATTGGCTGCTGAAATGATGTCAGAATGCACTATAAAAGGCGCCGCCGCCATTTTAGCGTCACTGTGCTGTGAACTCAGTTAGGGACAGAACGCTGTTCTGCTGACTTTGAGGGACAGTTAGACATTGCGATTTTGTCTACTGTGCTTTAGGCAGGCTAGTTTACCAACCGCTGTGTAAAGCTTCCTTTTGCCAGTGTTGTTTTAACAGCTCTGTGCAAGGTGTGTGTGAGAGTGCAGGTGACGCTGCAGTTTGCTCTGCATCCACCGCTGTTTGTAGGCATCTGCACGTGTCACTCACTGACTCTTTTTTTTATTTTATTTTGTGGAATTGGTGCAGCTCCATTATATTTGAAAAAAATCGAATCTATTAGTGTGACGCGCTTCCATCCGTATACAATACATTGGTTGCACACACTATAGAAGTACAGAAAGGAGCCTTTCACAGATAGTGAACAGTTGTGTTTCAGTGTTCACTGCAGTCTGTGAGGTTTTGATTTTTTGAGTGCAGATCACACTCCAGTTAGTTCTTCAACCACTGCTGGTTGTAGTCTGCTGAGCGTGTGTCACTGCCTCATCCTTCACATTTTTCTCTAATTGGTGCTGCTCCATTATATTTGAAAAAAATCTAATCTATTAGTGTGACGCGCTTCCATCCGTATACAATACATTGGTTGCAAACACTATAGAAGTACAGAAAGGAGCCTTTCACAGATAGTGAACAGTTGTGTTTCAGTGTCACTGCAGTCTGTGAGGTTTTGATTTTTTGAGTGCAGATCACACTCCAGTTAGTTCTTCAACCACTGCTGGTTGTAGTCTGCTGAGCGTGTGTCACTGCCTCATCCTTCACATTTTTCTCTAATTGGTGCTGCTCCATTATATTTGAAAAAAATCTAATCTATTAGTGTGACGCGCTTCCATCCGTATACAATACATTGGTTGCAAACACTATAGAAGTACAGAAAGGGCCTTTCACAGATAGTGAACAGTTGTGTTTCAGTGTCCACTGCAGTCTGTGAGTTTTGAATTTTTGAGTGCAGATCACACTCCAGTTAGTTCTTCAACCACTGCTGGTTGTAGTCTGCTGAGCGTGTGTCACTGCCTCATCCTTCACATTTTTCTCTAATTGGTGCTGCTCCATTATATTTGAAAAAAATCTAATCTATTAGTGTGACGCGCTTCCATCCGTATACAATACATTGGTTGCAAACACTATAGAAGTACACAAAGGGGCCTTTCACAGCTACTGAACAGTTGTCTGCAGTGTTCACTGTAGTCTGTGAGCTTTTCATTTTTTGAGTGCAGATTACGCTCCAGTTAGTTCTTCAACCACTGCTGGTTGTCGTCTGCTGAGCGTGTGTCACTGCCTCATCCTTCACATTTTTCTCTAATTGGTGCTGCTCCATTATATTTGAAAAAAATCTAATCTATTAGTGTGACGCGCTTCCATCCGTATACAATACATGGTTGCAAACACTATAGAAGTACACAAAGGGGCCTTTCACAGCTACTGAACAGTTGTCTGCAGTGTTCACTGTAGTCTGTGAGCTTTTCATTTTTTGAGTGCAGATTACGCTCCAGTTAGTTCTTCAACCACTGCTGGTTGTAGTCTGCTGAGCGTGTGTCACTGCCTCATCCTTCACATTTTTCTCTAATTGGTGCTGCTCCATTATATTTGAAAAAAATCTAATCTATTAGTGTGACGCGCTTCCATCCGTATACAATACATTGGTTGCAAACACTATAGAAGTACACAAAGGGGCCTTTCACAGCTACTGAACAGTTGTCTGCAGTGTTCACTGTAGTCTGTGACTTTTCATTTTTTGAGTGCAGATTACGCTCCAGTTAGTTCTTCAACCACTGCTGGTTGTAGTCTGCTGAGCGTGTGTCACTGCCTCATCCTTCACATTTTTCTCTAATTGGTGCTGCTCCATTATATTTGAAAAAAATCTAATCTATTAGTGTGACGCGCTTCCATCCGTATACAATACATTGGTTGCAAACACTATAGAAGTACACAAAGGGGCCTTTCACAGCTACTGAACAGTTGTCTGCAGTGTTCACTGTAGTCTGTGAGCTTTTCATTTTTTGAGTGCAGATTATGCTCCAGTTAGTTCTTCAACCACTGCTGGTTGTAGTCTGCTGAGCGTGTGTCACTGCCTCATCCTTCACATTTTTCTCTAATTGGTGCTGCTCCATTATATTTGAAAAAAATCTAATCTATTAGTGTGACGCGCTTCCATCCGTATACAATACATTGTTACTTAAACCCAAACCATGGGTAACACGATTAAACATGGTTCCAATCAGGAACAGGGCAACTCTAACATGATTAGATCAAAATAAGAGAATAAGAGCATCTAGCCCAGCCAAAGACAGAGTTTCTATAAAAGAATTAATTTTATTGAGAAAACTACACATATAAAAACGTTAACAAAAACAGGTAATGCTAATGAAGTGTATTGGTGACTAGAACAAAACTAAAACACCTGTGAAACATAGAATGGTGCACTAGCTGAGCTTGCTCACCCAAATGTAGCCCGGTGAGGTAAAGGAGCTATTACTGAAAAAATGCCACGGTAAAGTAAAAAAGTAAACACATGAGCATGACAAAAAATAGGTGAGCACAGAGCAACGACATCATGGCAGCACCAGGGATAATGGTATAGTACCAAGCAGCGGCATAATCAGCCTCCCTGCAGTGATATGTCTAATGCACTGCCGTGCCCTGCAACACTAAAAGAGAAAGGGGTGAGGAGAGACTGAAACGCATTCAGCAAGGAGGAAAGTGCTTCCTAACTGAAGCCAAAATGTATGCGAGCTCTAGTGCGACCAAGCTTACCCATGTGGGACAATATTCGCTGTATCGGAATTCCGATACTTAGTTCCGATATTTTTCCAATATCGTATACCGGAATCGGTAGTTCCCATAATTCTTTGAGACGCAATGTGATTTTAGTCAGCCAATGAGGAATCTTATGAAGTGTGGGCACATCCTGTAATGCTGCGGTCATCTTAACTAATGGCATGGCTGTGATTGGCTGCTGAAATGATGTCAGAATGCACTATAAAAGGCGCCGCCGCCATTTTAGCGTCACTGTGCTGTGAACTCAGTTAGGGACAGAACGCTGTTCTGCTGACTTTGAGGGACAGTTAGACATTGCGACTTTGTGTACTGTGCTTTAGGCAGGCTAGTTTACCAACCGCTGTGTAAAGCTTCCTTTTGCCAGTGTTGTTTTAACAGCTCTGTGCAAGGTGTGTGTGAGAGTGCAGGTGACGCTGCAGTTTGTTCTGCATCCACCGCTGTTTGTAGGCATCTGCACGTGTCACTCACTGACTCTTTTTTTTATTTTATTTTGTGGAATTGGTGCAGCTCCATTATATTTGAAAAAAATCTAATCTATTAGTGTGATGCACTTCCATCCGTATACAATACATTGGTTGCAAACACTATAGAAGTACAGAAAGGAGCCTTTCACAGATAGTGAACAGTTGTGTTTCAGTGTTCACTGCAGTCTGTGAGGTTTTGATTTTTTGAGTGCAGATCACACTCCAGTTAGTTCTTCAACCACTGCTGGTTGTAGTCTGCTGAGCGTGTGTCACTGCCTCATCCTTCACATTTTTCTCTAATTGGTGCTGCTCCATTATATTTGAAAAAAATCTAATCTATTAGTGTGACGCGCTTCCATCCGTATACAATACATTGGTTGCAAACACTATAGAAGTACAGAAAGGAGCCTTTCACTGATAGTGAACAGTTGTGTTTCAGTGTTCACTGCAGTCTGTGAGGTTTTGATTTTTTGAGTGCAGATCACACTCCAGTTAGTTCTTCAACCACTGCTGGTTGTAGTCTGCTGAGCGTGTGTCACTGCCTCATCCTTCACATTTTTCTCTAATTGGTGCTGCTCCATTATATTTGAAAAAAATCTAATCTATTAGTGTGACGCGCTTCCATCCGTATACAATACATTGGTTGCAAACACTATAGAAGTACAGAAAGGAGCCTTTCACAGATAGTGAACAGTTGTGTTTCAGTGTTCACTGCAGTCTGTGAGGTTTTGATTTTTTGAGTGCAGATCACACTCCAGTTAGTTCTTCAACCACTGCTGGTTGTAGTCTGCTGAGCGTCTGTCACTGCCTCATCCTTCACATTTTTCTCTAATTGGTGCTGCTCCATTATATTTGAAAAAAATCTAATCTATTAGTGTGACGCGCTTCCATCCGTATACAATACATTGGTTGCAAACACTATAGAAGTACACAAAGGGGCCTTTCACAGCTACTGAACAGTTGTCTGCAGTGTTTACTGTAGTCTGTGAGCTTTTCATTTTTTGAGTGCAGATTACGCTCCAGTTAGTTCTTCAACCACTGCTGGTTGTAGTCTGCTGAGCGTGTGTCACTGCCTCATCCTTCACATTTTTCTCTAATTGGTGCTGCTCCATTATATTTGAAAAAAATCTAATCTATTAGTGTGACGCGCTTCCATCCGTATACAATACATTGGTTGCAAACACTATAGAAGTACACAAAGAGGCCTTTCACAGCTACTGAACAGTTGTCTGCAGTGTTCACTGTAGTCTGTGAGCTTTTCATTTTTTGAGTGCAGATTACGCTCCAGTTAGTTCTTCAACCACTGCTGGTTGTAGTCTGCTGAGCGTGTGTCACTGCCTCATCCTTCACATTTTTCTCTAATTGGTGCTGCTCCATTATATTTGAAAAAATCTAATCTATTAGTGTGACGCGCTTCCATCCGTATACAATACATTGGTTGCAAACACTATAGAAGTACACAAAGGGGCCTTTCACAGCTACTGAACAGTTGTCTGCAGTGTTCACTGTAGTCTGTGAGCTTTTTATTTTTTGAGTGCAGATTACGCTCCAGTTAGTTCTTCAACCACTGCTGGTTGTAGTCTGCTGAGCGTGTGTCACTGCCTCATCCTTCACATTTTTCTCTAATTGGTGCTGCTCCATTATATTTGAAAAAAATCTAATCTATTAGTGTGACGCGCTTCCATCCGTATACAATACATTGGTTGCAAACACTATAGAAGTACACAAAGGGGCCTTTCACAGCTACTGAACAGTTGTCTGCAGTGTTCACTGTAGTCTGTGAGCTTTTCATTTTTTGAGTGCAGATTGCGCTCCAGTTAGTTCTTCAACCACTGCTGGTTGTAGTCTGCTGAGCGTGTGTCACTGCCTCATCCTTCACATTTTTCTCTAATTGGTGCTGCTCCATTATATTTGAAAAAAATCTAATCTATTAGTGTGACGCGCTTCCATCCGTATACAATACATTGGTTGCAAACACTATAGAAGTACACAAAGAGGCCTTTCACAGCTACTGAACAGTTGTCTGCAGTGTTCACTGTAGTCTGTGAGCTTTTCATTTTTTGAGTGCAGATTACGCTCCAGTTAGTTCTTCAACCACTGCTGGTTGTAGTCTGCTGAGCGTGTGTCACTGCCTCATCCTTCACATTTTTCTCTAATTGGTGCTGCTCCATTATATTTGAAAAAAATCTAATCTATTAGTGTGACGCGCTTCCATCCGTATACAATACATTGGTTGCAAACAATATAGAAGTACACAAAGGGGCCTTTCACAGCTACTGAACAGTTGTCTGCAGTGTTCACTGTAGTCTGTGAGCTTTTTATTTTTTGAGTGCAGATTACGCTCCAGTTAGTTCTTCAACCACTGCTCGTTGTAGTCTGCTGAGCGTGTGTCACTGCCTCATCCTTCACATTTTTCTCTAATTGGTGCTGCTCCATTATATTTGAAAAAAATCTAATCTATTAGTGTGACGCGCTTCCATCCGTATACAATACATTGGTTGCAAACACTATAGAAGTACACAAAGGGGCCTTTCACAGCTACTGAACAGTTGTCTGCAGTGTTCACTGTAGTCTGTGAGCTTTTCATTTTTGAGTGCAGATTACGCTCCAGTTAGTTCTTCAACCACTGCTGGTTGTAGTCTGCTGAGCGTGTGTCACTGCCCATCCTTCACATTTTTCTCTAATTGGTGCTGCTCCATTATATTTGAAAAAAATCTAATCTATTAGTGTGACGCGCTTCCATCCGTATACAATACATTGGTTGCAAACACTATAGAAGTACACAAAGGGGCCTTTCACAGCTACTGAACAGTTGTCTGCAGTGTTCACTGTAGTCTGTGAGCTTTTCATTTTTTGAGTGCAGATTACGCTCCAGTTAGTTCTTCAACCACTGCTGGTTGTAGTCTGCTGAGCGTGTGTCACTGCCTCATCCTTCACATTTTTCTCTAATTGGTGCTGCTCCATTATATTTGAAAAAAATCTAATCTATTAGTGTGACGTGCTTCCATCCGTATACAATACATTGTTACTTAAACCCAAACCATTGGTAACACGATTAAACATGGTTCCAATCAGGAACAGGCAACTCTAACATGATTAGATCAAAATAAGAGAATAAGAGCATCTAGCCCAGCCAAAGACAGAGTTTCTATAAAAGAATTAATTTTATTGAGAAAAATACACATATAAAAACGTTCACAAAAACATGTAATGCTAATGAAGTGTATTGGTGACTAGAACAAAACTAAAACACCTGTGAAACATAGAATGGTGCACTAGCTGAGCTTGCTCACCCAAATGTAGCCCGGTGAGGTAAAGGAGCTATTACTGAAAAATGCCACGGTAAAGTAAAAAAGTAAACACATGGGCATGACAAAAAATAGGTGAGTACAGAGCAACGACATCATGGCAGCACCAGGATAATGGTATAGTACCAAGAAGCGGCATAATCAGCCTCCCTGCAGTGATATGTCTAATGCACTGCCGTGCCCTGCAACACTAAAAGAGAAAGGGGGTGAGGAGAGATTGAAACGCATTTAGCAAGGAGGAAAGTGCTTCCTAACTGAAGCCAAAATGTATGCGAGCTCTAGTGCGACCAAGCTTACCCATGTGGGACAATATTCGCTGTATCGGAATTCCGATACTTAGTTCCGATATTTTTCCAATATCGTATACTGGAATCGGAAGTTCCCATAATTCTTTGAGAGGCAATGTGATTTTAGTCAGCCAATGAGGAATCTTATGAAGTGTGGGCACATCCTGTAATGCTGCGGTCATCTTAACTAATGGCATGGCTGTGATTGGCTGCTGAAATGATGTCAGAATGCACTATAAAAGGCGCCGCCGCCATTTTAGCGTCACTGTGCTGTGAACTCAGTTAGGGACAGAACGCTGTTCTGCTGACTTTGAGGACAGTTAGACATTGCGATTTTGTGTACTGTGCTTTAGGCAGGCTAGTTTACCAACCGCTGTGTAAAGCTTCCTTTTGCCAGTGTTGTTTTAACAGCTCTGTGCAAGGTGTGTGTGAGAGTGCAGGTGACGCTGCAGTTTGCTCTGCATCCACCGCTGTTTGTAGGCATCTGCACGTGTCACTCACTAACTCTTTTTTTTATTTTATTTTGTGGAATTGGTGCAGCTCCATATATTTGAAAAAAATCTAATCTATTAGTGTGACGCGCTTCCATCCGTATACAATACATTGGTTGCACACACTATAGAAGTACAGAAAGGAGCCTTTCACAGATAGTGAACAGTTGTGTTTCAGTGTTCACTGCAGTCTGTGAGGTTTTGATTTTTTGATTGCAGATCACACTCCAGTTAGTTCTTCAACCACTGCTGGTTGTAGTCTGCTGAGCGTGTGTCACTGCCTCATCCTTCACATTTTTCTCTAATTGGTGCTACTCCATTATATTTGAAAAAAATCTAATCTATTAGTGTGACGCGCTTCCATCCGTATACAATACATTTTTTGCAAACACTATAGAAGTACACAAAGGGGCCTTTCACAGCTACTGAACAGTTGTCTGCAGTGTTCACTGTAGTCTGTGAGTTTTTCATTTTTTGAGTGCAGATTATGCTCCAGTTAGTTCTTCAACCACTGCTGGTTGTAGTCTGCTGAGCGTGTGTCACTGCCTCATCCTTCACATTTTTCTCTAATTGGTGCTGCTCCATTATATTTGAAAAAAATCTAATCTATTAGTGTGACGGCTTCCATCCGTATACAATACATTGTTACTTAAACCCAAACCATTGGTAACACGATTAAACATGGTTCCAATCAGGAACAGGGCAACTCTAACATGATTAGATCAAAATAAGAGAATAAGAGCATCTAGCCCAGCCAAAGACAGAGTTTCTATAAAATAATTAATTTTATTGAGAAAAATACACATATAAAAACGTTACAAAAACAGTAATGCTATTGAAGTGTATTGGTGACTAGAACAAAACTAAAACACCTGTGAAACATAGAATGGTGCACTAGCTGAGCTTGCTCACCCAAATGTAGCCCGGTGAGGTAAAGGAGCTATTACTGAAAAAATGCCACGGTAAAGTAAAAAAGTAAACACATGGGCATGACAAAAAATAGGTGAGCACAGAGCAACGACATCATGGCAGCACCAGGGATAATGGTATAGTACCAAGAAGCGGCATAATCAGCCTCCCTGCAGTGATATGTCTAATGCACTGCCGTGCCCTGCAACACTAAAAGAGAAAGGGGGTGAGGAGAGATTGAAACGCATTCAGCAAGGAGGAAAGTGCTTCCTAACTGAAGCCAAAATGTATGCGAGCTCTAGTGCGACCAAGCTTACCCATGTGGGACAATATTCGCTGTATCGGAATTCCGATACTTAGTTCCGATATTTTTCCAATATCGTATACTGGAATCGGAAGTTCCCATAATTCTTTGAGAGGCAATGTGATTTTAGTCAGCCAATGAGGAATCTTATGAAGTGTGGGCACATCCTGTAATGCTGCGGTCATCTTAACTAATGGCATGGCTGTGATTGGCTGCTGAAATGATGTCAGAATGCACTATAAAAGGCGCCGCCGCCATTTTAGCGTCACTGTGCTGTGAACTCAGTTAGGGACAGAACGCTGTTCTGCTGACTTTGAGGGACAGTTAGACATTGCGACTTTGTGTACTGTGCTTTAGGCAGGCTAGTTTACCAACCGCTGTGTAAAGCTTCCTTTTGCCAGTGTTGTTTTAACAGCTCTGTGCAAGGTGTGTGTGAGAGTGCAGGTGACGCTGCAGTTTGCTCTGCATCCACCGCTGTTTGTAGGCATCTGCACGTGTCACTCACTGACTCTTTTTTTTATTTTATTTTGTGGAATTGGTGCAGCTCCATTATATTTGAAAAAAATCTAATCTATTAGTGTGACGCGCTTCCATCCGTATACAATACATTGGTTGCAAACACTATAGAAGTACAGAAAGGAGCCTTTCACAGATAGTGAACAGTTGTGTTTCAGTGTTCACTGCAGTCTGTGAGGTTTTGATTTTTTGAGTGCAGATCACACTCCAGTTAGTTCTTCAACCACTGCTGGTTGTAGTCTGCTGAGCGTGTGTCACTGCCTCATCCTTCACATTTTTCTCTAATTGGTGCTGCTCCATTATATTTGAAAAAAATCTAATCTATTAGTGTGACGCGCTTCCATCCGTATACAATACATTGGTTGCAAACACTATAGAAGTACAGAAAGGAGCCTTTCACAGATAGTGAACAGTTGTGTTTCAGTGTTCACTGCAGTCTGTGAGGTTTTGATTTTTTGAGTGCAGATCACACTCCAGTTAGTTCTTCAACCACTGCTGGTTGTAGTCTGCTGAGCGTGTGTCACTGCCTCATCCTTCACATTTTTCTCTAATTGGTGCTGCTCCATTATATTTGAAAAAAATCTAATCTATTAGTGTGACGCGCTTCCATCCGTATACAATACATTGGTTGCAAACACTATAGAAGTACAGAAAGGAGCCTTTCACAGATAGTGAACAGTTGTGTTTCAGTGTTCACTGCAGTCTGTGAGGTTTTGATTTTTTGAGTGCAGATCACACTCCAGTTAGTTCTTCAACCACTGCTGGTTGTAGTCTGCTGAGCGTCTGTCACTGCTCATCCTTCACATTTTTCTCTAATTGGTGCTGCTCCATTATATTTGAAAAAAATCTAATCTATTAGTGTGACGCGCTTCCATCCGTATACAATACATTGGTTGCAAACACTATAGAAGTACACAAAGGGGCCTTTCACAGCTACTGAACAGTTGTCTGCAGTGTTCACTGTAGTCTGTGAGCTTTTATTTTTTGAGTGCAGATTACGCTCCAGTTAGTTCTTCAACCACTGCTGGTTGTAGTCTGCTGAGCGTGTGTCACTGCCTCATCCTTCACATTTTTCTCTAATTGGTGCTGCTCCATTATATTTGAAAAAAATCTAATCTATTAGTGTGACGCGCTTCCATCCGTATACAATACATTGGTTGCAAACACTATAGAAGTACACAAAGGGCCTTTCACAGACTACTGAACAGTTGTCTGCAGTGTTCACTGTAGTCTGTGAGCTTTTCATTTTTTGAGTGCAGATTACGCTCCAGTTAGTTCTTCAACCACTGCTGGTTGTAGTCTGCTGAGCGTGTGTCACTGCCTCATCCTTCACATTTTTCTCTAATTGGTGCTGCTCCATTATATTTGAAAAAAATCTAATCTATTAGTGTGACGCGCTTCCATCCGTATACAATACATTGGTTGCAAACACTATAGAAGTACACAAAGGGGGCCTTTCACAGCTACTGAACAGTTGTCTGCAGTGTTCACTGTAGTCTGTGAGCTTTTATTTTTTGAGTGCAGATTACGCTCCAGTTAGTTCTTCAACCACTGCTGGTTGTAGTCTGCTGAGCGTGTGTCACTGCCTCATCCTTCACATTTTTCTCTAATTGGTGCTGCTCCATTATATTTGAAAAAAATCTAATCTATTAGTGTGACGCGCTTCCATCCGTATACAATACATTGGTTGCAAACAATATAGAAGTACACAAAGGGGCCTTTCACAGCTACTGAACAGTTGTCTGCAGTGTTCACTGTAGTCTGTGAGCTTTTCATTTTTGAGTGCAGATTACGCTCCAGTTAGTTCTTCAACCACTGCTGGTTGTAGTCTGCTGAGCGTGTGTCACTGCCTCATCCTTCACATTTTTCTCTAATTGGTGCTGCTCCATTATATTTGAAAAAAATCTAATCTATTAGTGTGACGCGCTTCCATCCGTATACAATACATTGGTTGCAAACACTATAGAAGTACACAAAGAGGCCTTTCACAGCTACTGAACAGTTGTCTGCAGTGTTCACTGTAGTCTGTGAGCTTTTCATTTTTTGAGTGCAGATTACGCTCCAGTTAGTTCTTCAACCACTGCTGGTTGTAGTCTGCTGAGCGTGTGTCACTGCCTCATCCTTCACATTTTTCTCTAATTGGTGCTGCTCCATTATATTTGAAAAAAATCTAATCTATTAGTGTGACGCGCTTCCATCCGTATACAATACATTGGTTGCAAACACTATAGAAGTACACAAAGGGGCCTTTCACAGCTACTGAACAGTTGTCTGCAGTGTTCACTGTAGTCTGTGAGCTTTTTATTTTTTGAGTGCAGATTACGCTCCAGTTAGTTCTTCAACCACTGCTGGTTGTAGTCTGCTGAGCGTGTGTCACTGCCTCATCCTTCACATTTTTCTCTAATTGGTGCTGCTCCATTATATTTGAAAAAAATCTAATCTATTAGTGTGACGCGCTTCCATCCGTATACAATACATTGGTTGCAAACACTATAGAAGTACACAAAGGGCCTTTCACAGCTACTGAACAGTTGTCTGCAGTGTTCACTGTAGTCTGTGAGCTTTTCATTTTTTGAGTGCAGATTACGCTCCAGTTAGTTCTTCAACCACTGCTGGTTGTAGTCTGCTGAGCGTGTGTCACTGCCTCATCCTTCACATTTTTCTCTAATTGGTGCTGCTCCATTATATTTGAAAAAAATCTAATCTATTAGTGTGACGCGCTTCCATCCGTATACAATACATTGGTTGCAAACATATAGAATACACAAAGGGCTTTCACAGCTACTGAAAACAGTTGTCTGCAGTGGTTACTGTAGTCTGTGAGTTCTTTTAATTTTTTGAGTGCAGATTACGTCCATAGTTTAACCACTGCTGGTTGTGAGTCTGCTGAGCGTGGTCACTGCCTTCATCCTTCACATTTTTCTCTAGTTGGTGTGCTCCATTATATTGAAAAAAATCTAATTATTAAGTGAGCGCTTCCATCCGTAAACAAACATTGGTTGCAAACAATATAGAAGTACACAAAGGGGCCATTCACAGCTACTGAACAGTTGTCTGCAGTGTCACTGTAGTCTGTAGCTTTTAATTTTTGAGTGCAGATACGCTCCATAGTTCTTCACAAGCTGGTTGTAGTACTAGCTGAGCGAGTGTCATGCCTATCCTTCACATTTTTCTACTATTTGTCTCCATTATTTGAACAATCTATTATGGTGACGCCTTCCATCCGTTACACAACATTGGTTTGCAAACACAATAGAAGTACAAAAGGGGCCTTTCACAGCTATGAACAGTTGTCTGCAGTGTTTACTGTAGTCTGTGAGCTTTTCATTTTTTGAGTGCAGATTACACTCCAGTTAGTTCTTCAACCACTGCTGGTTGTAGTCTGCTGAGCGTGTGTCACTGCCTCATCCTTCACATTTTTCTCTAATTGGTGCTGCTCCATTATATTTGAAAAAAATCTAATCTATTAGTGTGACGTGCTTCCATCCATATACAATACATTGTTACTTAAACCCAAACCATTGGTAACACGATTAAACATGGTTCCAATCAGGAACAGGGCAACTCTAACATGATTAGATCAAAATAAGAGAATAAGAGCATATAGCCCAGCCAAAGACAGAGTTTCTATAAAAGAATTAATTTTATTGAGAAAAATACACATATAAAAACGTTCACAAAAACATGTAATGCTAATGAAGTGTATTGGTGACTAGAACAAAACTAAAACACCTGTGAAACATAGAATGGTGCACTAGCTGAGCTTGCTCACCCAAATGTAGCCCGGTGAGGTAAAGGAGCTATTACTGAAAAAATGCCACGGTAAAGTAAAAAAGTAAACACATGGGCATGACAAAAAATAGGTGAGCACAGAGCAACGACATCATGGCAGCACCAGGGATAATGGTATAGTACCAAGAAGCGGCATAATCAGCCTCCCTGCAGTGATATGTCTAATGCACTGCCGTGCCCTGCAACACTAAAAGAGAAAGGGGGTGAGGAGAGACTGAAACGCATTCAGCAAGGAGGAAAGTGCTTCCTAACTGAAGCCAAAATGTATGCGAGCTCTAGTGCGACCAAGCTTACCCATGTGGGACAATATTCGCTGTATCGGAATTCCGATACTTAGTTCCGATATTTTTCCAATATCGTATACTGGAATCGGAAGTTCCCATAATTCTTTGAGAGGCAATGTGATTTTAGTCAGCCAATGAGGAATCTTATGAAGTGTGGGCACATCCTGTAATGCTGCGGTCATCTTAACTAATGGCATGGCTGTGATTGGCTGCTGAAATGATGTCAGAATGCACTATAAAAGGCGCCGCCGCCATTTTAGCGTCACTGTGCTGTGAACTCAGTTAGGGACAGAACGCTGTTCTGCTGACTTTGAGGGACAGTTAGACATTGCGATTTTGTGTACTGTGCTTTAGGCAGGCTAGTTTACCAACCGCTGTGTAAAGCTTGTTTTGCCAGTGTTGTTTTAACAGCTCTGTGCAAGGTGTGTGTGAGAGTGCAGGTGACGCTGCAGTTTGCGCTGCATCCACCGCTGTTTGTAGGCATCTGCACGTGTCACTCACTAACTCTTTTTTTTATTTTATTTTGTGGAATTGGTGCAGCTCCATTATATTTGAAAAAAATCTAATCTATTAGTGTGACGCGCTTCCATCCGTATACAATACATTGGTTGCAAACACTATAGAAGTACAGAAAGGAGCCTTTCACAGATAGTGAACAGTTGTGTTTCAGTGTTCACTGCAGTCTGTGAGGTTTTGATTTTTTGAGTGCAGATCACACTCCAGTTAGTTCTTCAACCACTGCTGGTTGTAGTCTGCTGAGCGTCTGTCACTGCCTCATCCTTCACATTTTTCTCTAATTGGTGCTGCTCCATTATATTTGAAAAATCTAATCTATTAGTGTGACGCGCTTCCATCCGTATACAATACATTGGTTGCACACACTATAGAAGTACAGAAAGGAGCCTTTCACAGATAGTGAACAGTTGTGTTTCAGTGTTCACTGCAGTCTGTGAGGTTTTGATTTTTTGATTGCAGATCACACTCCAGTTAGTTCTTCAACCACTGCTGGTTGTAGTCTGCTGAGCGTGTGTCACTGCCTCATCCTTCACATTTTTCTCTAATTGGTGTACTCCATTATATTTGAAAAAAATCTAATCTATTAGTGTGACGCGCTTCCATCCTTATACAATAAATTTTTGCAAACACTATAGAAGTACACAAAGGGGCTTTCACAGCTACTGAACAGTTGTCTGCAGTGTTCACTGTAGTCTGTGAGTTTTTCATTTTTTGAGTGCAGATTATGCTCCAGTTAGTTCTTCAACCACTGCTGGTTGTAGTCTGCTGAGCGTGTGTCACTGCCTCATCCTTCACATTTTTCTCTAATTGGTGCTGCTCC
>JARQOD010000002.1:169895719-169978411 GCA_033576555.1 Oophaga sylvatica
GGGGTATGCCGAGCTCCTACAAAACTGCGCATAAAGGAACACTCACGAGGAAAACTGGTGGATGCTGTGTCACTGGGGGCCGCAGCAGCCACAGAATCCCCACGTCCTCTCCCTGCTGAAACTCCACGCCCACGACCACGTGCCTTACTCCCTGCCTTCTTCATCTTGGTAGATTGATAAAGATAGGCAGAAAAGTACAAAGGCCTAAGTGTGCTTATTCCTGAACAGCTGCTAACAGGTATAAGAAACACTAAGTTTACAAAGTGTGGACTACACTTTAATATCAGCTAATGTGGCCTATCAATTGTCAAGTGTAGTGTTTGCTGAACTTTATTAACTTTTCCCTGTTTTTCAACCTAAAACCAAAGGTTGTGATTCAGACCAAAAACAATGTACAATGGATAGTATCACTCACAATTTTTTTTAAGCTATTACAATGCACGAAACTAGAATGCAATAGCTAAGGCAAAAAAAAAATGTTTAATTCTAATCTGTCTGTTCCTGCAGGCCGCAAACCAGCCAAAAGTCTCCTTTATGTACTTCTATAGTGTTTGCAACCAAGGTATTGGATACGGATGGAAGCGCGTCACACTAATAGATTTGAGTTTTTTGAAATAGAATGGAGCAGCACCAATTAGCCAAAAATGTAAAGGATGAGGCAGTGACACAAGCTCAGCAGACTCCAACCAGCAGTGGTTGAAGAACTAACTTGAGCGTGATCTGCACTCCAATAAAGAGACCTCCAAGACAGCTGTGAACACTGCAGGCAACTGATCACTAGCTCTGAAAGGCTCCTTTATGTACTTCTATAGTGTTTGCAACCAATGTATTGGATACGGATGGAAGCGCGTCACACTAATAGATTTGATTTTTTAGAAATAGAATGGAGCAGCACCAATTAGCCAAAAATTAAAAGGATGAGGCAGTGAAACACGCTCAGCAGGCTCCAACCAGCAGTAGTTGAAGAACTAACTTGAGCGTGATCTGCACTCACAGAAAGAGACCTCACAGATAGCCGTGAACACTGCACACAACTGTTCACTAGCTCTGAAAGGCTCCTTTATGTACTTCTATAGTGTTTGCAACCAACGTATTGGATACGGATGGAAGCGTGTCACACTAATATATTTGAGTTTTTTTTAAATAGAATGGAGCAGCACCAATTAGCCAAAAATTAAAAGGATGAGGCAGTGACACACGCTCAGCAGACTCCAACCAGCAGTGGTTGAAGAACTAACTTGAGCGTGATCTGCACTCCAATAAAGAGACCTCCCAGACAGCTGTGAACACTGCAGGAAACTGATCACTAGCTCTGAAAGGCTCCTTTATGTACTTCTATAGTGTTTGCAACCAACGTATTGGATACGGATGGAAGCGTGTCACACTAATATATTTGAGTTTTTTTTAAATAGAATGGAGCAGCACCAATTAGCCAAAAATGTAAAGGATGAGGCAGTGACACACGCTCAGCAGACTCCAACCAGCAGTGGTTGAAGAACTAACTTGAGCGTGATCTGCACTCCAATAAAGAGACCTCCCAGACAGCTGTGAACACTGCAGGCAACTGATCACTAGCTCTGAAAGGCTCCTTTATGTACTTCTATAGTGTTTGCAACCAATGTATTGGATACGGATGGAAGCGCGTCACACTAATAGATTTGATTTTTTAGAAATAGAATGGAGCAGCACCAATTAGCCAAAAATTAAAAGGATGAGGCAGTGAAACACGCTCAGCAGGCTCCAACCAGCAGTAGTTGAAGAACTAACTTGAGCGTGATCTGCACTCACAGAAAGAGACCTCACAGATAGCCGTGAACACTGCACACAACTGTTCACTAGCTCTGAAAGGCTCCTTTATGTACTTCTATAGTGTTTGCAACCAACGTATTGGATACGGATGGAAGCGTGTCACACTAATATATTTGAGTTTTTTTTAAATAGAATGGAGCAGCACCAATTAGCCAAAAATTAAAAGGATGAGGCAGTGAAACACGCTCAGCAGGCTCCAACCAGCAGTAGTTGAAGAACTAACTTGAGCGTTATCTGCACTCACAAAAAGAGACCTCACAGACAGCCGTGAACACTGCACACAACTGTTCACTAGCTCTGAAAGGCTCCTTTATGTACTTCTATAGTGTTTGCAACCAACGTATTGGATACGGATGGAAGCGTGTCACACTAATAGATTTGAGTTTTTTTAAATAGAATGGAGCAGCACCAATTAGCCAAAAATTAAAAGGATGAGGCAGTGACACACGCTTAGCAGACTTCAACCAGTAGTGGTTGAAGAACTAACTTGAGCGTGTTCTGCACTCACAAAAAGAAACCTCCCAGACAGCCGTGAACACTGCACACAACTGTTCACTAGCTCTGAAAGGCTCCGCTCTGTACTTCTATTAGTGTTTGCAACCAACGTATTGGATACGGATGGAAGCACGTCACACTAATAGATGACTGTTAATTTAAATTGAATGGAGCAGCACCAATTCCACAAAAAAAATGAGGCAGTGAGTGACACATGCAGATGACTACAAACTGCGGTGGATGCAGACCAAACTGCAGCGTCACCTGCACTCACACACAGACCTTGCAGAGAGCTGTGAAAACAGCACTGCAAGGCAAAAGGAAGATTTACACAGCGGTTTGTCAAACAACCTGCCTACAGAACAATTCACAAAAACGCAATCTCTAACTGTCCCTCAGAGTCAGAAGAGCAGCGTTCTGTCCCTAACTGAATTCACAGAACAGTGAAGCCAAAATGGCGGCGGCGCCTTTTATAGTGCATTCTGACATCATTTCATCAGCCAATCACAGCCATGCCATTAGTTAAAATGACCGCAGCATTACAGGATGTGCCCACACTTCTTAGGATTCCTCATTGGCTGAATAAAATCACACTGCCTCTCAAAGAATTATGGGAACTTCCGATTCCGGTATACGATATAGCAAAAGTATCGGAACTCAGTATCGGAATTCCGATACCACGAATATCGGCCGATACCCGATACTTGCGGTATCGGAATGATCAACACTATTCACCACCTTTATTGCACATAAAGGCTCTAACCAACGTGTCACGGAAGCCTGTCACAAAGGAGGCTAGTTCTTCAGTAGGGCCGACTCCAAAAGAGTCTGTTTTTAGCCCTTTAGAAGGCACAAAAATGACCGTTATTAATTTGCATCCGAGAGTCACAGAAAAAGATATCGTGTAACTTTTCTGTGTATGCAGTGCCTTAAAGCGCGCCCACTTGTTGATTTCCGGAGTTGCAAAGGTTGTGTTTGTAAGAAAGGAAGCTGCATTTGGTGCCTACAAAAGATACAACAACAGATACTTAGATGGACAACAAATTATTATTATTATTATTATTTATTTATATAGCGACATTAATTCCATGGTGCTGTACATGAGAAAGGGTTACATACAAATTTATAGATATCGTTTACAGTAAATAAATTTACAATGACAGACTGATACAGAGGGGAGATGACCCTGTCCTTACGGACTTAAATTCTATGGGATAATGGGGAAGAAACAGAAGGTCGGGGTGTGGCAGCTCTGGTGGTGGTGTTGAGGCGGCAGCTCTGGTGGTGGTGTCGAGGCGGCAGCTCTGGTGGTGGTTGCGAGGTGGCAGCTCTGGTGGTGGTGGCGAGGCGGCATCTTGGGTGATGGTGGCGAGGCGGCAGCTAGGGTGGTGGTGGCGAGGCCGAAGCTTGGATGGTGGCAATGCGGCAGAATGGTTATTGCAGGCTGTAGGCTTTCATGAAGAGATGGGTTTTCAGGTTCCGTCTGAAGGATCCAAAGAAAGCGGTGGTGCTGTCTGTGTCGTGGAATGAAGATATGGAGGACAGAGGTAGAAGAGAGTCTGAGAGTCTGTGAATGTCTAGGTGTGCGAGGTTTCTGCGAGGATGTGCCAGGGGCTGGACATAGGGGGCAGGTGAGGAGGACAGGGATGTGAAGGTGAGTAGGTGGTGGTCGGATAGGGGAGGGAGAGGTTGTGAGATTAGATAGGGAACAGAGCCGAGTGAATATGAGGTCTAATGCATGTCCGTCTGTGTGGGTGGCTGTGGAGGACCACTGAGTAAGTACACAGGAAGAAGTAAGTGACAGGAGTTTGGAGGCAGCTGGCTGGCGGATGTCAATAGGGATATTATAGTCACCCATGATGAAGGTGGGGATGTCAGCAGAGAGAAAGTGAAGAAGCCAGGTGGAGAATTGGTCAATGAAGGCAGTGGCTGAGCGCGGTGGTCGGTATATGATGGCCATTTGGAGATTAGAGGGAGAGTAGATATGGACCGAGTGGACCTCAAAGGAAGGGAGGATAAGGGAGGGTGGGGTTTGGATGCGGTTGAAGGAGCAGTTATTAGAATGAAGGAAACCCACGCCTCCACCATGTCTGTTGCCAGAGCGAGGAGTGTGGGAGAAGTGGAGGCCACCGTAACTCAGTGCAGCAGGGGAGGCCATGTTAGGAGGCGTCAGCCAGGTCTCAGTGAGGGCCAGGAAGGAGAGGTTGAGGGAAATTAAGAGATTGTGGATCACGTGGAGCTTGTTGCAGATGGAGCGGGCATTCCAAAGTGCTCCAGAGAGAGGAAGCAGGAGGGTGGGGGTCAGTGGCACAGGTTTTAAGTGTGAAGGATTGCGGTAGTTTCTCTTACTGTGAGAAGTATGGTGGTGAGGATTAGTGGGATGTATGAGGCAGGGAGGGCCAGGATTGGGGGATATGTCGCCAGCAGTGAGAAGAAGCAGAGAAAGGGAAAGCAGGTGGGTAGAGGATAGTGACCGGCTTATGTTATATATAAGTGGGAGAGGTCTGAAGTAAAGAAGCAGGTCTGCAGATGAGGCGAAGTAAGAGAGAGGGGGAGATAGTTATTTGGTTCGAGCTTGCAGGGGTTTGGGGATAGCGAAGGAGGGTGAAGATTAGCGGAACAGAGATGGTGAGGGTAAAATGTGAGCATGGTTAAAGAGCAGGGTAGAAGAAAGGCAAGTAAAATTAGAAGACAGTGATTATTACCTTCTTACCTTCTGAACCATTTCTGGACTATTTCTGGTATATTTCTGATGTAACACTTCAAAGATGTCACACTTAAAATGATGTCGCAAATGAAATGCAAACTTCAATTGAATGGTAGTGTGATAACATCAGAACAGCCCATCCTTCTAAGATTGAGTGGCACCCCATCAAAGAAGGAAGGTGACTCTGGAAGAAACACAACCTCTACTTCCTCCTGTGTTGCTTAAAATCCTCCAGCTAAAGTTGATACTGATACTATCTTAAATGCACTCTTTCAATCCTCAGGGTCATCTGAAGTCATCCAACCAACTGCATTTAAGATTAAGCTATGATGAGACCAACACAAATTGGAGACTGTAATAATAGGTTCCCAATTCACAAATGGAAAAAGAGACTCCATAAAAAAGAAACCCTTCATTTTGCTTCTTGGGTTTTGTTTAGCGCTGATCACCAGCAGGTAGTTGATGTTTGAAGGAGTCTAGCAACAGATATTGGACTATCAATCCTGTTCCCAGCATTGTAGTACAGTTCACCTTCATTGTGGGGCAGTTGCGTTATTGCATCAAGAATTTCTGCTTTCCCCTTGCTCTAGTATTCTGAAATAGCACCTATTATAGTTCTACTGTTATGTCAAGGGACGCTAAATGTTGAATAACTTGTTTAAATTTCTTCAATAATCTGTTTCTACTTAAAAGATAATCTTTGTTGTTTTGTAGTTTTAATATTTGGAATCCTACAAATGGATATGAAGACCTGCATATTCCAATAAATGGAGGGGAATTACCAACCACAGACTGTGTTCTAGACAAATAACGTTTTTATGCCTAATTAATGTTTCACACTATGATAATGTCATCCAGAATTCTACAATCATAGGCAATACGTATTGCCCTGAGGCTGAAGCATGTTGTGATATCTGTGATCTCAATACAGATAAATATTGAAGGGAAATAGATCACGCTAATAGTGATCAAAATACTGAGATGTGTACAGAGGAATGCTGGGACGACACAGATTGTGATTTTCTATCAACTTCATCAGTGTTTACAAATTTGTATTCAATGCTGGTATTAAAAAAAAAATCTCTAGTGTAGGCAGGGCGTAGTGCCATACCACAACTATCTATTTGCTCTTCCTGTACAACCTTATATTTTTGTTTAATTGATATTTATTTGGACTCCTCATTGGGAGGGGGCCACAATAAATGATAGATGAACATTGCTGACACTAAAACACCCCTTTGAAAACAATAACGTGGCTGATGCATCACGGAACACGTTAAGCCTGGTGGTAGTGTCTGTACAGTAGAGATGTGAAGGATGGCCTCCTAAAAATCTTTTCCCAATTTAAAGGAGCGGGTCTCCTATACTTGTAATGCCTATACACTAAGTGTATGGGCTGACAAACATTTCCCACTCAGGGGTACACATCAACATAATGTTTAAACATTTTTTTTTAAGGCATCAAAAACACCCTTGAAAACAATAACATGGCTATTGCATCACGAACCACAGTCACCATCGTGATCTAGTGGTGGATGAGGATGAGGGAAAAGAGGAGGATAACACCAAACAGCCAAAATCAGGAAGTGTATACCCATGTGTGGGTGTGAATAGGTGCATGGAAATACACGTCCCAAAAAAAAGACACTGTATTTGAGGTTATGTATAACCTTATATCGAGATATATGGGAAAGCTTGAATAACAATCAGTATAATAAATTCATGGGATTTACAAAAATACTCAGCACTAGAAAAAGTATGGCAAACTGTATTCAACTCCAAAACATAAAGCAAACTAAAGTACATGTATATTTATAAACTATGTATAGATATCATAAGGTAGCCCAAGGAAGTTAAAAGACCTGAGGCATAGAAAATAAAGGTAAAAAGAGATCCATCACATCTATTAGTAGTACTTTACAAACATACATTATCCTTCTTGGAGAGAAAAGGAATGTTCCATCTCTTAACAGAGGAAAAAGAGTCAGCCACATAACCAGCGTTATGGAAGGTATAAAGGAGATCTACATAGGCACCATGCAGCGGCCCACCCTTTTACCTTAGGAGAAAATACCGGAGGAGGCAGTGAAAATCTAGATAACAAGCACCGATGGAAAGGAAGCGTCCGGTGGATAGAATACATCTTGAGGGTAGTGCAGATAGAACGTGACCGCCGCATCGGCTTTTTATATGCACCCGGCGTGTCGTGCTGACAACTTCAGGTTATGGAATGAAAGGTGAGAGACAAAATGTGCATAGGCTGGAAGAAAGTCAGCGGAAGAAAGCCGAAGTGCCGAAAAAATAGAGGTAGTGCGCATGCGTCCCTGGTGTGAGCGAAAAGGGATGTGTTACTTCTTTTCCGTGACAACTTGCTACAATAGGAGAGAGGAAACAAAAGAAGAAAAGTGATTAGGATGACAAAAAAAGTATAATAAATATGTATATACATATGCATACTTGAATATATTAACAAACAAAGGAAAATATATAATGAAAGTAATTAATCATTTAACCGTTGATTTATGGGCTACCGTATCAGATACAATATTAACCCCTTAGTGACAGAGCCATTTTGCAGCTTAATGACAGGGACAATTTTTACAATTCTGACCACTGTCAATTTATGAGGTTATAACTCTGGAACGCTTTAACGAATCCAGCTGATTCTGAGACTGTTTTTTCATGACATATTGTACTTCATGTAAGTGGTAAAATCTCTTTGATATGACTTGTGTTTATTTATGAAAAAAACAGAAATATGGCGAAAATTTTGAAAATTTAACAATTTTCAAACTTTAAATTTTTATGCCCTTAAATCAGAGAGATATGTCACACACATTTCTTAATAAATAACATTTCCCACATGTCTACTTTACATCAGCACAATTTTGGGAACAAAATTTTTTTTGGGTTACGAAGTTATAAGGGTTAAAAGTTGACCAGCGATTTCTCATTTTTACAACACCATTTTTATTTTAGCGACCACATCACATTTGAAGTCACTTTGAGGGGTCTATATGATAGAAAATACCCAAAAGTGACACCATTCTATAAACTGCACCCCTCAAGGTGCTCAAAATCATATTCAAGAAGTTTATTAACCCTTTACGTGCTTCACAGGAACTGAAGCAATGTGGAAGGAAAAAATTTACATTTAACTTTTTTTGCAAAAACTTTACTTCGGAACCAATTTTTTTATTTTCACAACTGTTAAAAGAAAAAATGAACCACAAAATTTGTTGTGAAATTTCTCCTGAATAAGCCGATACCCCATATGTGGGGGTAAACCACTTTTTGGGCACACGGCAGAGGTCGCAAGAGAAGGAGCGACATTTGACTCTTTCAACTCAGAATTGGCTGGACGCCATGTCGCGTTTGTAGAGGCCCTGATGTGTCTAAACAGTGGTAACCCATCACAAGTGACCCCATTTTGGAAACTAGACCCCTAAGGAACTTATCTAGATGTGTGGTGAGCACTTTGAACCTCCAAGTGCTTCACAGAAGTTTATAACATAGAACCGTGAAAATAAAAAAATCATATTTTTTCCACAAAAACGATCTGTTCACCCCAATTTTTATTTTCCCAAGGGTAACAAGACCCCAAAAGTTTTTGTGCAATTTGTCGTGAGCATGCTGATACCCCATATGTGGGGGTAAACCACTGTTTGGGTGCATGGCAGAGCTTGGAAGGGAAGGAGCGCCGTTTGACTTTTTCAACTTCGAATTGGCTGGACGCCATGTCGCGTTTGTAGAGGCCCTGATGTGTCTAAACAGTGGAAACCCCCACAAGTGACCCCATTTTGGAAATTAGACCCCCTAAGGAACTTATCTAGATGTGTGGTGAGCACTTTGAACCTCCAAGTGCTTCACAGAAGTTTATAACATAGAACCATGAAAATAAAAAATCATTTTTTTTTCCACAAAAACGATCTGTTCACCCCAATTTTTATTTTCCCAAGGGTAACAAGACCCCAAAAGTTTTTGTGCAATTTGTCCTGAGCATGCTGATACCCCATATGTGGGGGTAAACCACTGTTTGGGTGCATGGTAGAGATTGGAAGGGAAGGAGCGCCGTTTGACTTTTTCAACTTCGAATTGGCTGGACGCCATGTCGCGTTTGTAGAGGTCCTAATGTGTCTAAACAGTGGAAACCCCCACAAGTGACACCATTTTGGAAACTAGACCCCCTAAGGAACTTATATAGATGTGTGGTGAGCACTTTGAACCCCCAAGTGCTTCACAGAAGTTTATAACTCCCGGGCATGAAAATAAAAAGTCATATTTTTTCCACAAACCTGATCGTTTAGTCCCCAATTTTTTTATTTTCCCAAGGGTAACAGGAGAAATTAGACCACAAAAGTTGTTGTCCAATTTGTCCTGAGTACGCTGATACCCCATAGGGGTGGGACCACTGTTTGGGCGCACGGCAGGGCTTGGAAGGGAAGGAGCGCCGTTTGACTTTTTGAAACCAAAATTGGCTGGAATTGAAAATTGGACGCCATGTTGCGTTTGGAGAGCCCATGATACGCCTAAACAGTGGAAACCCCCCACAAATGACACCATTTTGGAAACTAGACCCCTTAAGGAACTTATCTAGATGTGTGGTGAGCACTTTGAACCCCCATGTGCTTCACAGAAATTTATAAACGTAGAGCCGTGAAAATAAAAAATCTTTTTTTTTTTCCTCAAAAATGATTCTTTAGCCCGCTAATTTTTTTTTTTCCCCAAGGGTAACAGGAGAAATTGGACCCAAAAAGTTGTTGTACAATTTTTCCTGAGTACGCTGATACCCCATATGTGGGGTGAAACCACTGTTTGGGCGCATGGGAGTGCTTGGAAGGGAAGGAGCGCCATTTTGTAATGCAGACTTTGATGGAATGTTCTGCGGGCGTCATGTTGTGTTTGCAGAGCCCTTGATGTGCCTAAACAGTAGAAACCCCCTGCAAGTGACACCATTTTGGAAACTAGACCCCCCAAGGAGCTAATTTAGATGTGTGGTGAGCACTTTGAACCCCCAAGTGCTTCACAGGAATTTATAAACACAGAGCCGTGAAAATGAAAAAATTTTTTTTTCTCAAAAATTATTTTTTTAGCCAGTTATTTTTTATTTTCCCAAGGGTAACAGGAGAAATTAGAACCCCAAAATTGGTGTGCAATTTGTCCTGAGTACGCTGATACCCAATATGTTGGGGTAAACCATTGTTTGGGCGCACGGCAGGGCTCGGAAGGGAGGGAGCGCCATTTGACTTTTTGAACGCCAGGTCGTGTTTGGAGACCCCCTGATGTGTCTAAACAGTGGAAACCCCCCACAAGTGACCCCATTTTGGAAACTAGACCCCTTAAGGAACTTATCTAGATGTGTGGTGAGCACTTTGAACCCCCAAGTGTTTCACAGAAATTTATAAACGCAGAGCCGTGAAAATAAAAAATCATTTTTTTTCTCAAAAATCATTTTTTTAGCCAGCTATTTTTATTTTCCCAAGGGTAACAGGAGAAATTAGAACCCCAAAATTGGTGTGCAATTTGTCCTGAGTACGCTGATACCCCATATGTTGAGGTAAACCACTGCTTGGGCGCACGGCAGGGCTCGGAAGGGAGGGAGCGCCATTTGACTTTTTGAACACCACATCGTGTTTGGAGACCCCCTGATGTGCCTAAATAGTGGAAATCCCTCAATTCTAGCTCCAACCCTAACCCCAACACACCCCTAACCCTAATCCCAACCCTAATCCTAACCTAAATCCCAACCCTAATTCCGACCCTAATTGTAACCCTAACCATAATTTTAACCCTAACCGTAATTGTGACCCTAACCCTAATTATAACCCTAATTATAACCCTAACCCTAAGGCTAGGTTCATTTTGCGTTTTACCAGCCTGTTCAACACATAGCGTTGACGGGCTGGTAACGGTATAGCATAACGCGATCGCGTTATGCTATACCCGCTAGCGCAGAGGAATCAACAGATGATTCATCTGTGCTAGCGGTGATGGAGCCCAGATGCTGCAGCCTGCGTCCGAGGCTCCGTCACTGAAAGATGGCATGTCGCAAACGCATGCCGCTTTACGGCATGCGTAGCGATGCGCCCTCAAATGGGGGTGAATGGCAGCGTTAACGGACTGCGTTACACCGCGTCATACCGCGGTGTAACGCAGTACGTCTAATGGACTGCCATAACGCAGTATGAACCCAGCCTAATTATAACCCTAACCCTAATGCTAACCCTAACTCTAATTATAACCCTAACCCTAATTATAACCCTAACCCGAACGGAAAAATGAAAATAAATATAATTTCTATTTTTTATTATATGTCCCTAACTAAGGGGGTGATAAATGGGGGGGTTATGTACTGTTTTTTTTATTTTGATCACTGTGATAGTTTATCACAGTGATCAAAATGTACTTTTAGAGAATGAATGAACAATTTTTTGAATTTGCCGCCAGGCAGATTCGGCGGGTGCACTGCGCATGCGCCCGCCATTTTTTTTTTACTGGATGAAGAAGCCGGCCTGAACGGAGGACAGGGGGAGGAACGGAAGCCAGGGGGAGGATCGGACTGAACAGGGAGGGATCGGAGGACACGGGACTCCTGCAGGTACAGGGGGGTTGAGATCGGGGGTCCCAGGAAACTATTTCTCCCCTCTGATGTGCGATCACATCAGAGGAGAGAGAAATTTACAGGCAGGGATCGCGGCTTTGTTTTCTCTTTTGCGATCGCCGCTATATGGCGATCGCAAAAGAGTGGTGACTGGGGAGGCCCCTATTATGTTCTCTGGGGTCTCGGCTACCCCAGGCAGCCGAGACCCCAGAGAAAATCGCCCATCCCCCCCGTCGCCTCGCGGCGAGCGCACCACTCATGCGCCCGCCATTTTGCAGCATGGCGCCGGCACCGGGGGACACCGGAGAGCCCTGGGGCCATAAGGAGGGTTCGGGGGCCACAGTGGGGGTCCCGGGTACCCTTTTTCTCTCTCCTCTGATGTCCGATGACATCAGAGGACAGAGAAATTAAATGGCACATTGTTTTTTTTTTTGTTGTTGCGATCGCCGTTATAGGGTTAATAACGGCGATCGCAACATCTGTGTCGGTAAAAACCGACCCGATTCATGTTCTCTGGGGTCTCGGCTACCCCCGGTAGCCGAGACCCCGGAGAAAATGCGCCTCTGGGGGGCACTATAGGCTTTTTCCACAGCGCCGTTAATTAACGGCGCTGTGGTTTAAGTACCCTTAATGACCGCTGTTAAAAGGCGTATCGGCGGTCGTTAAGGGGTTAAGGATAACTGTCTAAATAAACAAATAAAAAAATAGAGAATTACTGGAGAACAAAAAAGTCAAAAAAAGTATCTCAAAAAATATATCAAATTTATTTGTATACAAAAAGTACAGATATCAATAAAATTACAGCATTGTGCATATATATTGAATAGTTGTATATATAACTCAGGATGAGATGATACACCCAATAATAAGGACCCTGTGGGTGCCTGCTCAATGCAATATCATATGTACAGAGCGCAATGTATTAGCGTCATAGAATCATAATTAGGTCCACAGAGGGCTTCCATCATTATATGAACTGACTATATTGTATTGCTCATAGCGCTGTTGTAACAATAGACAAGAAAATGTGCATTTAAATAAACAGATCATGGTAAAATTTACCCATTTTAGTAGCAGGTTGTGATATCCACAGGTGTCCAGGAACCCTGACGCGCGTTTCGTGAGCCTGACGCTCACTTCCTCAAAGGGGGGCGTGAGGAAGTGAGCGTCAGGCTCACGAAACGCGCGTCAGGGTTCCTGGACACCTGTGGATATCACAACCTGCTACTAAAATGGGTAAATTTTACCATGATCTGTTTATTTAAATGCACATTTTCTTGTCTATTGTTACAACAGCGCTATGAGCAATACAATATAGTCAGTTCATATAATGATGGAAGCCCTCTGTGGACCTAATTATGATTCTATGACGCTAATACATTGCGCTCTGTACATATGATATTGCATTGAGCAGGCATCCACAGGGTCCTTATTATTGGGTGTATCATCTCATCCTGAGTTATATATACAACTATTCAATATATATGCACAATGCTGTAATTTTATTGATATCTGTACTTTTTGTATACAAATAAATTTGATGTATTTTTTGAGATACTTTTTTTGACTTTTTTGTTCTCCAGTAATTCTCAGTTACATTATAAGTCAGTATCCTATGGTTTGCTATTTTGGTTTTTTTTCCTTATAACTAAAAAAAAAAAGAGTAACATCGGTCACAGTCCCAGATGACTTATTATTTCTAGAATAACTTATACCAGAATTTTTTAATAATAAAACAAAGAACCAAATGGAGGGGGGAATCGATATCACATCATCAAAAATGATGCGCACTACCTCTATTTTTTCGGCACTTCGGCTGGCTTCGTCCAGCATAACCCTGAAGTTGTCAGCACGACATGCCGGGTGCATATAAAAAGCCGATGCGGCGGTCACGTTCTATCTGCACTACCCTCAAGATGTATTCTACCCACCGGACGCTTTCTTGCCATCGGTGCTTGTTACCTAGATTTTCACTGCCTCCTCCGGTATTTTCTCCTAAGGTAAAAGGGTGGGCCGCTGCATGGTGCCTATGTAGATCTGCTTTATACCTTCCATAACACTGGTTATGTGACTGTCTCTTTTTTCTCTGTTATAGAGTTGGAACATTCCTTTCTCTCCAAGAAGGATAATGTATGTTTGTAAAGTGCTACTAATAGATATGATGGATCTCTTTCTACCTTTATTTTCTTTACCTCAGGTCTTTTAACTTCCTTGGGCTACCTTATGATATCTATACATAGATTATAAATATACATGTACCTTAGTTTGCTTTATGTTTAGGAGTTGAATACAGTTTGCCATACTTTTTCTAGTTCTGAGTATTTTTGTAAATCCCATGAATTTATTATACTGATTGTTATTCAAGCTTTCCTAGTCTGACATATCAGTTCTACAATAATCTCGATATAAGGTTATACACCTGTTCATATTGGGCGGTATTACCTCCCTTTTTCCCTCTTCATTCTTATTTCTTTACTTTCTTTGGGACCGGTTAGGTTATGATATCTTTATTTTTTCTTTTTTATGTATTCTAATTTTATGTTCATTGTCTCTCACAGCAACAGACATTGCTCTTGAGAAAGGCTAGTCAGCCGAAACGTTGAAAATATTTTTTGTCTGCCTAATGAAAAATTCTACTTTATGGAAAATCTTATGTGACCAACATTGAACTGTTATATTTTCATCAATAAACGTTATCTTTTTGTTAGTTTGAAGTGCCGGAGTTATTTATTTATATTGATTATTTGTTTTCTCCTGGCACCTACGTTTATTTTTTACAGTGAGCACCCCTTATTCATTTACATTGTCACACATGACCATGCCTGGCTGTAGGTTCAGTGGTGTCAGCCACAGATCTGCCTGCTTTTTCAGAGATGTCCACAACTCCAGCATTGTGTGGTTTGTCACCCTAGCATATTAGCTTCAGCACAGCCTGTTGCTGCTTGGCTGAGGCAGTGCTGCAGTTGTTCCAGCCTGTGACTGATGTCATTTTGGAGATGGAGATTGAAGAAGAGGAGGAGGTGTTGAGCTATAGACTGTGGGGGCAACCCATATTCAAGTAGGGCCCGCAATCCATGGGGACCAAGTACCTTGGGACGGCCGCCACCATCAGGATGAGGAAAGATTCTATCTCCATGAGCCTAAAACACAACATTTCTAGTGCAAGCAGACAAGAAATGTGTGAATTTAGAAGTGTTGCCTGTGGGGCGTTGGCTGCGTATTTCTGCTTGTATTAAAAGGACTGGGGTATGATCAACTGAAGGCTGCTCTGGGTCAAGGACATGGACATGCTTGATTATGGTGCTAGTGGAGTGTGTGCAAGGACAGATGCAGGGCAGGAGGCATCTTCACATGCACCGTGGACAGGGAATTGGCTTGCACGCACAACAGCGGAAGCAGTGGTATCACCTGCAGACACTGTTCCTGGAGCCTGGGGTTCAGCCCACAAAATCGGATGCTTTGCTGCCATGTGCCTGATCATGCTGGTGGTGGTCAGGCTAGTTGTTTTGCTATCCCTGCTGATGCAGGCATGGCAGGTGGTACAAATGGCCTGTTTGGCGTTATCGGCAGAGTCTTTAAAAAAAAACAGACTCGGGAAAACCTAACAGTTGTACTGACAGTTTCTGTCGTGTTGGTGTTACGGAGAACGGTTGCCCGCCCTCTGTCTGCGGCCACTGCACTGCTTCTTCCTGCATGTTGGGGTGCTACACCTCCCTCCTCCTGTGTGCTGTTGACCTCGCTTTGTATGTCCTCCTGCCTGCTTGGGTCAGTTACTATATCATCCAACACCTCCTCCTCCACTTCCGCACTGTAATCCTCATCCTGACTTTCTGGCAATTGAGTCTCATTATCGTCCAACTCTTGTGACATGTTCCCACCATCGCCTTCGTGTGACCATGGTTGCTCAAATATTTGGGCATCGCTACATGCGATCACCTCTTGTCCCGCTTCAAAGTGGACCGAGAGAGAAGCCCGAATCTATAAATGGAAAAGTGAACAGCTCTTTGGAGAGTCCAAGTGTGGATCAGTTGTCTCCAGGCACTTGGCATTGTTAGAGGAAGAAGAGTCAGTATTTGTGACGGGAAGGTTGAGCGAGAAGATATGGGTGTTTTTTGTGGCCCAATTTCATCTTGCACACAGCCTTGGCTACATCTAGTTCCCCGTCCCTTGCCCATTTTAAATGGACTACAATATTTTCCACGTTCACTACAAATGCCTGAATTTGGAGTGCACTTATATTGGATCTGTGTGTGGGAAAACCAAATTTTAAAATATCTGGCCTGTAAAGTTTTTTTTTCAGCAAAACTATGTCAATAACTAGGGTAAGACCCAGCAAAAACAGTTAAATGGATGCCTAAAATGCCATAATTTGTAACCCACAGATAGATGAGTCATGTGACGGAGATACCACACTTTAAAATATGTGGCCTTTATTTTTTTGTACTTTTTTTGTATAGAAAAATAGTGTCACTAACTAGGGTAAGACACAGCAAAAAAAATTCGATGGAGGCCTGAAATTGCACAATTTTGAGCACAATGTTATGCGATCCGTGTGGCGGACAAAACCCAGTGTAAAATATCTGCCCTGTAGGTAAATATTTTTTTTTTTCAGAAAACTGGTGTGAAGAACTTGTGTAAGACACTCCAAAAATATTTTACAGTACCACAAAAATGGCAGAATTTTATGTGCACTCAGATGTTATCGCTGTGACAGCCAAACCCCTGTTTAAAACAGCTGTAATGGAAAGGATCTGGCTGCATTCTGCAGTGCCAGCAAGCAAATGGAGAAAAAAAATGTGTGCACTGAATTGTTTTTAAATAAAATAATCAGAATAAAGATACAAAATAAATTATTCCCAGCCACTGATACCTGGCGCTATGTATATACAGTCAATATATTTAATAGGCAGCAGCAGAAGATAGTAATGGAATGGACCCTCTCGCTGTATGCAATAAAGTATGCCACATACAATGACTTGCTGACTAGCAGTGATATCTATATACACACACATACACTGCCTGCCTACCTACCTATCACTGATATCTATATACCCTGTAATTTGTCCTTAGAAGGACTGTTGGATTAGCTCAGTGTTTCCCAAACTCCAGTCCTCACGGCCCCCACGGGTCATGTTTTCAGTATTTCCTTTGTATTGCACAGATGGTGGAAGTATCATCAAGCATTAAAAATTCTCTCACCTGTGCAACACTATGGAAATCCTGAAAACATAACCCGTGGGGGCCGTGAGGACTTGAGTTTGGGAAACACTGGCTTTGCTGGATTTGTGGATTCAACAACGGTATACCCACACTAACTGATACCCCACCTATTCTGTCAATATCTCTGCAGCAACTCTCCCTACACTAGTGATTCCTGAGCTGACTGTGACTAGCAGGGCGGTGCCAGTTCTGAAATAGACCTGATGACGATTTGCGGCCAGCCAATCACTGTAATGCCACAACCAACATATGAGAACCAGAGGAACTCCTAGGGTGGACCCGCTAGACCGTGGCAACGAACCTCCCAAGGGTGAGCTGAACAGATGAACCACCCCTATACAGGGAGTGTTAGGGGCAAGCCCAGAGGAGACTATCGCCATGGCAGCTGGTACCCAGAAGCAATCAGTGGAATCACAGCGGGAGACAGGGCGAAAACAAATGGAGGATCTGGCTGGTATACAGGGACACTCGGATGAGAAGCGCAGGAATACAGGAGGTATACAGGAGCACTGGGATGGAGGGTAAAGTAGGTATACAGAAGCACAAGGACGGAGGATACAGGAGGTATACAGGAGCACTGGGACGGAGGCTATAGCAGGTATACAGGAACACACGGACAGAGGCCATGGCAGGAATGCAGGAGCACTGGTGGGAGGCTGTAGGATAAAAAGGAGAGGGGATGAGCACAAGGGAATAGCCAGAGGAACCAAGTAGCAGAAACACAATAGACCGAGGGTCCAGAGTCAATCCACAAAACAATTGACGATCAGGCGCTGTTTGGGAAGTATGGCAGCCTGATATAGGAAGTGCCCCCAGCACTTCCGGTAAAAGAGCACCGTAGCCGCAAGGAACAAGCGGCCGGGCTCAGGGCAATGTCAGTGCGCGTGCGCCGCCAATCCCAGCGCGCACGCGCACTAGATGTCCAGCCGAGGGAGTGCGACGGGTCTGCAGGAGAGGACGAGTGACAGGACAGCGCCGGGACGCCGGAGGACGCCGAGAGCCAGGAGCACGCCGGGAGGTCGGGTAAGTAAGACAGGGTGGCATGACAGTACCCCCTCTTGACATCCCCTCCTCCTAAGGCTGCAAAGAAATCTTGCCAAGATTCGAGGAGCCTGGATATTCTCCTGGGGTTTACCCAAGACCTCTCCTCCTGACCAAAACCCTTCCAATCAACCAGAAAAAAAGTCTTTCCTCGTACCTTTTTCATGGCGATGATGTCCCTAACTTCAAAGACATCCTCAGCAGAAACAGGTGAAGGAGAATGCCCAGTGGAGGAATGAAACTGGCTGAGGGTAACAGGTTTCAGGAGAGAAACGTGAAAAGATTTGGGGATGCGAAGAGAGGCGGGTAACTTCAACTTGTAAGCAACATCATTAATGCGAGCCAAAACCTCAAAAGGTCCAATATAACGGGGACCAAATTTATATGAGGGAATCTTAAGACGAATAAATTTGGACGCTAACCAGACCTTGTCACCTGGGTGGAATACTGGAGGATCCAACCATCTTCTGTCGGCATGTTTTTCATACTGAGACGAGCACGCTCCAGCTCGTTCTTGGTCTCCTGCCAGATCCTGGAGAACTCCCCTGACAGAAGATTGGCCGCCAGCACACCGGATACAGAGAAACCGGCAAAGATACACCAGGATGCTGTCAATAGACGATGAAAAAAGACGACTTGGAGGAAGATTTGCTGGTATGATTGTAATAAGCAAAATCTGCCCAAGAGAGCAAGCCGGACCAGTTGTTTTGATGCACATTCAAGAAATGGCGGAGATACGTCACCAAGACCTGATTAATACGCTCTAACTGGCGATTGGTCTGGGGGTGGTAGGCAGAAGAGAAATCCAGCGTGATCTTCATGAGTTAGCAAAGGGCTCTCCAGAATCGAGAGGTGAACTGGAGTCCTCTGTACGAAACAATATGTTGAGAGAAGCCATGAAACCGAAAGATATGTTTGATGAAGACCTCTGCCAATTCAGGTGCCGATGGCAGGCCAGGCTGAGGGATGAAGTGGGCCATTTTGGAGAATCTATCTACCACCACAAAGATCACAGTAGAGCCAGAGGACTGGGGCAAATCGGTTATTAAGTCCATAGCAATGTGCTGCCAAGAAGCGGAGGGAACTGGAAGCGGGTGCAGGAGGCCGGACTGTAACTGCCTAGGAACTTTATTCTTGGCACACGAAGGACAGGAGGCTATGAAGCTTTGGACATCCTGACATAGAGTAGGCCACCAGTAATAGCGGGACAGGAGAAGGAGGGTCTTCTTCCCACTGACATGGCCATCTAATTTGGAGGCATGGCCCCAGCGTAAGACTCGCATCCTGTGGTTCGCTGGAACAAACGTCTTTGCCGGCGGTAGCGGCGCTAGACTGAAAGGAGCTACTGTGATGACCTTGGAAGTGTCTAAGATGTATGTGGGCTCCTCTTCGGTGTCTATGGACAAAACGGACCTGGACAATGCAAAAGCCTTGAGATTTTTATTGCCCGGACGAGAATGAAGCTCGAAATCAAAACGGGAGAAAAATAGAGACCTCCTGGCTTGACTAGGATTAAGTCTTTGCGCCTTTTGGATGTATGCCAGATTCTTGTGCTTCGTGTAAATCCTAAAAGGATGTACCGCTCCCTCCAATAAATATCGCCATTCCTCAAGTGCCAACTTGATGGCTAACAGTTCCTCACCAATGGAATAATTCCATTCAGAGGGAGAGAAAGTCTTGGAAAAGAAGCCGCAGGTCACCAGCTGGCCGGAAGGAGATTTTTGAGAAAGCACTGCACCGGACTCTAAGGTAGATGTGTCTACCTCCAGAATGAATGGTTTATTAGCCTCAGGATGATGGAGCACAGGAGCTGACGTAAAGGCTTGTTTCGAGGACAAGAAGGCCTCTTCTGCCTCGGATGACCAATTATGAGGTTTGGCTCCCTTGTGGATCAGAGAGGAAATCAGGCGGATCAAGGCTGAAAAGCGTGGGATAAACTGTAATAATTTGCAAAACCCAGGAAATCCTGAATCGCCTTCACTCCCCTGGGGTGCGACCAGTCGAGCACAGCGGACACCTTTCCTGGATCCATACGTAAGCCAGAGTCTGAGAAGATGTAACCAAGAAATGGGAAAGATGACTGGTCAAAGGGACACATCTCAAGTTTAGCAAAAAAATGATTTTCCCTTAAGCGCAGAAAAACTTTGCGGACGTCTCTCCTATGGTACTCAGATCCAGAGAATATACAAAAATATTGTCCAAGTATGCCACCACGCAGGAAAACAGTAGATCCCGGAAAACGTCGTTGACAAACTCCTGGAATTCCACAGGGGTGTTACATAAGCCGAAGGGCATTACTAAATATTCATAATGTCCATCGCGGGTGTTGAACGCTGTCTTCCACTCATCTCCTGGCCGGATCCAAATTAGATTATAGGCCCCACGAAGATCCAACTTTGAAAATTCGTGCCCCCCGCAGCCGGTCGAAAAGTTCCGGAATAAGGGGAAGAGGGTACTTGTTTTTCACGGTGATGTCATTGAGGCCCTGGTAGTCAATGCAGGGACGGAGGAACTCATCCTTTTTCTTGACGAAGAAGAAGCCCGCACATGCGGGTGAGGAAGACTTCCAGATAAAACCTCGAGCCAAATTCTCATGAACGTACTCGGACATGGCCTGTGTCTCGGCAGGAGACAGCGGGTAGATCCGACCCCTAGATGGCGTAGATCCTGGCACGAGGTCGATGGGGCAATCATAGGGATGGTGTGGGGGCAGACTCTCCGCCTCTCTCTTGCTGAACACGTCCAAGAAAGACCAGTAGGCTGAAGGCAATTCCGCAGGTTCCGGGGTCAGGCTGACGAGGGGCTGCAGGCTGAACGGGTAGTAAACATCTTTTCTGGCAGGACAATCCCCAACGCAGAATGTCTCCGGAGCACCAATCTAGAATAGGTTCGTGAGTTCTCAACAGCGGAAGTCCCAGCAGGACCATATGGGACAACGAGGGCAGAACATAGAAGACTATCTTCTCCCGATGCAAAGCTCCGATTTGCAACTCCACCTCTTCGTTGACCAGAGAAACGGTCTCCTGCAAAGGTCTGCCGTCAACCGAAGCTATCTGTCGGGGAACCTCCAGGGACCTGACAGGAATCTGAAATTTTCTAACTGCCTCAAGCTGAATGAAATTACCCGCTGCACCCGAGTCAATATAAGCCACCTCAGAGAAACAACTGGAACCCAAGATGAAAAGAACGGAGAGAATCAAAGGCAGAGAGGAATCGTGAGCAACTAGGAAGACCTCTCTTACCTGTCCTAGGTGGAGGCATTTCCCGGCTTCACGGGACAGGAACAGAGTAGATGAGATGCACTGCCGCAGTAAAAGCAGAGTCCCTGAGAGAGCCTCTCCTTGCGGCCCTGGCTAATAGGCTTGAGACGGTCCACCTGCATAGGCTCGGTTGCCGGAGCTGCCGAAGCGGACATGGACAATGAAGATGGGGAACTGTGTGTCATCGAGGGTTGGTGGGAAGGTCTTCTCTCTCTGGCTGACTAACGAGAGCGCTCTTGGAAGCTAAGATCTATTCGAGTCGCCAAGGAGATTAGCTCCTCCAATGAAGTAGGTGTATCCCTTCCTGCCAATTCATCCTTAATTTGAGCCGAGAGACCTTGCCAAAAAGCCCCCACCAAGGCCTCATTGTTCCATCCCAACTCGGAGGACAGAGTCCGAAACCGGATGGTATATTGTCCAACCGAACGGGTACCCTGGTGGAGGTTGAAAAGTGATTCAGTGGTGGATGCCAAACGGCCAGGCTCATCGAATACCCTACAAAAGGTATCCAAAAAGGTTTGGATATTGGAAAGAACAGGGTCATCCCGCCCCACAAGGGTTAACCCACGCTAAGGCCTCTCCCTCCAGATGGGACATAATAAATGCCACCTTGGCACGATCCGTACGGTACTCTTGGGGCAAGAGCTCAAAATGAAGCCGGCATTGATTCAAAAACCCTCTGCACAATTTGGGATCCCCACTAAACCTGGGAGGCTTCCCCAAACATGGCAGGGGTGATAAACAGGGTCACGAGTCTGGTGGCAGCAGCGGCGGACGACTGAAGGAAAAGTAGTCGGTCGTCCACAGATGCCATGTAGCTAAGGATGTGGGCCTGGGTTTCTCGCTGCTGGACGAGCTCCTGTTGGAGACCGGCCAACAGTGAGGCGTTTCCTGGATCAGAAGTCTGCAAAGCGGACAGCCAGGAGTCTATGGACTACATGAATGACATAATGCGGGTCTTGTTCTCCCGCAAAAATGACAACTCCTTTTGAGTTGCTGCCGAGGCACCAGCGGGATCCATAGCCTGATCGTGCTATGAGAACCATAGGAAATCCTAGGCTGGACCCACTAGTACGTGGCAACGAACCTCCCAAGGGTGAGCTGACCAGATGAACCACCCCCTATACAGGGAGCGTTAGGGGCTGGCCCAGAGGAGACTATCGCCATGGCTGCTGGTACCCAGAGGCGATCAGTGGAATCACAGCGGGAGACAGGGAGAACACAAACAGAGGGTCTGGCTGGTTTACAGGGACACTCGGACAGGAAGCGGCAGGAATACAGCAGGTATACAGGAGCACTGGGACGGAGGGTAAAGTAGGTATACAGGAGCACAAGGACGGAGGATACAGGAGGTATACAGGAGAACTGGGACGGAGGCTATAGCAGGTATACAGGAACACACGGATGGAGGCCACGGCAGGAATGCAGGAGAACTGGCGGGAGGCTGGAGGATAAAAAGGAGAGGGGATGAGCACAAGGGAATAGCCAGAGGAACCAAGGAGCAGAAACACAATAGACCAAGGGGCCAGAGTCAATCCACAAAACAATTGATGATCAGATGCCGTTTGAGAAGTACGGCAGCCTGATGTAGGACGTGCCCCCAGCACTTCCAGTGCAAAGAGCACCGGAGCCACAAGAAACAAGTGGCTGGGCTCAGGGCAATGTCTGTGCGTGTGGCCCGCCGATCCCAGCGCGCACGCGCACTAGACGCCCAGCTGAGGGAGTGTGTCGGGTCTGCAGGAAAGGAGGAATGACAGGACCGCGCAAGGACGCCGGAGGACGCCGAGAGCCAGGAGCGCGTCGGGAGGTCGGGTAAGTAAAACAGGGTGGCGTAACACAACATGCTTGCGGCATTACAGTGCGTGGCAGACAATCCCTGCATGTTGATTGGCACTCCAAAGAGCATCAAACATGCTCGGCAGGGACCCAAGCTCCCGTTGAGTAACCCTAGAAATGCTCGGTGCTCGCCAAGCATTGTGAGCACTGCGATCCTCGGGCGAGTACCGAGCATTATCGAGCATGCTCATTCATCACTATTCATCATCAATACACTTTTAACGTGGCTAGTGATACATTGCAGTGATATATAAAGCAATTAAAAAAGTACAATTTTTTTTTCTGGATTGAATTAGTCATACATAGAGTTTAACATGGTTAGCGTTACATTACGGTGGTACATAAAACTATTAAAAAAGTTCAACATTTTTTTCTGGATTCAGTTAGTCATCTAAACAGTTTAACATGGTTGGTGTTTCATTACGATGTTATATAAAACTGCCAAATATTGTTCAGCATTTTTCCCATATTCAAAAAGTAATCCATAGACTTTAACACTGGTTAGTGTCATATTACAGCTGTATACAATACTCCAAAAAACATTAAAAAAAAATTTCTGGAATCAATTAGTCATCCATACAGTTTAATGTGCTTTGTGTAAAATTACAGTAGTTTATAATTTTTAAAAACCAGTTGCCCTGCTACAGTTGACCATTATTTTTATTCAAAAATTGGTTAAAATTACTGAAAAATTACCCGTTATGAAGCCACCATGTGTGGTGTAACGCGTGGGGCTTGGCATTCTCTCCACTCGTATTTTCACTAATAACTCTGCTTAGCTGTTTTCCCTCAGGTAATTTGTCAGTTCCTTGATCATTACAGGTATTTACATCTTGGGATAGGTCACTTACACTTTATCTTCACCAAAAAATGTTATTCTCCTTGGACAGGTTGGTTTCTTGGCATTACTGATCCTGGGTGATACACATGGTCAAAATTGTTGGTACCACTCGTTTAATGACAGAAAAACCCACAATAGTCACATAAATAAGTTGAATCTGACAAAGGTAATAGATAAAAATAATCTATGAAAATGAACAAAATGAAAGTCAGACATTACTTTTCAACAATGCTTCCACAGAATTTTTTAAAAATAAAACTCATGAAATAGACCTGGACAGAAATGATGGTACCCCTGAAAATAATGTGACAAAAGGGACATGTTAAATCAAGGTTTGTCCACTAATTAACATCATAGGTGTCTTAGAATCAGTGAGTGGGCCTGTATATGACTACAGTACAGATACTCACTGTGCTGTTTGGTGACATGGTGTGTATCACACTCAGCATGGACTAAAGAAAGCAAATTAAAGCGTTGTCTCAGGAGATTAGAAAGAAAATTATAGACAAATATGTTAAAGGTAAAAGTTATAAGACCATCTCCAAGCAGCTCGATTTTCCTATGATTACTAGTGATGAGCGAGTATGTTCGTTGCTCGAGTTTTCCCGAGCATGCTCGGATGGTCTCCGAGTATTTGGAAATGCTCAGAGATTTAGTTTCTGTCTCCGCTGCTGCATGATTTGTAGCTACTATACAGCCTGAATACATATGGGAATTGCCTGTTTGTTAGGGAATCCCCACATGTATTCAGGCTGTCTAGCAGTCGCAAATCATGCAGCTGCGGTGACAAACTAATTCTCCAAGCACTTCCAAATACTCTATTATGTTCTGGGGCTGCTTAGTTGCATCTGCCACAGGGTGTCTAAAATCTGTGCAGGGTACAAAGAAATCTCAAGACTATCAAGGATTCTTGAGAGAAATGTGCAACCAAGTGTCAAAAAGCTTTGTCTCAGTCACAGGACATGGATCTTGCAACAGGATAATGACCCAAAACACATAGCTAAAAACACCCAAGAATGGCTAAGAGGAAAACATTGGACTATTCTGAAATGGCCTTCTATGAGCCCTGACCTAAATCCTATTGAGCATCTTTGGAAAGAGCTGAAACATGCAGTCTGCAAAAAGCAACCTTCAATCACGAGAAAACTGGGGCAGTTTGCTCTTGAGGAGTGGGCCAAAATACCTGTCGAGAGGTGCAGAAGTCTCATTGACAGTTACAGGAATCGTTTCATTGCAGTTATTGCCTCAAAAAGTTGTGCAACAAAATATTAAGCTAAGGGTGCCATCATTTCTGTCCAGGCCTATTTCATGAGTTATATATTTTTTTTAATGCTGAGGAAGCATGGTTAAAAAGCAATATCTGACTTTCATTTGTTCATTTTCATAGATTTTTTATTTATAATTACTTTTGTCAGATTCAAGTTATTTCTGTGACCATTGTGGGCAGAGTAGTATATGTAAGTTACATGCTACATAGTGCATTTATAATTGTTTATTTTGCATTGCTGTTTACATTTTTCATATTGTTGCTTTTTAAATTTTCCATTTTGTCAAAGGGCGCCGAAGCTACATCTGAAATGCGTTGCACCTGTTCATCAAACGTCTGTTTGCTTTTATCCTACTTATCACCATGATTCTGTAATTTTAAATATACTTCAATAAAAGGACTTGGTTTTAAATGAGATACTACAGTTGGTGCCTCGAAGGGTGTATAGACGACCTTTCTTGTTATTTTTGTCAGGCTTTCCACTGTGTGCAGACTAATTACGAGAGTGGGAGTAAAAAAATAACACTTTGTTCACAATATTTGAATGAGATACTACAGTTGTTGCCTTTAAGGGGTATTGATGACCCTGCTTGTGATATTTCGCTGACTTTGCTCTGTCTGTTTGTCAGAGATTTTTTTACTGTGGGACTACCACACTTTTTTCACATTATTTAAAATGATATACTACAGTTGGTGACTTCAACGGTGTTTGGATGATACTGACGATGTTTGGATGATACTGCTTGTAAATTTTGGCAGGCTTTGCACTGTCTACAGAGCTTTTATGAGTGTGGGAGTACCACAACTACAACTTTGTTCACAATATTTGAATAAGGTACTCCAGTTGTTGCCTTCAAGAGTGTATGAATAACCCTCCTTATACTTTTTTCTGGCTTTGCACTCTGTGCAGAGCCTTTATGGGTGTAGCAGTACCACAACTAAATTATCTTAATGTTTGAATAAGGCACTACCTTTGGTGCCTTTAAGAGTCTATGGATGACTGTTTATAATTTTTACAGGCTTTAAACTGTGTTCAGAGCTAATATGAATGTAGGAGTGCTACAACTACACTGTGTTCAAAATATTTGAATTAAATACTACAGTGGGTGCCTTCAAAGGTGTATTGATGACTCTGTTTTAATTTTTATAATAAAGAGAACTTGGCACTCAACTTCTAGAAGATTTTTTGGATTTTTTAATGTAGACAGAAATTAATATAGACGTTTCGGCCTCACTGGCCTTCATCAGTAACAGACGGCAGTATAGTAGTTATTCGCGTTCAGTGCGATAATAGGAGTGACACTATAGTCACTTTAAATGTGACTGGTCATGCACTAGGCGCTGGGCATGGAGTCTGTATCAAATAGGACCTGGGTGGGTGGGGGTACCGGCGTGCAGTCATCAGCGACGCGGTATCCATCTCTGGTCAGCTGATCTCTTCTCTTTATATCTCCATTGCATGTCACTATCTTTACTTACTGCACTAAACAAATAAAATAAGCCAAATTTGAAATTATGGTACACAATCTAAAGTTGTCATGTATATTTGCATGCTATATAAATACATGTAGTGCAAAATTAAATACAATGTTATGCTCTGTAAATATTATTATCTACATAATTAGTTGACTCTTTGCATATTAAACAAAACAGATATTCTATAAAATAAACCTTTGCTATTTGCTAAAATGTCAAGATAAAATGAATTGTAAAAACTGAGTTAACAGAAATGTATTCATGAAAACAATTTGCAAATCCTACTTTTTAGAATAAAAACCATGATTATGTTAAGCATAACTGTGTAATCTTAGTGGCTCTGTATAGTGGTGATAAATGTAGACATGATAAGGCGTTGAATTGATGTGATTTAGATGCCTTGTGTTAACTGAAATTCTGCCCACAGGCTTTCACTATAACATTTGGTAGTTAGTCTTACACATAAAGAAAAGGTGACCTTGAAACTTAGTTTAAATGGATAGGAAATAGAATTGAAACACATAAATATTTAGATGTAAAAAGTCACTTTACAAAGTTTGAACTATGAAACCATTCTTAATTAAAAGTAACCTAAAATATAATTCACGTTTCTCTAGTAATGGGATTTATTATTTTGTCCTTTAAATTGCTAAACATAAAAAAAAGAATTAAATAAAAATGTAAATCTAAAACAATTTACAAATGCTGTCTTAGTGATTTTAAGAGGGTAAAATAGGAAGTAAAAATTTACTATTTTATTCTATCTCCATCTAATATGTAAGATTAGAAGACAAATTGACATTAATGTACTTTAATATATCAGCCCAAATATGACTACCAAACTTTTACAAGGCTCCTCATCAGCCATATGTCAACACAGAGGGGATGAAGGTAGGTTTCTTTCTGTGTTGTAATAAACTCTGTAGTGCAGCAGTTGTATATTAGCAAATTATAAAAAATAACATTTCAAGCATTTTATTTTGCTGTATAAAAAACTAGACCAGACAGAAAATCCTTAAAAAATAACCTTTAATAGGTATATCAAAATATATAATGAACAAATGTTCAACCAAACCCATTAAAAAGATGATAATCAAGATTTGTGGATAAATGTGAAAAGTACAGTATTATAGTCAAAGAGAGCTAGTAGTGTAGTATAGTCAAAGCTGACACTAGTAGGCCCTGTGTAGCTGATCTCCTACCTGACAGCGGAGTTTGGAACCCTATAATTTCGATATGGTGCCCTCGCTCCATGTCCCCTCAATACTACTATTAACCCCTAATTAAAGGGAAGGTGCCTTGATTTTATCATTATTAATTATTGATTATACAATCAGTTATTTTTAGTACAAAATTAAATTAACTACTTTAATAGTTTTTTACTTATTAATTTTTATGTTTGCCACTTGGGGCTGCCATGTTCATTAGTTTAGGAGTAAGTGTTTGGGCACGACACTTGCACACCTCACTTACGGCAGCCATGGGCATAAGAGCCAATGGTCGGACACTGACCGCATCTCTTGCATTGAGGCTGCTCCTCTTGCTACTTAGCTGTGACCTAGGAATGCCCCCCTGAGCTGTCCACGTCCCAGCTGTGGGAGAAGATCATTGCAATTTTGTTGTAGCCTGCAGCGTATGCTGTGGGCTTTATTTTCCCCTGTCATTGCACACACTGCTCAGTGTATGCAATGACAGGTGCTAGCGGTAAGACCGCCAGTCAGAGCACTGCGGGTCATGCTGGTAGATTTCAGTGTGATCCCACAGCTGAATGTGACCCGCAGCAGTGATCTACGGTAAAAGAGCAGGCGTGGGCCAATGAGACTACTGCTCCTATTGGGCTACCTCTTGTGTCAGTGATAACAGTGACAACACGTAATCCCAAGTGTCCCACGGTGATCTCATGTGTAGAACAGTCACATCGGGACATGTGACCTCTCTACCCGGCATCCAGTGATACACTGTGGGAACGATTACCTCCTGTCAGTGTATCACTAAGCAGCCGTGAGACTTCGCCGGAGTTCATCAACTCTGGTGCTCTAACTTATGGCACCACTGCATGAGAATTTTCCTATGCAGTAGTGGTGCAATAAGGGAGAACACTGGAGCAGACTAGTTGATGAACTCTGGTGAATTCTCATGGCTGCTCAGAGTTACACTGCGGGAGTGATTACCTCCTGTCAGTGTATCACCATCTGTCTTTGAGAGCAGTCACATCACTGATGTGATTGCTTTCAAAGTGATCAGGATCATTGTGGGACATTATGGATTACCTTCTCGTGGACAGGTGAGTACTATTGTGGTATACTATTTTATTTTTGTTTCAGGAGACATGGGCTTCGGTGGATTAGGCATTCAGTGAGTATGGTTTAATTAAGATTATTAAAGGAGTCTGTGTCATTATTTCAAATAAAGGACTTTATACTGGGTGGCTGTGTTTTTATACAATATTACTATGGGGTTAGTAACAGATAGATGTCTTATAGATGCCTCTCCATTACTAAACATTACAAAGGTGACATCAACCCACAAATATAAACCCCACTTGCCACCGCTACAGGGCAAGTGTAATACAATACAGGAGAGGAAAGGAGTGACATCACACACATGTGAGCAAATTCAGCCCATTTTAACTGCAGTCGTAATGTGAGCTAGTTGTACACTAGGTTTTCTGTCAAATTTCAGTAGCTGCTCCCCATAGTGTTTAAAAGTGGAAAAACCAAACCTTTTAAAATTATTTTTCATATTTTACTAAATAATAAACAAATGATAATTCTTTTTATCAAATTGTAAATATTAATTCTTTACATTTTTTCAATTGCTGAAAAATTTTTTTGGGATGGCACCTTTCCTTTATGATAACACACACATATACAATAGAACACATAAAAAGATAAACCCATTGTATGTGGATTTACATACTTCAGAAGAGCCTGATTATATTTCAAAATTTTAAAGATGAAAATCTAACAATCTATGCACTGGTATTATTAGATATAGATTATTACAGTCTCAGATAACTATCAACCAATAGCAAGGCTGCTAGTCAAAAATGGGGGGGACACCACGTAATTTTTTTAAATTATTTATTCATATAATTAAAAAAACAGTGTGGGACCCCACTGTTCTTGATAACCAAGATTGTTAACGCTGACAGCTGAGTGTTGCAGCCCCCAGCTGTCAGTTTTGCCTGGCTGGTTATCAAAACATTTTTTATGGATTCAGTCACTCATCCATGCAGTTTATCAGGGTTATTTTTGCATTACAGTGGTATGTAAAGCTTATAAAAACGTATAAAAATAGTTCAGGATTAGATTACTCATCTAAACAGTATTACATGTTTTCTGTCACATTTTGGTGGTATATAACAGTAGAAAAAAAAGATTTGACAATTTCGCTTATTTTTTCACATTTCTTGCCCATACACTGTTCCATGTGCTGAGGTACATTTTAGTGATATACAGTACAGACCAAAAGTTTGGACACAACTTCTCATTTAAAGATTTTTCTGTATTTTCATGACTATGAAAATTGTACATTCACACTGAAGGCATCAAAACTATGAATTAACACATGTGGAATTATATACTTAACAAAAAAGTATGTAACAACTGAAAATATGCCTTATATTCTAGGTTCTTCAAAGTAGCCACCTTTTGCTTTGATGACTGCTTTGCACACCCTTGGCATTCTCTTGAAGAGCTTGAAGAGGTAGTCACCTGAAATGGTCTTCCAACAATCTTGAAGGAGTTCCCAGAGATGTTTAGCACTTGTTGGCCCTTTTGCCTTCACTCTGCGGTCCAGCTTACCCCAAACCGTCTCGATTAGGTTTAGGTCTGGTGACTGTGGAGGCCAGGTCATCTGGCGTAGCACCCATCACTCTCCTTCTTGGTCAAATAGCCCTTACACAGCCTGGAGGTGTGTTTGGGGTCATTGTCCTGCTGAAAAATAAATGATGGTCCAACTACACGCAAACCGGATGGAATAGCATGCCGCTGCAAGATGCTGTGGTAGCCATGCTGCTTCAGTATGCCTTCAATTTTGAATAAATCCCCAACAGTGTCACCAGCAAAGCACCCCCATACCATCACACCTCCTACATGTTTCACGGTGGGAACCAGGCATGTAGAGTCCATCCGTTCACCTTTTCTGCGTCGCACAAAGACACGGTGGTTGGAACCAAAGATCTCAAATTTGGACTCATCAGACCAAAGCAGAGATTTCCACTGGTCTAATGTCCATTCCTTGTGTTCTTTAGCCCAAACAAGTCTTTTCTGCTTGTTGACTGTCCTTAGCAGTGGTTTCCTAGCAGCTATTTTACCATGAAGGCCTGCTGCACAAAGTCTCCTCTTAACAGTTGTTGTAGAGATGCGTCTGCTGCTAGAACTCTGTGTGGTATAGAGCTGGTCTCTAATCTGAGTTGCTGTAAACCTCCGATTTCTGAGGCTGGTGACTAGGATAAAACTTATCCTCAGAAGCAGAGGTGACTCTTGGTCTTCCTTTCCTGGTGCGGTCCTCATGTAAGCCAGTTTCTTTGTAGCACTTGATGGTTTTTGCAACTGCACTTGGGGACACTTTCAAAGTTTTCCCAATTTTTCAGACTGACTGACCTTCATTTCTTAAAGTAATGATGGCCACTCGTTTTTCTTTACTTAGCTGCTTTTTTCTTCCCATAATACAAATTCTAACAGTCTATTCAGTAGGACTATCAGCTGTGTATCCACCAGACTTCTGCACAACACAACTGATGGTCCCAACCCCATTTATAAGGCAAGAAACCCCACTTATTAAACCTGACAGGGCACTCCTGTGAAGTGAAAACTAGAGTTGAGCGATACTTTCCGATATCCAAAAGTATCGGAATCGGAATGGTATCGCCGATACCATTAAAATATCGGCGATACCCGATACCGATACCGGAAGTCCCATGTAAGTCTATGGGAACAAAATATCGTAACTAAAAAACCCCATTCTTTCCTTGTAAACACTAAATATACACACATAGAATACATATAATATATATATATATATATATATATATATATATATATATATATATACATGTCATTGTGACATATATATATACATATATGTATAGTTTATACACTTCTACATAGTAAAATATCCTCTGATTCAATTGCCGGGTAAAGCCGGCTTCTGTGAAAAGACAGAAGCACCCGACATGAAATGACACTTGGTGTACATAGGGTTAACCATGTCTTTTCATGTCCTTTCCTATCTGATTTGCACAAACAATTAAATCAGTCTATGTGTGCAAAATTTCACACCTGTAGGGTTAATTAAAGGTGTAAATTCGTTGTAAAAAAACCGGACTTTTTTGCTACGAATTTACACCTTTAATTAACCCCTACAGGTGTGAAATTTTGCACACATTGACTGATTTAATTGTTTGTGCAAATTAGATAGCAAAGGACATGAAAAGACATGGTTAACCCTATGTACACCAAGTGTCATTTCATGTCGGGTCACCCGACATGAAATGACACTTGGTGTACATAGGGTTAACCATGTCTTTTCATGTCCTTTGCTATCTAATTTGCACAAACAATTAAATCAGTATATGTGTGCAAAATTTCACACCTGTAGGGGTTAATTAAAGGTGTCAATTCGTTGTAAAAAAAACGGATTTTTTTGCTACGAATTTACACCTTTAATTAACCCCTACAGGTGTGAAATTTTGCACACATAGACTGATGTAATTGTTTGTGCAAATCAGATAGCAAAGGACATGGTTAACCCTATGTACACCAAGTGTCATTTCATGTCGGGTTCTGCATTTCACAAAAGCCAGCAATTGAATTAGCGGCTATTATACTATGTAGAAGTGTATGAACTACAAATATAAATATATATATATATATGTGTCACAAATTCAATGACATGTATATATATATATATATGAGGTGTAATATTGCTGAAAAAAAATGCGTGGGCTCCCGCCCTATTTTCGCAACCAGACAGACAGAGCCAGTGAGTGGGGGCAGATAATAATAGCCCAGAGAGGGACCATTATTTTTGCCCCCCCCCGGCTACTAACATCTGCCCCCAGACACCCCAGGAAAGACAAATCTATAATTAGATTCGCGCTTTCTGGCACTTTGCCCGTCTATTCCCATTGCCCTGTAGCGGTGGCGAATGGGTTAATATGGGGTTAAAGCCACCTTGCTATTGAAAGGTGACCGTAAGCCAGGTTAATAATTGAGAGCTGTCAATTAGACAACTATCAATTATTAATCCTATTGCATGAAATAAAAATAAAACACACACTTTAATTAAAAATAATTTTAATGAAATAAAGACACATGTTTTTGACCATCTTTTATTTTACTGCAAAAACCATTTCCTGTAATAAAAATAAAATAAAAAAGCAAAATTATTCTTACCTATCCCATGCACAGTCAGGTCCCACGGTGTAATCCTTCAGAAAGGGTTAATGTTTACTGCAGGGACCGCAGCTAATGCTGCAGCCTCACAGTAAACCCCCAAATGAATGAGTTCCTCTCCTGGCTGACAGGAGAGTAAAGGCTGGGTGTCAGATAACGATACACCAGCGATCCCGACAACGATATGCACTTGTCAGGATCGCTGGTGTATCGCTACATGATCGCTGCTGAGCTGCCAAACAGGCAGCTCAGGCAGCGATCTGGGACAGCGACACTGCGGGTAACATCGCTTAAGGGCCCGTCTCACATAGCGATATCGCTACCGAGATCACTGCTGAGTCACTAGTTTTGTGACGCAGCAGCGAGCTCACCAGCGATATCGCTGTGTGTGACATTCAGCGACGATCAGCCCCCCTGCCGGGTATCGCTGATCGTCGCAGAAATGTCAGGACCTTTTTTTGATCGCTGGTTTCCCTCTGACAGGCACGCATCGCTGCGTGTGACAGGCGGGAGACCAGCGATCCGCTGGTAACCAAGGTACACAGCGGGTTTCCAGGCACCGCGCAGCGCTTGGAAACCCGCTGTGTACCTTGGATACCAGCTCCCTGCATCAGGGCGCTGGTATCCAAGGTACACAGCGGGTTTCTAGGCACAGCCCCGCGCCTGGAAACCCGCTGTGTACCTTGGTTACCAGCGGATCGCTGGTCTCCCGCCTGTCACACGCAGCGATGCGTGCCTGTCAGCGGGAAACCAGCGATCAAAAAAAGGTCCTGACATTTCAGCGACGATTAGCGATACCCGGCAGGGGGGCTGATCATCGCTGAATGTCACACACAGCGATATCGCTGGTGAGCTCGCTGCTGCGTCACAAAACTAGTGACTCAGCAGCGATCTCGGTAGCGATATCGCTATGTGAGACGGGCCCTTAAGTGGAAAGCTTAATTGATTGCTTTCCACTTTCACTTCAGGTCAGCCAGGGACACAATCAGTGACGTCAGAGGGAACTGATTAACAAAAATAGGGGTTCCCTTCGAAAAAAAAATGGCGTGGGTTCCCCCCTATTTTTGTTAACCAGCCAGATCAAGCAGACCGCTGAGGCCTGGATTTTCAGGCTGTTAAGGAGCCAAGATCCATGGACCTTGCCAGCCTGATAATACCAGGCCACAGCAGTCTGCATATCTTGGCTGATTAACAAAAATAGGGGATCCCCTCGAAAAAAATTGGCATGGGGTCCCCCCTATTTTTGTTAACCAGCCAGATGAAGCAGACCGCTGAGGCCTGGTTTTTCAGGCTGGTAAGGATCCAATATCCATGGACCTTGCCAGCCTGATAATACCAGGCCACAGCAGTCTGCTTAGCTTGGCTGGTTAACAAAAATAGGGGATCCCCTCGAAAAAAAAACGGCGTGGGGATCCCCCCTATTTTTGTTAACCAGCCAAGTAAAATGCAGACTGCTGCGGCCTGGTATTAAAAGACTGTCAAGGCCCATGGATTTTGGCCCTCAACAGCCTGATAATACCAGGCTACAGCAGCCCCACATTTGGCGCATCAAAAGATGTGCCAATTGTGGCACTTTACCCGGCTCTTCCCACTTGCCCTGTAGCGGTGGCAAGCGGGGTAATAAGGGGTTAATGTCACCGTTGATTGCACGGTGACAATAAGCCCGGTTAATAATGGAGAGGTGTCAATAAGACACCGATCCATTATTAATCCCAAAGTTTTTAAATGTTTAAAAAAAAGACACAGCAAGAAAAAAGTCTTTTAATGAAATAAAAGAGACAACACAGTTTTCATTAATTTTATTATACTCTCATTCCTGCGACGCCATCGATCTCCTGTAAAAAAAGAAAAAAAACAAACCAACAGTATACCACCTGTCCGACGCAGTCCATAACGACAGTCCCACGACGATCCAGCTCTGCTACATCGCAATGACATGTCATCGCAACGCAGCACAGCTGATTACCTGCTTCCCCGGCGGTGACGTCATCGGACTGACTGCTTTACGGCCGGGATTACCCAGCAGTCACTGCAGTTATCGCGAGAAACTGCATGTGACCGCCGGGGAAAGAAGATTGCGGCCATGAAGCAGTCCAGCCCGTGACCGCCGGAGATCTTCTGCCAGGTAAGTGCCGCTGACTCCTGACAGACCCGACCGACGGACACTGACAGTGACAGTGACAATCCCGATTCCGGTATCCGATATGACGAAAATATCGGAACTCGGAATCGGAATTCCGATACAGCCAATATCGGCCGATACCCGATATTTGCAGTATCGGAATGCTCAACCCTAGTGAAAACCATTTCCAGTGACTACCTCTTGAAGCTCATCAAGAGAATGCCAAGAGTGTGCAAGAAAAATATTTAGACTTGAGAGTCCTCGGTGGTTGATACCTTTTAATGGCTAACTGAAAAGATGGTAACAAATTGCAAGCTTTCGAGACTACTCAGGTCTCTTCATCAGGCAAAGACTAAAACAAAAACTGAAGAATCACATATTTATATACACAAAAGGACACAGGAATAGTGCAATAGGTAAGACAAGTGGCGTGAAGCAGAACTGTCATTATGGCAGAGGGATGAACATAAATATTGGAACAGTTCATAGATAAGGAGAGAAAGTTTTATTGCCCTCTGATTGGGGTCTGGTGTTGTGTTTTGATGCCCCTAGAAGGTCAGAGACGCAGATTCCTTAATTGATATAGAATTACATGAATCCTTGTGATATATTTATGTTCATCCCTCTGCCATAATGACAGTTCTGCTTCACGTCACTTGTCTTACCTATTGCACTATTCCTGTGTCCTTTTGTGTATATAAATATGTGATTCTTCAGTTTTTGTTTTAGTCTTTGCCTGATGAAGAGACCTGAGTAGTCTCGAAAGCTAGCAATTTGTTACCATCTTTTCAGTTAGCCATTAAAAGGTATCAACCACCGAGGACTCTCAAGTCTAAATATTTTTCTATCTACTGGCTAACACGGTACGAAGATACACATCTTTCCTATACCAAGAGTGTGCAAAGCAGTCATCAAAGCAAAAAGTGGCTACTTATGAAGAACCTAGAATATAAGACATAATTTCAGTTGTTACACACTTTTTGTTAAGTATATAATTCCACATGTGTTAATTCATAGTTTTGATGCCTTCAGTGTGAATTTACAATTTACATAGTCATGAAAATACAGAAAAATCTTTAAATGAGAATGTGTGTCCAAACTTTTAGTCTGTACTCAACATTACACTAAAAAAAGTTTTAAAATTTTGCTGGGTCACATTTCTCAGCCAAACAGTATTACGTGTTCTTAGGTACGTTTCGATGGTAACCTTCAAAAAACATTCAACATTTTATTGTTATTATATTGGTTATCCATAGGGTAATACATTTTGTTGGATAAATTTAGCTGTTATAAAAGTCTTCAAAAACATTTTCCAGATTTATTGGTATTATATTGCTCACCCATAGACGATAATGTCTTCTAGGGTACATTTTATTGCTGTAAAAGCCTCCAAAAACCTGTCCAAAATTCAACGGTTTTATAATGCTCACCACTGACTATTCCGTGGTCTGTATTACAATTTGTTGGTATATAACCCTCAAAAAAATTGTTTAACATTTATTGATATTATATTGCTCATCCATAGGGTATTACATCATATTGGGTACATTTAGCTGCTATATAAGCCTCAAAAAACTTGTTCCACATTTATCAGTATAATATTGCTCACCCATAGGGTATTATTTTTTCTTGGGTACATTTCATTGCTATTAAAGCCTCAAACAAAAAATTGTTCAAAATTAATTGGTATTATAATGCTCACCTATACATTATTCTGTTTGGAGTACATTTAGTTACCATATAAGTCTCCAAAAACTTATTCCAAGTTTATCGGTATCATATTGCTCATCCATAGGGCATTACATCTTTTTGGGTACATTTCATTGCTATAAAAGCCTCAAAAGAATTGGTCTGGAGTACATTCTTTTGATATATAACCCTCGAAAAACATTTTTCACAATTTATCGGTATCATATTGTTCCCCGATAGGATAATACATCTTCTTGGGTACATTTAGTTGCTATAAAAGACTACAAATTCATATTCAAAATTTATCAGTATGATATTGCTCACCCACAGGGTATAACATGTTCTTGGGTACATTTTGTTGCTATAAAAGCCTAAAAAAATTGTCGATATTATATTGCTCATCCATAGGGTAATATATCTTTTTGTGCACATTTCGTTGGTATATAACCCTCAAAAAGCTTGTTCCAAAATTTAGGCTTTGTGTACAGATTGCAGATTTGGTGCGTTTTTGTCGCATCTTTCTGCACAGATTTGTGACAAACCCTGAAGCAAAACTTGATGCCAACAAAAGTGAATGAGAAACCTGAAGTGTCATGCACACATTAAGTATTTTTGACTTGTAGATTTGGTGCAGAAAATAATCTGCTGTATGTCACTTCTTTGTGTATTTTTGTCCTTCGTTTTTCACTATTCACTGTACTCAAAGCAATGAAAAACACAGGCAAAACGCATGCAAGAATGCATCAAAAACACACATTTTTGCAGCCAGCTGCCTTTTTCCTGCCAAGAGATGCAGAAATGGTGTGGAAATTTTACTCAACGTGTGCACATACCCTTGTCGGTGTTATATTGCTCACCTATAGACTATTCAATGGTCTGGAGTACATTCCTTGGTATATAACCCTCAAAAGTGCATATCATATTTAAGTCACCAATACATTACAATTTGAACAGAATGTGTAGGAGGTCTTCCTTTATGTTTAATGTAGGGTATATCTCAGTCCCTTATTTTTGTAGGATGATACATATGTCTGACATCCATGTCCACTCCTGAGGTCTTATGTGTGGAGTCTGAACTGAATTACTATGGCCTTGTTGATGCTGGTAGTCAATAACTGCCCTTTCTGCTCACAAATCCTTACGAACATATGTAATGTAGAGTTCCAACGCGTGCGGCATCACACTCCAGTCGGTGACCCGGAAGCTGCAAATACTGCTGAAGCACGGCAAGGGCGGTGAAAGCTGTAGCTTACTTTCTAAAATGGGCACATAGGCGGCTTACTTTTACAGGCAGATCCGGCAGCTCCAGGTAGCTTTTGAGAAACCATTGAACAGCGAGGTTAAGCACATGGGCCAGGCATGGTTTGTGTGTGAGCTCACCTCAGAGCCGCCACAAGGATTCGGCCATTGTCACACATGACCATGCCTGGCTGTAGGTTCAGGGGTGTCAGCCACAGATCTGCTTGCTCTTTCAGAGCTGTCCATAACTTTTCAGCATTGTGCGGTTTGTTACCTAAACATATTAGTTTCAGCACAGCCTGTTGTCGCTTGGCTGAGGCAATGTTGCAGAGCTTCCAGCTTGTGACTGATGTTGTCATTTTGTAGATGGAGGCTGAAGTGGAGGAGGACGAGGATGTGCAGGAGCTATACACTGTAGAGGCTACCCTGACTGACCTAGGGCCCACAATCCTCAGCGTCGAGAGGACATGTTACATCCAAAGGTCCGACAGAGTCCCAGCTTCCACTATTTTAACCCAGTGTTGCCGTCAGCGAGTTGTATCATCCCTGCCCACAAGCTTTTGTCCACGTATCCGTGGTCAGGTGGACTTTCCCAGTAACTGCATTGTTGAGGGCACAGGTGATGGTGTTGGACACGTGCTTGTTTAATGTCGTGACTGCACACCGGTAGAAATAATGGTGGCTGGGGACTGAGTATCTTGAGATGGCCACCACCATCAGGTTGTAGAAAGCTCCCGTCTCCACGAGAATAAAAGGCAAAATTTCGAGCTCAAGCTGATAAGAAATGTGTGAATTTAGAAGTGTGGCCTGTGGGGCATTGGCTGCGTAATTCCGCTTGCGTTTCAAAGACTGGGTTTGGACAACAGAAGGCTGCGCTGGGACAAGGACGTGGACATGCTTGATGATGTTGCTAGTTGATTGTGGGCAACGACAGGTACAGGGCAGGAGGCATCTTTGCAAGCACCATGGACAGGGGATTGGCTTGCATGCACAACAGTGGAAGAAGCAGTGGTGTCACCCACAGACAGTGTTGCTGGACCCTGGTGTTTGGCCCAAAAAGTCAGGTGGTTTGCTGCCATGTGCCTGATCATGAGGGTGGCGGTCAGGCTTGTAGTTTTGCCACCCTTGCTGGTGTGGGCATGGCAGGTTGAGCAAATGGCCTGTTTGGGGTTATCGACCGAGCTTTTAAAAAACAACCATGTGAAAAGATAACAGTGTGCACAGCCAAAGAGAGAGGTGCCCGAGTAGGTTCCCACACCGTAACTAAATATGAAATGAACTCGGCACTCAACTTATGTGTATGAGATATAAGGTTTTTATTCACAGTAGTAGCAAAATGTTTCGGTCCTATATCATGGACCTTCATCAGTCACACAAACTACTGCATAAAGGGTTAATCCACAATGGGAAAAGGAGAAGCTGGATGTAGCCAGTGGTGGTAGATAAGAATGAAGCCAAATGTCTCTATTTGAGCCGATATCCTGTGGGATAAAGTCCAGGGGTGAATGTGTTCTCTGCAAGGGATGCGGTGTCCACCGCAAGTCTGAGTCTGACACTGCGTCCCTTTCAGTGATCACATTCACCGCTGGACTTTATCCCACAGGATATTGGCTCAAATAGAGACATTTGGCTTCATTCTTATCTACCACCACTGGCTGCATCCAGCTTCTCCTTTTCCCATTGTGGATTAACCTTTTATGCAGTAGTTTGTGTGACTGATGAAGGTCCATGATATAGGACCGAAACGTTTCGCTACTACTGTGAATAAAAACCTTATATCTCATACACATAAGTTGAGTGCCGAGTTCATTTCATATTTAAAAAACAACCAGACTCGGGAAGACCTAACAGTTATACTGCCAACTTACGTTGTGTTGGCGTTCTGAGGAACGGTTGCCCGTCTTCTGTCTGTGACCACCACACTGCTTCTTCATGCCTGTTGGGGTGCTATGCCACCCTCCCCCTGTGTGCTGCTGTCTTCGCACTGCATGCCCTACTGCCTTTTTGGGTCAGTTACTATATCATCCACCACCTCGTCCACCACTTCTGCACAGTGTCCTCCTCCTGACTTTCTGGCAATTGTGTCTCATCATCGACCACCTCTTGTGACATGTTCCAACATTGCCTTTGTGTGACTGAGGCTGCTCAAATATTTGGGCATCGCTACATGCGATCTCATCTTGCCCGCTTCAAGTGGACCTGGCAAGAGGCCCGAATTTATAAATGGAAAAGTGAACAGCACTTCGGAGTGTCCAAGTTTGGAATCAATTGTGTCCGGGCACTCGGCATTGTGGGAGAAAGAAGGATCAGGGTTAGGAATAAGCAGTCCAGTCTCGCGGCTACTCAGACTTGATCGTGTGGAAGACAGGGTGGTTGGCAAAGTGACTGGAAGCATTATCCTCTATCCAACCTCCAACATTTTGGCACTGCTATGGGTTCAATAGTGGTGTGCTGCTGTGGTCCCTTAGTAATTGGGTCAGGAAGGTCGAGCAAGATGTGGGTGTCTGTTGTGGCCCAATTTCAGCTTCCTATAGCCTCAGCATGCACCATCACACCCACTTCCCTGTCCCTTGCCACGTGCCTTGCCCATTTTAAATGGACTACAATATTTTCCACGTTCACTACAAATGGCTGAATTTGGAGCGAATTATATGTGATCCGTGTGCGGGAAAACACAGTTTAAAATATCTGGCCTGTAGGTAACAATTTTTTTTTTCAGCAAACTGTTGTCAATAACTAGGCTAAGACACAGGAAAAATTGTTGAATGGAGGCTGAATGGAGCCCTGAAGTGCCACAATTTGTAGCCCACAGATAGCTGAGTCGTGTGACGGAGATACCACACTGTAAAATATCTGGGATAAATATATCATGAAAGGAAAGTAATCTAATACATCTGAAAATCAACCATCACACCAAAAAGGCAAATAAGAATCCATTAAAAAATATTATGTTATTTGCTATGTTATCTAAAAAAACATGTATTTTTCATGGAATGTAATTAATACTGATTCCTTGTTTTGTAGAAGAAAAGAGAGAGGCAATTTAAACTATTATCATAATGTCTCTGTTCATTATGTTATCCTGTAACATAGAAATTAATAGAATTAAATCTTTTGTAGCCATGCATGGGAAATTCTAATATATGTCTCGCTGCAGCAGTTTCCCACCTGTGAATTAAATAATTCATTTGCAATCAGGAAATTTGTGTGTGCACATGTTCAGAACGTTTTTAAATTTTTTAAGTTCACTTGGTTGACAAAGAGCGCTTGCCGCTCGAAACGCGTCAAAAGATGCTTGTATGGTTTTTTTAGTGATCACACAATTTTAATCTTTGCATTATGTAACTTGGAAAATAAAATGCACCTTTTTGACTTTATCTGTGAGCTGAATTTTTCTGCTTTTTCTAGTGTGACGGAGATGCCACACTGTTAAGGGAATGCGGAACGCACCAAATAGATATTAAGGAGAGGTGCATTCGCAGCCCAGGGTCCACCGTGCAGGCAGAGCCTGCTGCTAGTAAGATGGCATAAATAGGCAGTATGAGCATACTCTGTTATCCCGTAGAGTCGCAGATGTAAACGCCGTAGCACTATATGGTGATATAAGCGGACTCTGTTATTTCACAGAGCCGCTGTAACAAAGACTGTGTCCTGTTAGACTCACAGGGAACACAGATGACTGCTAAGAGGATTGCAGTCTGTGGTCATGCAATCAGAACCCAAGCAGTAATCTCCTCACCGGAGAAGCCAGTATTCTAATGGCATTTTCAGCCGAGCCCTGAACACGTGCATACAATCTCCTCACCGGAGGTGCCGGTATTCTAGGGGCTTATTTCAGCCAGACCTAACCACATGCATACATGACCACATTGGCGCAAGCACATAACAGATTTGATACTAGCGCACGGCCGTGCGGTAAGGACAGCCTTTTATAGCAGCCATGAGAAAAAGACCTTCCAGGAAGAACTAATGGGAAGCTGCTTCAGAACATCAGCAGCCACAGGACCTTCGTGAAGGACCAATAGAAGTGGGAGCTGTATCTGAGCATGTGACCCCTGATCTCCAATGGGAGATCTTGCCCTGGGCATGCTCAGATGAAGCAACAAAGGACTTAGTCCCAAATCTGCCTGCTCCAACATTTGTTGCAGCAGCAAGTCTATGCACAGTACTGGACCAGGCAAGACAATAGGACCGATGTCTCTGCTGAGCAGGAACCACTGCGGCCGGAGACGGATGGGGGACCGCAGCGGGAAAAGCTCGAGATTCCCCATGTGCAGGAGTGGGAACTCGAACCCTAACTTTACCCCCCCTCCTACGGCCCCCCTTCTTTGGGCCTCGCTGTGCTCAAAGGCAGCGATGAGCTGCGGAGCATGAAGATGCTCGGCAGGCTCCCAGGACCTATCCTCAGGCCCATAACCCCTCCAATCCACTAAATAAAATGTTTTGCCTCGTACCACCTTGCAAGCAACAATGGCGTTCACCTCATGATCGTCGGTAGATGAACCCGACGTCCCGGCAGATGACTTGGAAAACCGGGAAATGGCCACGGGTTTCAGGCGGGACACGTGAAAGGTGTCGGTGATACCAAGGCGAGGTGGAATAGCTAGGCGGTAAACCACCGGGTTCACCTGCTCAAGAACTTTAAAGGGACCCAAAAAGCGAGGTGCCAACTTGGTGGACTCTACCCGTAGCCTTATGTTTCGGGCAGAAAGCCACACTAGGTCACCCGGAGCAAATGTAGGAGCGGGGCGCCGATGGGCATCGGACGAAGATCTCATCCTCTCTTTGGAGGCCTGAATGGCATCCTGGGTGCGGTCCCAAATGTCCCATGCCTCCACAGCCCAGTCTGCCACCCTGGAATCGGCGGAAGACACGGGCATGGGCACTGGTACCCGTGGATGCTGACCGTAGTTCAGGAGGAATGGGGTCTGTCCGGTGGAGTCAGCCACAGCATTATTTAGAGCGAACTCAGCCCGCGGTAGCAAGGATGCCCAGTCATCCTGCCTGGCAGAGACAAAATGTCGCAAGTATTTGACCAAGGTCTGGTTGGCCCTCTCTACCAACCCATTCGTCTCGGGATGGTATGCAGAGGAGAGATTCAACTCAATGCTGAGTAAACGACACAGCTCTCTCCAGAACCGAGATGCAAACTGGGGACCTCGATCACTGACAATTTTGTCTGGCATACCGTGTAGGAGGAAAATATGTCTAATGAATAATGCTGCTAAGGCCCATGCAGACGGTAACCGTGCTAACGGCACCAAGTGCACCATTTTAGAGAAGTGGTCGGTTATCACCCAGATGATGGTGCAGCCCTGAGACTTGGGTAAACCCATCACAAAATCCATCCCGACCATCTCTCAGGGCCTGTCTGCCACCGGAAAAGGGAAAAGTAGCCCAGCCGGCCGTTGTCGAGGGGATTTAATCTTGGCGCAGGAGACGCATGCCTGAATATACTCCCTGACGTCACGGGCCATCTGCGGCCACCAGTATATCCTCGCCAGCAACTCAGAAGTCCTTTTTGTCCCAAAATGTCCACCCACCCTGGACGAATGTGCCCAAGAGAGTACTTCCGGTCGCAAATTCGTGGGCACAAAAGTCTTGCCCGGAGGCACAGACTCAAGCGAAACCGGAGCCACCGTTCTTAGGCTCTCTGTGGGGACAATAAACCGAGGCTCCTCCTTCACCTCCTCAGAGGACACCACGGAGCGAGATAGAGCGTCAGCGCAAATGTTCTTCTCACAGGAGAGGAAATGGATGGTGAAATGGAACCGGGAGAAGAACAGGAACCATCTGGCCTTCGAGAATTTAGTCGCTGGGTACTCTGTAAATAGATCAAATTTTTGTGGTCAGTGAAAACTTGAAAGGGAAAACGAGCCCCCTCCAGGAGATGTCGCCACTCCGAAAAGGCCAACTTCATGGCTAGCAACTCCCTATCCCCAATGGAATAATTCCTCTCCGCTGGTGTGAAGGTCTTGGAAAGGAAGAAACAAGGATGTTTCCAACCTTGAGCATCCTTTTGAAAAAGGACTGCTCCAGCACCAACGGACCAGGCATTAACCTCCAATATAAAAGGCTTATCAACCTCGGGGCGATGTAAGATGGGAGCGCTAGCAAAATGGGACTTAATTGAAGTAAAGGCCTTGGAGACCTCCTCTGACCACAATTTGGGATTGGCTCCCTTCTTGGTGAGGCTACCAAGGGAGCTACCAAAGTGGAGAAGTGGGGAATTAATTGGTGATAGTAATTAATGAACCCCATGAAGTGCTGCACCGCTTTAAGAGAATGGGGTTCTTGCCAATCCATCTCAGCCTGTAGTTTGGCAGGATCCATAGCCAATCCCTGGGCGGAGATGATATAGCCCAGGAAAGGTAAAGACTCCTGCTCAAACATGCTTTTTTCCAACTTTGCATAGAGGGAGTTCACCCGTAACATGTCGAAGACTTTGCAGACACCCCTCCGGTGAGAGTCAATATCTGGAGAAAAGATGAGAATATCATCCAGATAGACTACTACAGAGGTGGAAAGCATATCCTGGAAGATGTCATTGAAAAATTCTTGGAAAACGGCTGGGGCATTACAGAGCCCGAAGGGCATCACCAGGTATTCATAATGCCCATCCCTGGTATTAAAAGCCATCTTCCTTTCGTCCCCTTCACGGATGCGAATCAGGTTATAAGCACCACGCAGATCAAATTTAGTAAATACCCTTGCTCCCCGGAGCCTATCAAAGAGCTCAGAAATCAGGGGCAACGGGTACTTATTCTTAATGGTGATGGCGTTAAGACCTCTGTAATCTATACACGGACGTAGTTATCCACTCTTCTTCTGCATGAAGAAGAACCCCGCTCCTGCTGGTGACACCGACTTCCTAATGAACCCTCTTGTCAGATTCTCCTAGATATATTGAGACATAGCCTCCATCTCAGGAAAAGAGAGGGGATGGACCCTTCCCTGAGGAGGTTCTGCTCCAGGCAAGAGGTCAATAGGACAGTCGTAGGGACGATGGGGCGGCAGTGTCTCCGCAGCCTTTTTAGAGAACACGTCTGCATATGACTGATAGCACTTGGGAAGAGGAGAAAGATCTGCGGGTATTTCTGTAGTGGTAACCTGAATGCACTCCCTGACACATCTGTCCTTAAATGACTCACTCCAACCCAGTATCCTACTGGAGGTCCACTCAATATGAGGGGAGTGGGAACGGAGCCAGGGTACTCCCAGTAGAATTTCGTTTATTCCCTCGGGAAGGACGAGAAGGGAAATAATTTCCTGATGGGAAGGGGGTACACACAAAGTAAGAGGGACAGTCTGATGTGTAATTGGCAAGGGCAATGTCAACCCATTCACTACCCGGACAGTCACTGGTTTGTTGAGCGCTATCAGATGTATTGCGTGGCGACGAGAAAAGGTAGATGACATGAAATTCCCCTCTGCTCCTGAGTCCACACAAAGATCGACTGTAAGTGTGGAAGAGTCTACAGTGACTGTCCCTTTAAATGTCATCTTGAAGGAAAATGCCGCTGTCTCTAGTGAACCTCCTCCCAGGGCCACTAGATGCGATCGCTTCCCCGATCGCTGTGGACATTTGTTAGCATAGTGTCCTGTTTGCTGACAAAAATTACAGACCATGGATACTCGGACGGCCCGAGACTTAGGTCCTGCACAAGGAACCTCTGTGGCCTTTTGGGGTTTGGATGCGAAATCGGGGATTCGAGAGGTTTGGCAAAGGTGGGAGCCAACTGAATCCTCTGCCTACACTGGGCCCGCTCCAACCTCCGTTCGTGAAAACGGAGGTCGATGCGGGTAGATATGGAGATAAGCTTTTCCAGTGTGGCGGGAATCTCCCTGGTAGCCAAAGTGTCTTTAACATGGTCAGCCAGTCCTCGCCAGTAGACTGGAATGAACTTTATCCGACCAGTCTAGCTCTGAGGCCAGAGTCCGAAACTGGACGGAAAACTGACTGACCAAAGATGAACAGCAGTTGGAGCGCCGTATCGTGGGTGACCTGAGGTCCTAAAAAGACCTTTTTAAGAGCCTCCAGGAAACGAGGAGCACTCCGCACCACACGATCATCGCGCTCCCACACCGGCGTTGCCCACTCCAATGCTCTGCCCAAGAATAGAGATGTAAAATATCTGGCCTGTATTTTTTTTTTCTTGGCCAGTAAAATTGTGTCAATAAGTAGGCTAAGAAACAAAAAAAATAATTCCATGGAAATGGCACAATTTTGAGCGCAATGATATGTGATCAGTGTGGCAGACAAAACCCAGTGTAAAATATCTGCCCTGTAGCAAATTATTTTTTTGGCAGCTTAATATTTTTTGGCAGCAAAATGGTGTCAATAAATTGTATAAGACACAAACACAAAATTTTACAGTACCACAAAAATGGCAGATTTTTCTGCGCACTCAGATGTGATTGCTGGGATGGGCAAACCCGTTTAAAATAGGTGGATTTTCATGCTGTACTATGAAAAGGATCTGGCTGTATTCTGCATTCCCAACAAACAAATGGAAAAAAATATGTGCTCTGGATTGCTTTTGAATTAAATAATCAGGATTAAGATGCACAAAAAATTATTCCTGGCGACTGATACCTGGGCTATGTATATAAGGTCAATTGATGCATGCAATGAAGTATGCCACATAAACTCCCTGCCTACAGACCCGACATGAAATGACACATGGTTTACATAGAAAAAAATTGTTTTTTTTTGCAACGAATTTACACCTTTAATTAACCCCTACATGTGTGAAATTTTGCACACATACACTCATGTAATTGTTAGTGAGAACCATATATTAAACTACATGAAATGACATGGTTAACTCTATGTAAACCATGTGTCATTTCATGTCGGGTGTTTCTGTAATTTCACAAAAGCCGGCATTGCCCGGCAATTGAATCAGTGGCTATTTTACTATGTAGAAGTGTATGAACTATAAATATATGTATATATGTCACAATAACATGTATATATATATATATATATATATATATATATATATATATACATATATATATATATATGTATTCTATGTGTGTATATCTAGTGTTTAAAAGGAAAGAAAGGGTTTTTTTTAATTACGTTATTTCTGTAACATTGACTTGCATTGGGTTTCCGGTACGGAATCGGCGATACCCGATACTTTTTGAGTATCGGGCCGATCCAATCCGATCCGATATTTCTGGATATCGGGCAGTATCGCTCAACACTAGTCACTGGATTTTTTCACAGTAATGCTGAGAATCACTGTTAATACACAGTTTGAGTGTACAGCATGGAGGGGGAGGGGCATGGCATGGATCTCTGCAGAGATAATGAAGATCTTCATTTTTTTTCTCTTTCCCGCATTTCCAGTGGGCGGTGCAGTCTGTCAGCCTATCAGCAGCGCACACACGGAGCGAAGTGCTTTTTTTTCACACAAGCAAGGGCATGTGTCATTTGCTGTGTATGTCACATGTCCTTGCCCTATAAGACCCAGCCATTTCCCCCCTCACCACCATTTTCTCACTGCTGCAGCACAGTGTTAGATGGCAATGCTGCTGCTGTTAGCGCTATCTTTGTAACAGTGACTGTGAAGCGAATTTGCAGGTAGACAGGAAGGTTTAGGGAGTAGGGAGGGACTAGTTTGTAATTGCAGCCCTTTTAAGGGCTAGATTACAGCAGTTCCTAGCACTTTTAGCAGGCAGGTATGTGCTCTATATAGACAGATAAGTCAACTTGGGAGTAGTGACTATTTGTAATTGCAGCCCTTTTGAGGGCTAGGTTACATCAGTTGCTATCACTTTTGCCAGCTCCACCAGCATTGAAATACTCATAATTTTTGGCTGCATCTTGCCTGTAATATAATTGTGGGCATAGTAGCAGTCTGTGGTACTCATTGTATTAGGCCATCTATACAAAGCTCCGCCAGCGTTTAAAAAAAAATAATTTCTATCTGCATCTTGCCTGGACAATAATTTTGGGCATAGCAGCAGTTTGTGGTACTCATTATATTAGGCCATCTATACAAAGCTCCATCAGCATTAAAAAAAAAAATTCTTTCTGCATCTTGCCTGGACAATAATTTTGGGCATAGTAGCAGTGTGTGGTACTCATTCTATTAGGCCATCTATACAAAGCTCCACCACCCTTAAAAAAAAAAATTCTATCTGCATCTTGCCAGGACAATAATTTTGGGCATAGCAGCAGTTTGTGGTACTCATTCTATTAGGCCATCTATACAAAGCTCCACCAGAGTTTAAAAAAAAAAGAAATTATATCTTCATCTTGCCTGTAGAATAATTGTGGGCACAGTAGCAGTTTGTGGTACTCATTGTATTAGGCCATCTATACAAACCTCCACCAGAGTTGAAATACTCATAATTTTTTTCTGCATCTTGCCTGCAATATAATTCTGGGCATAGCAGCAGTCTGTGGTACTCATTGTATTAGGCCATCTATACAAAGCTCCACCAGAGTTTTAAAAAAAAAGAATTTCTATCTGCATCTTGCCTGTAGAATAAAATTAATAATAATTTTTGTTCTCTCTGAACGTGTGTTCAGCACTGCTGATGGTGTGCTGAGTCTGACAGATAAGCGCACGCGGCTGTCCACTGAGAATGCAGACAGACTCACGTTCATAAAGATGAAGAAATCATGGATCCGCAAGGACTTTTCTACCCTAGTGTCATCCTGGGGAGAGTAAAAGCTTCGGGATTTGGTAAAATCACTTCACCAAACGTTTTAAGCTTTAAAATTGCTAATAATTTGTAGCTGCATCTAGGCCGGAACAAATTTTTGGCAGAGCCTGTCATCTCGACGCAGCACAGCTGATTACCTGCTTCCCCGGCGGTGACGTCATCGGACTGACTGCTTTACGGCCGGGATTACCCAGCAGTCACTGCAGTTATCGCGAGAAACTGCATGTGACCGCCGGGGAAAGATGATGGCGGCCATGAAGCAGTCCAGCCCGTGACCGCCGGAGATCTTCTGCCAGGTAAGTGCCGCTGACTCCTGACAGACCCAACCGACGGACACTGACAGTGACAGTGACAAATCCGATTCCGGTATCCGATAAGACGAAAATATCGGAACTAAGTATCGAAAGTCCGATAGAGCTAATATCGGCCGATACCCGATACTTGCGGTATCGTATCGCTCAACACTAATGTTAACACATTCTAAAATGTATATTAATTTTTATTTTGACAAAAAATTAAAAACTATGCACTGTTTAACATTAATAGTTTTAGGACCTACAGTATATGTAATACAGTTTATTCACTGTAAAAAATGTTTGCTACTTCTTAAAAAATCTAATGGTGATTTTGATTTTTTAAATATAATACATGACATACAGTAATGAGCAAAAGTTTTAGAAGGGAGAGGAAAAAATGCTGCAAAGTAAGAATTTTTTCAAAAATAGAAGTGCTAATAGTTTATTTTTATCAATTAAAAAAATGCAACATGAATGAACCAAAGGGAAATCTAAATCAAATCATTATTTGGTGTGAACACTATTTGCCTTTAAAACAGCATGAAACATCAACTCTTCTAGGTACCCTTGCGCACAGTTTTTGAAGGAACTTGACAGTGAGACTGTTCCAGACATCTTATACAAATAACCACAGGTCTTCTAAGGATATGGGCTACAGTACGAAGATGCTGCTGCATCCCCATGCTGTAGAAATGATCAGTTTGCAAAAAATGATCGTCCCATAGTGGGACTAAGTAAAAAAAATTTTAAAAAAGTTACTTTTTTATTAAATAATTTGAAAAATATAAAAAAAATAAAAACATCTAAAGATATTGCATCTATAAATTAATATTTGAATGAAAAAAATATACAGTGGGTACAGAAAGTATTCAACCCCCTTTAAATTTTTCACTCTTTGTTTCATTGCAGCCATTTGGTAAATTCAAAAAAGTTTTTTCTCATTAATGTACACTCTGCACCCCATCTTGACTGAAAAAAGAACAGAAATGTAGAAATTTTTGCAAATTTATTAAAAAAGAAATACCAAAACATCACATGGTCATAATTATTCAGACCCTTTTCTCAGACACTCAGATTTAAGTCACATGCTGTCCATTTCCTTGTGATCCTCCTTGAGATGGTTCTACTCCTTCTTTGGAGTCCAGATGTGTTTAATTATACTGATAGGACTTGATTTGGAAAGGCACACACTTGTCTATATAAGACCTCACAGCTCACAGTGCATGTCAGACCAAATGAGAATCATGAGGTCAAGTGAGTCAAAAAGTCAAAAGGCGCTCCCTCCCTTCCAAGCTCTGCCGTGCACCCAAACAGAGGTTTTCTGCCTCATAAATCACAGAACAAATTTTGGGGTCCATTTTTTCCTGTTACCCCAGTCAAAATAAAAAAAAGTGGATCTTTTTTTTCCAAAAAACCCTGTAAAGCACATAAAGAGTTAGCAAACTTATTGAATGTGGTTTTGAGTACCATTAGAGGTGCAGTTTTTAGAATGGTGCCACATTTGGGTATCTTCTATCATATAGACCGCTTTAAAATGACTTGAAACGTGATGTGGTTCCTAAAAAAAAATGTCTTTGTAAATTTTGCTGGAAAAATGAAAAATCGCTGGTCAACTTTAAACCCTTAGAACTTCCAAACAAAAAAAATGTTGGTTCCAAAATTGTTTTGATGTAAAGTAGACGTGAGGAATGCTATTTATTAACCTTTTTTGTGACATATCTCTGTAATTTAGGGATATGAAAATTCAAAGTTGGAAAATTGCGAAATTTTCAGAATTTTCGCCAAGTTATGGAAAAGAAATTTTACCACTGTCATGAAGTACAATGTGTCACAAAAAAGTCTCAAAATCAGCGGGATCCATTGAAGTGTTCCAGATTTATTACCTCATAAAGTGACATTAGTCAGAATTTTAAAAATTGGCCCGTCATTATGTGCAAAAAACCCTCTGGGGTAAAGGGGATAATCATCTGCAATGTATTTATGGTCATCAAAGTTGCCCATTTCTTATTATCCTCAAAGCTTTGAAATACCAGCAAATACTTATCAATCATGCATAACCATCAGGGTGTCATATGATTAGCTCCAAATAGTTTTTTCAGCAAGAAAACAACTCCAAACAGTCAATAGCATTAAAAACTACCTTCAGCTTAAAGAAGAATGAGGAGTCTTGGAAGTGATATCGCCCCATCAGAGTTCTCATCTCAAAATCATTGTGTTCATGTTCATGGTCAGTAAAAATACGTTTATTGCTGGATTTTGGTCTCCCTCACTCATGTTTGTAACATCTGGTCCAGGCCTACCCGATACAATGGCATCATGCATTCTGCAGAGGCATATCGCCCAGCTATCATGAACATCTACAGTGGCTTGCAAATGTATTCACCCCATTGGATTTTTACCTATTTTGTTATATTGCAACCTGTGTTGAAATATTTTTGTAATCTGATTTATAATCAGCACTAAATAGTCTAAGTTGGTGAAGTAAAGTGAGAAAAATATAGGCATAAATGATGAAAGTACTAAATATTGCCATGTGCATATGTATTCACCCCTTTTGATATGAAGCCCTAAACATTTCTGGTGCAAGCAATTACCTTCTCAAATCATATGCTAAGTGGACAGAAGTCCACATATCTGCAATCTAAGTGGACTAAGCAATCTAAGGAAACGCTCAACCACATATAGCACCTACTTATTAAACATGCGATTATGCTGCAGCGCAGGTGCCACGGCGGGCACTGACTGCAGAAGGTTTTTTTTTTTTTCTTCAGTATGTACAGGCATTCATTATGTAAACTAGGGGTCAGGTCAGTGAGGGATCAGTGACCTGTCAGCAGACTGCATTTTGAATACCTAATCAGAGAACCACATGAAGACGCCCACAGCACGAGCATATCATTAACTAAAAGCTGAAAATAAAGATTTAAAAACAACCACAAGATTGATTTCATCAACCAAAGTATCATTTTAATCAGTATGTCGCTGACCTGACACTGTCTAGCTTTAAGCTAAAAGTAAAGTTCAGATCTGATAAATACCACACTCTGTATGGTAAAACCACTAATCCAATACATTTTCATTTTCATCCATTTTATTTTTGTCCCCCAATATTTCTAAAATGTTCCAAGTGCTGCAAACATTTTACAATAAGAATAAAAAAAAGTGTTTACAATGAAATTTGTAGAGAATTATGTTATTTAATTTGTGGTAATTCCCGAACTGAATTTTAATGAGCCGACAGATGGTACAAACTCAACAAAATCCTTTTATAAACCAAGTGCGTGTATAAAAACTTTGGATGGAAACCTTAATTAAATTGCAATCATGTACTATAGCTTGGGGATATTTGTTTTGCTTACAGGGCTAGATTCTTTTCAATTTTACTTTATATGTACAGCAATTCATTTCAATGTGATTATGTATGAGTATTCTTTATACATGCTTAATGAAACTTCTTTAATTTTAATCTTAAATGGTATTAATAAGCAACCTAAAGCATACTAAAAGTGTTACTGGGCCACCTATAAAGTTCTGTTAATATGGCAATAAATATTCTTTTTCTTCTCTTATTTCATAACAACCTCTAGAGAATCTGTAACTTTAATCTCTAAATCAATCTGTCTATCTATCTATCTATCTATCTATCTATCTATCTATCTATCTATCTATCTATCTATCTATCTATCTATCTATCTATCTATCCTTAATTCCATAGTCTACACACTTTCACATTTGACTTGAATTGTTTCTTACAGCTCTTCCAATTAGAGATAAATGGGTTTTAATCTATTGGGTTTGACCACTATTTATCTATTCTAGTGTTCAAAATAGCAGTACATAAGATAAACATGTTGTCAACATATAATATTTAAATATAATGTGTAATTTATCTACTTTATTACTCCACAATTCATGTGTTCAGTAGCGATATAGACAGAAAAAAGAAGAAAAGAAGATCACTATGGATAATGCACACCACAATAATATAATTATAGAAAATAGGAATTTGATTGACACTACAAGATAAAAACATTTAAAAATAATATAAACCCTGCATGGTGCCCGCTACAATCACAATGGCTAATGTACAATACAGAAATAAGGCAATGTTCCACAAAAAAATATATATGTATACAATAACACTAGTGAGAAAGCACAATGAATTAAACCAATATAAATTGCCCAAAATTGAGCCTGTGTGAACAAGAGCCTAAAATTGCAGCATAATATTGCCCTTCAAGATCGATGTGAAGAGCCTGGGCAGAATGACCCACCCAAAGAACCTAGAGGTAAACCCTGACCTTAGTATAGTGTCCTAAAACCCCAGTGGGTCTAAGAGAATTAGGCAGAAACAAGCTGTCATTGAAATAAATGAGCATAAAATGTCAGGGATACCAAGGGTCCTATAAACCCAGGGTGCACAAATGCAGTAACTGCAAAGAGCCAAAAATAAACACAATAGGGCTCACGTGCAGCAAATCCTGGATGAAGGATCCCAAAATGCAGCCAAATAGTGGCAAGTGCTGAATAAAGGTCCATATGATGCGCTGGGTCCTGCTTCCACCAATTTCAAATGATCATCCCATCTCTAGCAGAAATGCTTTAAAACATAGAAGTCAGTGTCATGCCGGTTAATAGACTTTTTCTCCATTTGTCCATGCTTTCCTGTGCCTGAACTGGCTATCCAAAGTCACTTTGACCAGTATGCCACCCAAAAAGTGACCAATCCTCAAAGTTTGACCCTGGTCCAGTTTCAGCAGTGGTGACATAGATAACTTGTGTACCCAACTATACGTCAAACTGACCCGGGGGATGGGCATTCTACTATTATGCAATAGTCAAATTGGTATGTTACTCTTGGAGAAGAGACATTATACCAGAAGATTACTATTCACTTCTCTTCAGTTACTGCCCCTGGTGACTTGCTACCCCATGGGCTAGATAAAGGATATATGTCAGATGAATGAAGAGTGGCAGCCACCACTGGCCTCTGTTTCTGGCACCTTCTTGCAGTGGAAAGCAAGGATCCATGTGGGCTTTCCTTCAAGCTTGACTGCTGAGGTGGTGGTTAGAGATGAGAAACTTTGCCTTTTTTAGGGTCGAGTCGGGTTTCGACTTTCTCAAAAGTCGAGTCGAACGAAGTCGGCCAACTAACGGAAATGATCGAGTCGAAGTCGAAAATCCGACCCCAATGCAAGTCAATGGGGAATAAAAGTCGGCAGTGAGTGGAGGACAGTAAACACACCTACAGTGCCCATTTCAATGCCAACGACATAAATTCTTATTACTTAAGCTTGTCAACCTTAATTAACTTTATAATAATACACTCCCTGACAGAAGTTATGTCGCTTATCTATTTTATGTAAATAAAAGCATATAACCTGAAGTTAAATTCATCCATTGGTAGTATAAATTATTCTTTTGAAAGCTGAAACCCTCTGAAATGTGGTTTAGGTTAAGAAAATAAATTGGCATCAATGCAGAAATATTGATCATTTAATGGACTCAGAACGGTCAGATTTTGGCAAGACAAAAGTTTTGTCGCCTGGTCATATAATGCACCCAATCCTAGTTTACATCCTCACCTGTGCTCAGCAAATGATCAGTTAATTTGTGGGTGTGTATAAAAAGAAACCCAGCAACAAAGACCTTCACTTGAACTGCAACTTGAGCTCTGACAACATGCCAAAAATCAATCATGCGACCAAAGCCTGGATTATCAAGAGGCTGAAGACCAGATCCACTGCAGAGGTGGCTGGCACCTTTAATGTGTCTCAGCGTAAAGTACAAATAATTAAAAAAAGATTTGAAGAGACTGGAGATGTGTTTGACAAGCCCAGGTCCAGCAGACCCCGCAAGACAACTGCTCAGGAGGAACATTTGTTGGTTAGAAAATCCAAAGCATGCCCCTCTTCCACTGCAGCAGAGCTCCAACAGGCCTGGTCACCTCAAGTCCCTGTGTCAACTAGAACAGTTTGTAGGATTCTGTCTCGAAATGACCTCCATGGTCGAATCAGTGCCCAGAAGCCAGCACTAAAGAAAAGACAAATAAAAAAACGTGTGGCATTTGCAATGTCCCACAGCCTGCTAAACAGATGGACGCTGGAAAAGTGGCAGAAGGTGGATTTCTCTGATGAATCTTCAGTAGAATTACACCACAGCCACCGCAAATACTGCAGGAGACCTACTGGAGCCCATATGGATCCAAAATACACCCAGAAAACAGTTAAATTTGGTGGTGGAAAGATCATGGTCTGGGGTTACATTCAGTATGGGGTGTGCGAAACATTTGCAAGTTGGAAGGCAATATTAATAGCCTAAAATATCAAGAAGTATTAGCTACCTCTTATATTCCAAATCATAAAATGGGTCAAATTCTGCAGCAGGATGGTGCTCCATCTCATACATCCATCTCTACAACAAAGTTCCTCCAGGCAAAAAAGATCAAGGTGCTCAAGGACTGGCCAGCCCAGTCACCAGACATGAACATCATTGAGCATGTTTGGGGTAGGATGAAAGAGGAAGCTTGGAAGACAAAACCAAAGAATCTGGATGAACTCTGGGAGGCATGTAAAACTGCATTCTTTGCTATTCCTGATGACTTCATTAATAAATTGTATGAATCATTGTTGAACCGCATGTATACAGTCCTTCAAGCTCATGGAAGTCACACAAAATATTAAATATGACTCTAATAGCACCACAACTTCATTCACCAATGTTATGCAACATATACTTGTATTTTAAGTTAATTATTTGTTTGAATATCACATTACTTTCTGTGGGCGACAAAACTTTTGCCTTGCTAAAATCTGACCATTTTGTGTCCATTAAATGATCAATATTTCTGCATTGATGCCAATTTATTTTCTTAACCTAAACCACATTTCGGAAAAGGGTACTGTATCACCAGATACCAGGTGTATATAGTATAGTGAAAAAATTGTAATTCTCTGTATATATTTCAGGAGTCACACACAGACGCTCTCAGGCTCAGTAATCATTAGACCAGAATATAAAAAGCAGAAAAAGGGTACTGTATGACAAGTGTACAGCTGTATACAGTGTTCGGGTAATTTTAAATCTCCGTATATATATATCCGGAGTAAGCACTGTTAGGGCTGGCGGAACGCACCTAAAGATATTACGGAGAGGTGCGTTCGCAGCCCGAGGTCCACCGTGCAGGCAGAGCCTGCTGCTAGTAAGATGGCGCAAATAGGCAATATGAGCGAGCTCTGTTATCCCGCAGAGCCGCAGATGTAAATGCCATAACACTATATGGCAGTATAAGCAAACTCTGTTAATTCACAGAGCCGCTGTGAAAAAGACTGTGTTCTGTCAGACTCACAGGCGACACAGATGACTGCTAAGTAGTGTTGAGCATTCCGATACCGCAAGTATCGGGTATCGGCCGATATTAGCTGTATCGGAATTCCGATACTTAGTTCCGATATTTTTCATATATCGTATACCGGAATCGGAAGTTCCCATAATTCTTTGAGAGGCAATGTGATTATAGTAAGCCAATGAGGAATCCTAAGAAGTGTGGGCACATCCTGTAATGCTGCGGTCATGTTAACTAATGGCATGGCTGTGATTGGATGCTGAAATGATGTCAGAATGCACTATAAAAGGCGCCGCCGCCATTTTAGCGTCACTGTGCTGTGAACTCAGTTAGGGACAGAACGCTGCTCTGCTGACTCTGAGGGACAGTTAGAGATTGCGATTTTGTGTACTGTGCTTTAGGCAGGCTATTTTACCAACCGCTGTGTAAAGCTTCCTTTTGCCTTGCAGTGTTGTTTTAACAGCGCTGTGCAAGGTGTGTGTGTGAGAGTGCAGGTGACGCTGCAGTTTGCTCTGCATCCACCGCTGTTTGTAGGCATCTGCACGTGTCACTCACTGACTCTTTTTTTTTTTTATTTTGTGGAATTGGTGCAGCTCCATTCAATTGAAATTAACAGTGATCTATTAGTGTGACGCGCTTCCATCCATATACAATACATTGGTTGCAAACACTATAGAAGTACAGAAAGGAGTCTTTCACAGCTAGTGAACAGTTGTGTTTCAGTGTTCACTGTAGTCTGTGAGCTTTTCATTTTTTGAGTGCAGATTACGCTCCAGTTAGTTCTTCAACCACTGCTGGTTGTAGTCTGCTGAGCGTTTGTCACTGCCTCATCCTTCAAATTTTTCTCTAATTGGTGCTGCTCCATTATATTTTAAAAAATCTAATCTATTGGTGTGACGCGCTTCCATCCGTATACAATACATTGGTTGCAAACACTATAGAAGTACACAAAGGGGCCTTTTACAGCTAGTGAACAGTTGTGTTTCAGTGTTCACTGTAGTCTGTGAGCTTTTCATTTTTTGAGTGCAGATTACGCTCCAGTTAGTTCTTCAACCACTGCTGGTTGTAGTCTGCTGAGCGTGTGTCACTGCCTCATCCTTCAAATTTTTCTCTAATTGGTGCTGCTACATTATATTTTAAAAAAATCGAATCTATTACTGTGACGCGCTTCCATCCGTATACAATACATTGGTTGCAAACACTATAGAAGTACACAAAGGGGCCTTTTACAGCTAGTGAACAGTTGTGTTTCAGTGTTCACTGTAGTCTGTGAGCTTTTCATTTTTTGAGTGCAGATTACGCTCCAGTTAGTTCTTCAACCACTGCTGGTTGTAGTCTGCTGAGCGTGTGTCACTGCCTCATCCTTCAAATTTTTCTCTAATTGGTGCTGCTCCATTATATTTTAAAAAAATCTAATCTATTACTGTGACGCGCTTCCATCCGTATACAATACATTGGTTGCAAACACTATAGAAGTACACAAAGGGGCCTTTTACAGCTAGTGAACAGTTGTGTTTCAGTGTTCACTGTAGTCTGTGAGCTTTTCATTTTTTGAGTGCAGATTACGCTCCAGTTAGTTCTTCAACCACTGCTGGTTGTAGTCTGCTGAGCGTGTGTCACTGCCTCATCCTTCAAATTTTTCTCTAATTGGTGCTGCTCCATTATATTTAAAAAAAATCTAATCTATTAGTGTGACGCGCTTCCATCCGTATACAATACATTGGTTGCAAACACTATAGAAGTACACAAAGGGGCCTTTTACAGCTAGTGAACAGTTGTGTTTCAGTGTTCACTGTAGTCTGTGAGCTTTTCATTTTTGAGTGCAGATTACGCTCCAGTTAGTTCTTCAACCACTGCTGGTTGTAGTCTGCTGAGCGTGTGTCACTGCCTCATCCTTCAAATTTTTCTCTAATTGGTGCTGCTACATTATATTTTAAAAAAATCGAATCTATTAGTGTGACGCGCTTCCATCCGTATACAATACATTGGTTGCAAACACTATAGAAGTACACAAAGGGGCCTTTCACAGCTACTGAACAGTTGTCTGCAGTGTTCACTGCAGTCTCTGAGGAATAACCACACTTAGGCCTCATAACTTTTCTGACTTTCTTTATCAATCTACCAAGATGAAGAAGGCAGGGAGTAAGGCACGTGGTCGTGGCCGTGGAGTTTCAGCAGGGAGAGGACGTGGGGATTCTGTGCCTGCTGCTGCCGCACCCAGTGACACAGCATCCACCAGTTTACCCCGTGAGCGTTCCTTTATGCGCAGTTTTTTAGGAGCTCGGCGTAACTCCCTGCTGCGGGAAGAACAAATTGAAGCCGTTGTTGGTTGGATGGCAGCCAATGCATCGACTTCAATTGCTTCCACCTCCTTTCAGGACCACATCACTGTTGAACAACCATCTGTCTCTTCACCGCCTGCCAAATTGCCCAGGCAGTCAGAGAGCTCTGTAAAGGAGCCAGCTGAGTCTCTGCTTCTGTTCTCAGAATCTGTTGGCTTGCAAACAGGGGCCCAGGCAAGCAGCATTCTGGAATGTGAAGAAGAGGCAGTATGCAGTGATGCGCAACAGCTGTGTCTCTCTGAATCTGAAGAGGCGGGTGAGCCAGTGCCGATGGTCAGCACACCGCAGAATGCATCTGATGATGATGAGACTCAGGTGACAGTTTCTGTTGAGCATGGTGCTGGCCAGACCACCCAACAGCAGCAGGTGTTGGAAGAGGGTAGTGGAGATGATGAGGTCCAAGACCCAACATGGCGTGAGGAACAGGAAAGTGGTGGTAGCAGCTCTGAGGAAGAGATTGCCCCAACGGTCCAAACAGTAGGGAGAGGTAGGCTGCAGACTCAGTTGCCTGTAGCCTCCAGTTTGGCACCCGTTCGTAGCAGTTCTCTTCCAACAGCCAAAACGGGCGCTCCCAGGACTTGCACTGCGTGGTCCTTTTTTGACACACTTGCAGATGATATTTGCTATGTCAAATGCAAGCTGTGTAATCAAAAAGTAAAAAGAGGTAAAAGTGTCAGTAACCTTAATACCACAAATATGTGGAAACATGTGCGGTCAAAGCACGTGGTTGAGTTACAAAGACACACTGGAGATGTAGGCCAACCTACAGCAGCACCTACATCTTCAGCTCGTGTTGGAGCCTCTTCCTCCAGCTCACACACAGCTGGTTCGGCTTCCTCACAGGATCGCCATGGAAGAACCTCTGTCACTGTTGTCCAGAGACCCAGTGTTATTCCACCCACAGCTGCAAGTTCCCTGTCATCCTCACACTCCCAGGCCACAAAACAGCCATCGGTAGCACAGGCATGGGATAAAAGACGGCCATACTCGGCAAACCATCCACGAGCACAGGCTCTGAATGCTGGCATTGCAAAACTCCTGTCCCTTGAAATGCTGTCATTCAGACTGGTGGAGACTGACAGTTTCAGTAACTTAATGGCATTGGCAGTCCCACAATACAATGTGCCCAGCCGATTTTATTTCAGCAGGCAAGCCGTCCCTGGTCTGCAAAAGCATGTTGAGGGAAAAATTAAACATGCGCTACTAAACGCCATCAGTAGCAAGGTCCACCCGACCACCGATGCGTGGACCAGTACCCATGGCCAGGGACGATACCTTTCCCTCACTGCCCATTGGGTCAATGTTGTGGAGCCGGGTACAGATCTTGCGAGTGGCGCTGTACGTGTTCTGCCAACTCCAAGGATTGCAGGAATCAAGTCTGTCCACATTGACTCCTCCTCCTACTCCAGTTCCCCAGAATCATCGCTGCAGGAGCCGTCACGGTCTACCTCCACATGGACCCGTGAACGCTTACCTGTTGCGACCGATATGAGCACAGCCGTGGCCAAACGTCAACAGGCCGTCCTGAAATTAATTTCCATGGGGAATCAAAGCCACACAGCGCAAGAGCTCTGGAATGCCATCAAGCAGGAGAGCGACGTGTGGTTTTTGCCAGCGAATCTACAGCCAGGCTTGGTAGTGTGTGACAATGGCCGAAATCTGGTGGCAGCTCTGGACCTTGGCAACCTCACTCACATACCATGTCTGGCACATGTGCTCAACTTGGTCGTGCAGAGTTTTTTGAGGGACTATCCGGATCTTGATGCACTGCTGCACAAGGTCCGCCTAGAGTGTGCTCACTTGCGACGTTCCAGCATGGCCAGATCGCGCATTGCAGCTCTGCAACGCAGATTTCGCCTTCCTGAACATCGCATCATATGTGACGTACCCACCAGGTGGAATTCCACGTTACATATGTTGGAGGGGTTGTGTGAGCAGCAGCCAGCAGTAATGGAGTATCAGCTGCTTCAGGCGCAATCAACTCGCAATTTGCGCCGACCACACTTCACCACTACTGAGTGGGCCTCTATGAAGGACATCTGCCACGTTTTGCGTGCGTTTGATGAGTCAACGCGGATGGCGAGTGCAGATGATGCACTAGTCAGCCTGACTGTCCCCCTTATCTGCCTGCTTCAAAAAACACTGCAAGCACTAAGGGATGAGGTTTTGGAAGAGGTGGAGGATGAGGAGTCACAAATTCCATCACCTTCTGGAGAGTCAGCGCAACGTGGTTCCTCACAAAGGGCTGGGCAGGGCTCACTTAGTGAGGAGGATGAGGAGGAGTCAATGGAGGAGGAAGACATCGCTCCAGAGGGAGGTACACAACGCTCTAGTCAGTATGTAGAGCGAGGGTGGGATGATGCAGAGCAGGCAGAGATGACGCCTCTTGCAGGGGACAGCGTTTCTTGGCCAGTCTGGGAGTCTGCAGCACATGGTTGATTTCATGCTGCAGTGCCTGAGAAATGACCGCCGCATCGCCCACATTCTCACCACGTCTGATTATTGGGTGTACACCCTCCTAGACCCTCGCTACCGGGACAACTTACAAAGCCTCATCACACCGTTGAACCGGGAGCGTAAAATGCGGGAGTACAAAGAGACACTGGTGCAATCCATAATGTTCTCCATTCCAGCCAAGAGCACTGCTGCTGCTACTGCTTTACAAAGCAGCTCTGTGCGTCGAGTCAGTGGAGACAGCTCTGCAACAAGAGGGAGCACAAGCAGCGCCTCTGCACAGGGCAAGACCAGTATGTTCCAAATGTGGCGAAGTTTTGTGGCAGCGCCACAAATGTCTACACCATCCGAGACGGCTCCAGTCAGCAGGAGGCAACGTTTCCATAAGATGGTGACAGACTACTTGTCTTTCCCTCTCAGTGTACTCCCAGATGGCTCTTCCCCATTCAAGTTTTGGGTCTCTAAGCTGGATACATGGCCAGAGCTTAGCCAGTATGCATTGGAGGTGCTGGCTTGCCCCGCTGCCAGTGTATTATCGGAGCGCGTCTTTAGTGCTGCAGGTGGTGTACTAACAGACCGTCGCATGCGACTATCCTCCGATAATGTAGACCGGCTTACTTTTCTAAAAATGAACAAGGCATGGATCTCGCCAGAATTTGTCTGTCCGTTTTCAGATTAAATAACTGGTTCGCAACGTTATCCATGTCTCCTGTTATGTTCATCTTTCTACCACCTGAACTCTACTCCCTGGGCTACAACACTGCCAGTTGCTGCTCAGAAGTGTCGTGTCCACAGACCAATACACAAGCTATAGTGTTAGTGGGGTTCAGTAACGCCAGCTGTTCCCCTGCTGTGTGTCCGGCAAGAAGTCTCCTGTTTCCTACACATGCACAGAAAAACCCATGTGGAACATGCACCAAATAGGGAAGAGCCGTCACCCTGATTGTTATGCTTAAAACAGGAAATTGTGAAGTTTTCCAGGCCTACAATGATAAATTTTTATAACAAATATGGACAAATAATAATTTGTCATCACAGCGCATATCTGCACATGTCTATTAGAAATGGTAACAAAAACTAAAACATAGTGTTCACTTTTTGAAATTAATGCATTAAAAGTACATTTCTTAATTATCAATTAATGCTTTTTAAGGAACTTTATCTGTACCTGTAAGATAATGCAGTCAATGGATGTACGAATCATAAAATCATCATCATCATCATCACGAGTTTTATTTATGACAGACATTATAAAATACATATACTGATGCCAACTGTAACTTCACACACCATATATGAAATGGCCAGCATCTAAACATGGTAATAATGTGCAATAATAAATTATTACATCTAGAAAGTGCATCATGCATACTGACAATAGGTAGTTATACCTGCAAGTGCTGTTGAAACAACCACAACAGATATAAATTAATAATGGTATATAGGTATCACAGTGCATAGTTACTCATGGACAATGTCAATGTAATACTGTACCTCAATAAAGTCAGAGTCAACCATTATGCTTGTTAGTCTTGTAGATTGTTAAAGAGGGAACGTGCTTTTTTTGTTGGTCATAGGTGGAGTATTAGACAGTAAATGATTACTGCTGTCGTATTTTTGGCGTCCCTAGGGCACAATAACGCTGCGTAACGTCACATTTTATAGAGAGTCATCTAATAGACACACGCTACCCTACCCTACGAGTGACAGTAGGAAGGTAATGTTGTTGACGGATAAAGCCTTGCGCAACCAGACATGCAAAATGCATGATTGCAGCCGCAGACTTTATTGACGTACAGTATAACATCGCCATTACCCATCAGAGGCTGTCCACTGTCTGATACAGACATAGAATATACCTTTGCTATCCGTATGCCTTTGTTTCACCTACACTTGCAGGCACACACTTAAATTGTGACAATGCATAATGTTTTTTTAAATGGTTATTTTTTATCGTACATTATTGCGTCATCACATTGATGAGTCCATGCTGGACATGTCATACATGCTGTACTGTACAAAGTAACGATTTTATTAACTTAAATAATTGAAATGTCTGTGACTGTCACATATAAATTGCAATGATGATGATGAGTGACTATTCCAAAATCCATTGTCTTCACTATGTTATGGTTTAACATAGCGTTCCTTAAGCATTATTCATAAATACAAAAATGGACTTTTATTCTTAAATTTACAACACTATATTTTGTAACCAATTTTTTGGGTGGTGTGTTGTTCCATTTCTTGTTGGCATGTGCATATATGCGTTTATTTTTCCAGGGTCTTTATTTGTATTCTTGAAGTTAGGAAACGTGTGTATCTTCGTACCGTGTTAGCCAGTAGATAGAAAAATATTTAGACTTGAGAGTCCGCAGTGGTTGATACCTTTTAATGGATAACTGAAAAGATGGTAACAAATTGCAAGCTTTCGAGGCTACTCATGTGTCTTCATCAGGCAAATACTAAAACAAAAAATGAAGCATCACATATTTCTATACACAACAGGACACAGGAATAGTTCAATAGGTAAGAGAAGTGATGTGTAGCAGAACTGTCATTATGACAGAGGGATGAACATAAATATTGGAACAGTTCCTAGATAAGGATAGAAAGTTTTATTGCCCTCTGATTGGGGTCTGGTTTTGTGTTTTCATGCCCCTGGAAGGGCAGAGACGCAGATTCCTTAATTGATATAGAATGACATAAATCCGTGTGATCTATTCATTCCATCACTAAGAGTGTCAAAGGTCATGATGAGCTTATATTCTGAAACCTTTGTATCTTTCTCAGATTTGAAGTTATATTTTAATAACAGTAATTCCATATCCATCATGCTATGACCGGGCATACAAAAGTGTTTTGCCACAGGTAAATCCATTATTTTTTCTCTTATTGTGTGGCGCTGATAATTCATCCTTGTTCTCATTTTTTGGCCGGACTCCCTTCACTTGTCCCTCCCTCACTTGTCTTACCTATTCCTGTGTCCTGTTGTGTGTAGAAATATGTGATTCTTCATTTTTTGTTTTAGTCTTAGCCTGATGAAGAGACCTGAGTAGTCTCGAAAGCTTTGAATTTGTTACCATCTTTTCAACTAGCCATTAAATGGTATCAACCACTGAGGAATCTCAAGTATAAATATTTTTCTATTCTTGGAATTGAAATTCATCATTTTATTGTCCTAGTAAAACTTCATTTATTCTTGTTTGAAGTACATACATTTGCAATGGCCACGTAACAAGGCAATAATTGAATATTTTATGCCTACACCCTCCTTGACCCTGGGCTTCAACACCGTTAGTTGCTGCTCAGAAGTGTTAGATGCACAGATGAAAACAATCGCTGATGTGTTTGTGGGGTTCAGTAACGCCTGCTGTTCCCCTGCTGTGTGTCTGGCAAAAATTACTGCTGCTAACTACAACTTCAACTTCAAACATCTCATACTAGGCCTCTGCCTACACCCTCCTTGACCCTGGGCTTCAACACCGCCAGTTGCTGCTCAGAAGTGTTAGATGCACAGATGAAAACAATCGCTGATGTGTTTGTGGGGTTCAGTAACGCCTGCTGTTCCCCTGCTTTGTGTCTGGCAAAAATTACTGCTGCTAACTACAACTTCAACTTCAAACATCTCATACTAGGCCTCTGCCTACACCCTCCTTGACCCTGGGCTTCAACACCGCCAGTTGCTGCTCAGAAGTGTTAGATTCACAGATGAAAACAATTGCTGATGTGTTTGTGGGGTTCAGTAACGCCTGCTGTTCCCCTGCTGTGTGTCCGGGAAAAATTACTGCTAGCTACCTACACCTGTTGAAAAAAAACATGACATGTCAAAGTGTGTAGTGCTACACATAGATATGAGGCTACACCCTGATTTCTAAGCTGTAAACAATTGAAACGTCAGCTTTAAAACCATAAAATGATTAGTCTTTGTCACAAATCTGTAACAAAATAATTGTGACATATAATTTCAGATATGCATATGTCGAAAACAAATGCTAACACAAAAGCCTACTTATGCTATAGGATACTGATGTTCAACCTTGTCACTCCATAGCTTACACAAATCCAACTCACATCATGACTCAAATGCTGCAATGTTGGAAGTGCATAATGTGGGTTGAACTTTGACAACAGCTGCAGTGCGAAGGTTAGACTTCAGTGTTATTGGCTTTTAAATAAAAGCATACAAGTAAATATAAGAATCCAATGTTGATTAAGGGACGTGATGTACACCTGTAATATTGTGCAAACAATGCATGTAGGAATAGTCCTCTTCAACATTACTTATATTTGTGTCATTTTACAAAATACATATTTAATTAGAAAGTTAACAGCCCATATCATAAAGGTCCTTCATGTAAACATGATAATCGGTAACAAAAATCATGCATTACCTTGTTAAAGTCAATAGTGCATAGTCACAATAGCAAAATATATACCTGTAAGTGGTGCTGAAAGAAGGAAAACTGATAGAATAGGTGAATGATATCTATTTATTTGACTGAATAGCGACACCTGTACAATGTCGATATAATACTGTACCTTAACAAAACCGCTGTGTCACACCTCACACGCGTTTTTCTTGTAGCTTTTTATGTAATAGGGCACATGCGTGTATGTTTCATCATAGGTGCATGTTTACTGAGTAAAGCAGTCATGACAACGCCTTTGTGTTGTCGGTACGCTTGCGATGATGAACGATGCGCACCGTGAATGTTAGTCTGCGTCATAAGACGCACAGACGCTCCAATACCCAACGCGTCACAGCAGGAAGCCAGTCTGTGCGTCCAAACAAAGGCGCAAGCATACATGCACGTAACCTTTTATAAAGCTATATAAAATAAAGGAGTTAGTAGTAACGCACACTTTATTGAGGTACAGTATTACATCGCCATTCACCATCTGTGGCTATGCAGTCTCATCTATATATACCTTATCTATCCGTTGTGATGCTTGCAAGTCCACAATCAGGCATAAATAGCTGTTTTCACTATGCACTAAGCACTTTTTAAAGGTTTTGTTGGTTAATATAAATGATTGGCACATATTATCAGTATTAGATGATTGAAATTTTAGATATTTTTAAATACTTTTTAGTGATATTAGTCAGCAAATGTAAAGTTTTATGAATGGCACAGATAAGTTGTAATGCTGATTATGTTTTTAAGTCAGTCATTCATTGTCTATACAATAAAAATGGTGTACATACTGTTACTTATCCATCATTAATGGATTCTGATATGTACTTGTATGCTTTTATTTAAAACCGTATAGCAGATTATTTAACCTATTTTTATTGTGGTTTGCATTGCTTTTCAACATGTTAATGTATGCGTTTATGTTTGTCAATTATTAATTTACATATATTTTTTAAAGTAAAATCATCATCTTATGGTAATAAAGTTTATATTTCTCTTGTTTGGAGTATAGACATTTTTAATTGACACGTAACAAGGAAAATACTTGATCTACTATTTAAACATCCTCCTTGCCCCTGGGCTCCAACAACGTCAGTTGTTGCTCGGAAGTGCTGTTAGCACAGTCAACACTTGCTCCTGTGTTACTGGGGTTCAGTAATGTCAGCTGTTCCCCTGCTGTGTTAACGGCAAAAAGTCCTGCTGCCTCCACCCTGTTCTCTTCTCATCCCTGGGCTTCAACAACGCCAGTTGTTGCTCGGAAGTGCTGTTAGCACAGTCAACACTTGCTCCTGTGTTACTGGGGTTCAGTAATGTCAGCTGTTCCCCTGCTGTGTGAACGGCCAAAAGTCCTGCTGCCTCCACCCTGTTCTCTTCTCATCCCTGGGCTTCAACAACGCCAGTTGTTGCTCGGAAGTGCTGTTAGCACAGTCAACACTTGCTCCTGTGTTACTGGGGTTCAGTAATGTCAGCTGTTCCCCTGCTGTGTGAACGGCAAAAAGTCCTGCTGCCTCCACCCTGTTCTCTTCTCATCCCTGGGCTCCAACAACGCCAGTTGTTGCTCGGAAATGCTGTTAGCACAGTCAACACTTGCTCCTGTGTTACTGGGGTTCAGTAATGTCAGCTGTTCCCCTGCTGTGTGAATGACAAAAAGTCCTGCTGCCTCCACCCTGTTCTCTTCTCATCCCTGGGCTTCAACAACGCCAGTTGTTGCTCGGAAGTGCTGTTAGCACAGTCAACACTTGCTCCTGTGTTACTGGGGTTCAGTAATGTCAGCTGTTCCCCTGCTGTGTGAACGGCAAAAAGTCCTGCTGCCTCCACCCTGTTCTCTTCTCATCCCTGGGCTTCAACAACGCCAGTTGTTGCTCGGAAGTGCTGTTAGCACAGTCAACACTTGCTCCTGTGTTACTGGGGTTCAGTAATGTCAGCTGTTCCCCTGCTGTGTGAACGGCAAAAAGTCCTGCTGCCTCCACCCTGTTCTCTTCTCATCCTGGGCTCCAACAACGCCAGTTGTTGCTCGGAAGTGCTGTTAGCACAGTCAACACTTGCTCCTGTGTTACTGGGGTTCAGTAATGTCAGCTGTTCCCCTGCTGTGTGAACGGCAAAAAGTCCTGCTGCCTCCACCCTGTTCTCTTCTCATCCCTGGGCTCCAACACCGACAGTTGTTGATTGGAAGTTTCATTGGCACGGGTACTCACTCCTGCCCAGACTGGTTACAGCACGCCATCTGTTTCCTGTCAGTGTAAACGTCACTTAGCCTGCAATAAGTTGTCCTGTCATGTTGCGGTCGGGTTAGCCGACTCTATGGTGCCTGGAGTTAAGGTGCTTCCTATGTGTGATGCGGGATATGCAAATAAAGGCTGTTTCCGTTGTGACAATAGGACAATCACCCACTGTATTACTGTGGGATTCGGTAACTGCGGCCGGCTTGCGACCTGTCAACTGAAATTTCCATGGGTACCTTCTGCTACCCGTCCGGGTTCCAGTACCGTCAACTGGTTCTCCGCAGTGCCTTTGGCATAGGTGCCTCCATCTCGGTATCCGAGTTCCAGCAACGTCTGCTGGTCCTTGGTAGTGCTTTGGAGCACAGGTACCTCCTGCTTAATAACCGTGTCCCAGTAACATCAGCTGGTCCTCGGTTGTGCCATTGGCTCTTTTCCTTCTGCTGCCCCTCCGGGTTCCAGCACAGTCAGCTGGTCCTTGTTACTTGCATTGGCTCTTGTACCTTCTGCTACCCGTCCGGGTTCCAGTACCGTCAACTGCTTCTCCGCAGTGCCTTTGGCCTAGGTGCCTCCATCTTGGTATCCGAGTTCCAGCAACATCTGCTGGTCCTTGGTAGTGCTTTGGAGCACAGGTACCTCCTGCTTAGTAACCGTGTCCCAGTAATGTCAGCTGGTCCTTGGTTGTGCCATTGGCTCTTTTCCTTCTGCTGCCCCTCCGGGTTCCAGCACAGTCAGCTGGTCCTTGTTACTTGCATTAGCTCTTGTACCTTCTGCTACCCGTCCGGGTTCCAGTACCGTCAACTGGTTCTCCGCAGTGCCTTTGGCCTAGGTGCCTTCATCTCGGTATCCGAGTTCCAGCAACATCTGCTGGTCCTTGGTAGTGCTTTGGAGCACAGGTACCTCCTGCTTAGTAACAATGTCCCAGTAACGTCAGCTGGTCCTCGGTTGTGCCATTGGCTCTTTTCCTTCTGCTGCCCCTCCGGGTTCCAGCACAGTCAGCTGGTCCTTGTTACTTGCATTGGCTCTTGTACCTTCTGCTACCCGTCCGGGTTCCAGTACCGTCAACTGGTTCTCCGCAGTGCCTTTGGCCTAGGTGCCTCTATCTCGGTATCCGAGTTCCAGCAACATCTGCTGGTCCTTGGTAGTGCTTTGGAGCACAGGTACCTCCTGCTTAGTAACCGTGTCCCAGTAACGTCAGCTGGTCCTCGGTTGTGCCATTGGCTCTTTTCCTTCTGCTGCCCCTCCGGGTTCCAGCACAGTCAGCTGGTCCTCGTTACTTGCATTGGCTCTTGTACCTTCTGCTACCCGTCCGGGTTCCAGTAACGTCAACTGGTTCTCGGAAGTTAGACGACCCTAAAGACCACCCCGAAGAAGATGACGACCCCAAGGACGACGAGCATCAAGCCAACCAGCCTGAACACCATCACAAAGAAGAAATATAAGATTACCCAGAAGAAGATCACCAACAGGAAAAAGAAGGTTACGACAAACTACAAGATACAGAACAAGAGACAGAAGAACAATAAGCAGAAGATCAAAAAGCAGAAGAACATGAAGTATAAGATCAAAATGAAGAGCAAAATATATGCTCTAAATTATAAGCAGAAGAAGACTAAGCAGTGTATGGGGGTGAGTCCGTTCCTCCTCGTGGTGCCCCTGGAAAATGCCTGCTGCTGCAGGCTAAACTGAACACGGACAAATACTGTTGTAATTTAAATCTTTTGTGACAGCAAGAACGGAAGGATGAAAAATTCATACTTTGACAGATTACAAGTACAGGAATCTCTGTCACAAATAAGAATATGATGAAGAAGATGAAGGACTATAATATGAATAAGAATAATAGTTTAATAAGAACAATATGAGTAATGTTAACAAAAAGATGAAAAGCAAGAAGTTTTAGAAGATAAAGAAGGTGAAGATGAAGAATAATTTGATGACAAAGATGATGCTGCTGAAGATTATGAAGGAGAAAGTGTGTCAAAAGTTAAAAAGGTGAAGAGCATGGAAGTTGTGAAACATACATATTTGCCAAAATAGAAAAAAGGTTAACAACATAGTCAATTTCTTCGTCAATCCGAACGTATTTCCAAAAAAAAAAATATTAATGCTATTCCATTGGATTGGGTTAAACATCTATGCCTTTAATGTCTCCTCAACCTCCCCCAATACATTCTACATTACTCTTTGTTGTTTTCCTTCATGTACAATTAACCAATAAGGCAAGAATGTTTTTTTTTTTAATTCCGATATTTTGTTCCCATAGACTTACATTGGATTTCCGGTATCGGTATCAGGTATCGCCGATATTTTTTGGGTATCGGCGATACCATTCCGATTCCGATACTTTTGGATATCGGAAAGTATCGCTCAACTCTACTGCTAAGCGATTGCAGTCTGTGGTCATGCCATACACACAGCAAACTCCTCACCGGAGGTGCCGGTATTCTAGGAGCTTATTTCAGCCGAGTTCCTAACCACATGCATAAGACCAGACTGGTGCAAGCACGTAACAGATATGATACTAGCGTACGGCCGTGCGGTTATGCAACCCTTTTATAGTAGCCACGAGTACAAGACCTTCCAAAACAGACCAATAGGAAACTGCTTCAGAACACAAACAGCTTCAGGACCTTCCTGGAGGACCAATAGGAGGCTCAGCTGCATCTGAGCATGTGACCCCTGATCTCCAATGGGAGATCTTGCCCTGGGCATGCTCAGATGGAGTAACAGAGGACATAGTCCCAAAGCTGCCTGCTCCAACGCTGGTTACAACAGAGGATCCAGGAGAGGCAGCAGCAAGTCTCCGCACAGCATCAAAACTGGGCGAGACGCTGGGACCGACATCTCTGCTGAGCAGGCTCCACTGAGGCCGGAGATGGATGGGGGACCACAGCGGGAATAGCTCGAGATTCCCCCTGTGCAGAAGTGGGAAATCGAACCCTAACACACACAGACGTTCACTCAGTATGGATTTGACCAGAATACAAAAAGCAGAAAAAGAGTACTGTATGACAAGCGCACAGCTGTATACAGTGTTGGGGTAATTTTAAATCTCCATATATATTTCCGGAGTAACACGCAGACGCTCACTCAGTATGTATTTGACCAGAATACAAAGAGCAGAAAAAGGGTAGTGTATCAAAAGCGTACAGCTGTATACAGTGTAGGGGTAATTGTAAATCTCCGTATATATTTCCGGAGTCAGACACAGACGCTCACAGGCTCAGTATGGAATAGACCAGAACATAAAAACAGAAAAAGGGTGCTGTATCACAAGCGTACAGCTGTATACAGTCTAGGGGTAATTGTAAATCTTCGTATATATTTCCTGAGTCACACACAGATAGTCAGCATGTATTTGTCCGTGATACCAGCCGGTACATGGTAGTGTGTGAGGAGCGTACAACTCTCTACTGTGTGGGAAAAAATGAATGCTCGTTAACTGTACAGAAAAATAGAATAAAAGTATTAGTGCTGTGTGAAAAGCAGTCTGCACAGCAGTGTACACAGAGCAATACAGCTATCAGGCAGCCTAATAGCCAGCGCTGCTGCTGCACAAAAGAAAATCCTCCCCTGTCACTGGCATGCAGTCTAATAACCAGCGCTGCTGCACACAACAAAATCCTCCTCTGTCACTGCATACTAACTGTACAGCACAATTGCTATCAGCACAAGCACAGAATCACTTTTCCTTAATGCCTAACTCTCTCCCTACTGAGAAAAGCGGCAGCAACCTCTCCCTTCACTAAGATCGGCAGAAGTAAAATGGTGGTCGGCGGTCAGGGCTTTTATAGCCACTGTGACGCTATACAAAGCAAGCAAATCACTGCTATGCCCTTCTCTAAGATGGTGGTGGCCGTTGCCCATGTCATCTTGTTGCCCACAGTGTGCATCCTTGCTCATTGGCTAAGAGAAGGTGCCTGCAAGCATTATGGGAAACGTGACTTTGGAGCTCGGGTCGACGACTGCATGGCTGACTACACACTATGGCGAAACCCGACTTTGGCGAAAGTAGGCAATTTTTTAATCTGACCGACCTGTTTCGCTCAACTATAGTGGTAATAAAACTAATGCATTTCCAGAGCATAGTAGCCCACCTTTTTATAAAGGTCTAGAAAAGGTCTAGAAAATACAAGTGGAAAGTACTGATGAAACAACCACTCACATCCTACCAGTTCTTCAAGGCGGTGGCTGTCTAGTATTTGAATTGCACATGGACAAGGCCTGTATAGGGCACTGGTCACACATATGTAGTGCACATTGTCTGGCTTACAGCCCATTAGTGATGTCCATACAATTAGATCAAGCGGTCTTCTAAGCACTATAAAGTGCACCCCACAGGGGCAGGTACCCTCGTTTACAAATGCAATATTGATGGGCTTGGTTGCATCCAGGATGCAGCAGCCCCCTTAATAAGAATGGAGGCAACACATTTTACATCACTTTTTAGCATGTTGCAAAGCAGGTGTAAAATGAAACAAATCAGATTTTTCCATTAAAAGCATGTGCACTTAAGAGTGTGACTTTTTTTCTGCCAAAATACCGCCACACAGCTCTAGATAAATTCCCCTGCCCTTAGCACAGTTTATATGTCAGAGACCCTGTGATTGTCTGGGCACTAATCATCAAACTTTCGTAGATTACCTTAACAGGACACATGAGAAGGTAAACTCACTTGCAGTGTTGCAAGTTACAATACAGTATTTCTGAAAAAGAATCCACTTTAGCTCTGTATTTACTTACATTACTATGGTACATGCATAACCAATGACATCTTTTGCATTGATCAGTATTTTTACATTATGTTCATATTATTCAGACTAAAGCTCCAGAGCTTTTGGACTAAATATTAAAAACTATTAAGGAAATTGAACCATATTTTATTGGTTTAAACCAGAGATCAGACTAAGAACATTTCACTGATTTCACTTACCATTTGTTACAATAACATTGTCTCTGTGGGCACTTTTTTATCCATGTTCTATTAAATGTCAAAAGGGGTAATGATAAAGGTATGCGTTGAGGTTCATGTAATGTAGCTTAGCTAACACATCTAACCTTCAAAAAACATTTTCAAAAGTATTTTGTTAAATGATTTACAGGCTCATGCAATTTTTAGTCTGGGAGTGCACTAATGGATTTTTCGGATGAATCCCAAGGGAGCTATTCTATTTGGAAAAGAGAGCACAGAGAAGCACTTAGGACCAATAGCTGTAAGCTGAGAGGCTTATAACTTCAAATGCACACTAAAACACTCACAACTCTTGTGTTCACTCCACAATAATGTAATCTGTTAATAAAGTACATTCCAAATAAAGAAAAATACAGCATTGGCAAATAATCCCTACAGTGTTTTGGTACACTAGCTCCATCCTCAAAGTACATTTCCAGAATTAAACAATTGATGTTTGACATGTGTTAGATAATACATTAAACCTTCCTCAGTTGCTTGTAAAACGTATACCTCGTATATCTGGTTTTAAAAGAAAAGCTATTTTCAAATAGGGCCATCATAGTTAGAGTTACCTAACTGTGGCTAACTTGTAATTTTTTTATAGTATGCACTGCTGTAGGCTCTATAAAATAATAATAATGAAAGAAAACAATACTCACCTAACCAGTCACCCAAAATATACTACTCCTTATCAAATTCTATGTGGAGGTTTGCCCAAAAAATGCATATCTATTTCAATAGTGGTTATTTATGCCCCTTTTAAAAAATCTGAATTAAAATATGGAGGCAGTATGTAGTAATATGTAGTATTATGTAGTCTCCAAAGATGTATGTAGTCAAATGATTGCTTGATCCCCTACCTACCTGGGAATCAGGAAAGTGAAATAAAATAATGGACTAACAAAATAAAGTAGAACTCTGTAGCATTATAGCATGCAAGCAAGAAATATATGAAAGTTAAACTGCATTCCTTGAAAATAGGAAAAATTGAGAATACTTAGAGCATAAATTGGCCTATTCATGTGTACCGGGAAGCTGCGATAAGGCGATTCTCTATGCTGCGACGTATCCTAATGTGACTACTCTCATGGGCCGATAGCCTATATATATATATATATATATATATATATATATATTTATATGGGAAATTAGGATCCTGCTGTAATTAAAACTGCCAGAGGCAGAGGAGTGGAGTGGTAAGTCAGAGAGTCTATGTATACAAATATCAAATGACTTAACATCACTTCCGAACAGGAAACAAGTGTGCACAGCGGCTTACTTAGAGTAGCCATCTCCATATATAACGTATAGAGATGAGCGAGCAATAAAATACTCTGGTGCTCATTGCTCGAACAGAGCAATTCCTAATACTCGCATGCTGTATATTGGGAGTCAAAGGGAAAGCTGAGCTTTTTTCCAGCAGACTCTATGAAGACGTATGAGGGGCAGTAAAAATGTTCAAATAGATGGGAAAAGTCCTGAATGGAAGGAAAACAGCATGGGGAAGACCCATGGAAGCATCTCTGACTCGCAGATCACTGTGAGAACAATGGTGTTACACTTTTGATTCACTTTAAGGACTGACAATAAAAGACTGACAATAAAACATTCTTAACCGACGAGAAATTGCACTTTACAGGAAAAAAATGTTAAACATTCTTTCCTGTATAATGACTTGAATATAAGGCAACATTTTTAAAGGATTTAAAAATATATATATATAATTTAAATAAACCATTTTTTTTATTTCACAAAATATGAAATTTCAGTATAATTTCTGACGAAAGAAAGAACTGCCAAAAATAAGTGACTCAGATAAACCCTGTATCATATATAAAGGAGGGCCTTATACACATTCTGTTCAAATTGTCATGTATTTGCACTCCTAGATTTATAAAGACTATGAACTTTTGAGGGTTATATCCCAAGGAAATTTACTCCAGACCATGGAATAGTCTATGGGTAATTAATTTACTAGCGATAATATTTTGAACCAGTTTTATGAGGCTTTTTTGTACCAACAAAATGGGCTCCAGATGACAAAATAGTCTGAGTGAGCAATATAATACTGATTAAGGTATGAGAACACGTTGAGTAAAATTTCTGCATCTCATGGCATATTTTTAGTGGCATATATAAAAAAAATGTACTCCAGAACACAGAATCGTGTATTGCTAAGAAATGTGAACAATCAAGCAAAAATTACAAATGCTTTTTTGAACTGTTATATAACACCAAAATGTGTCAGAAAGCATGTAATACTCTATGGAAAAGTAATTTAAATGGATGCTCTAAGTTTTGTGCATCACTAAAAAGCATGTCCTCCTGTTCCTCTGAGAGAATGAAGATTGAGAGACTATTTTGAAGAAATGTTGAGGTAAAGAGAAAGAGCTCCTGTCCTCAGAGAGTATCAGTGTGGGATCACTGTCATGTATAGGACATGGTTAATGTCCTGTCCATTCGGGGTTAACTTTTGCTGGCCTCCCTTTGGATCTGGGAGGGTATTTATACCCAGTCCAGAGGGAGATTCTCTGTCAGCTATACTTTCGTTGTGACTGTGTATTTGACCCCCTGGTTTGTGTGTATACTGCTCTGCTTGTTTGATTCCCGTGTATGACCCGGTCTGTTTGCTCACTCTGCTCTCTGTCTTACGTTTTGCTTATATTGTCTTATCCGGTTCTGACCTCCTGGCTTGGCTATCGATACTCCGTTACCGTTTTGTCCCTATTGTACTGTCTATTGCCCGCTCTGGTTTACTGATCTATTGCTACGTCCTGACTATCCGTTCTGTCTAACCCTTTGGTACTGTCGTGCTATCTTGTGCTCTGATCTCGGCCTGTCCTGGTTTTCGTCCCTGTCTTTGCCCCTTGGTAACTTTATCTCGTAGTTACCCTGCTAGGAGTTTTCCTGCAGTTCCTAGATCTCTGGAGCTTAGGCCACGCCCCAGCAGTCATGTGCTGCAGGTCCTGTTAGTCTGCAGTACACATCATTCATTACTGCTGCCTCTGAGAGAAGTGTGGCCGGCTCCGCCCCTTGGCTGTCACATGCTGCGGAAGGTCCTGTTACACAGAAACACACGTCTTCCCTGCTGCAGCTCTGCTTACAGGTATCTTGGGGCACAGTTGGTTTACTTAGGACACGTGCACTGGCTCAGTGAGCATGTGCAGTGCGGTGTCCTTGACATTATAGCTGACCATTCCAGTCTTTCCCTGGTGGTGGGGTGTTAGCACATTATGGATCCGGTACGGGCTCTCACTGAACAGGTTAATGAGCTCTCCCAGCTTATGCAGAAACTGTCTAAGGAGCAGCAAAATCTGGTTCAGTCGCATCAACAGGTACAGAGAGATGTGGCAGACGCTCTAATGGGGTCTGTTCCGTCGGGGTTTCAGGAGGGGGGCCCCACTGATGTATCTCTTGCGGACCCCGACCCCCCTGTAAAATTACCCGACAATTTTTCTGGAGATAAAAAATTGTTTAGGGTTTTTAAGGAGGGATGCAAGTTGTTTTTTGAATTGCGTCCCCGTACCTCTGGAAATGAAAGGCAGAGGGTGGGGATCGTAATGTCCTTATTAAGGGGGGCTCCACAAGCATGGGCTTTCTCTCTCTCTTCCTCTGCTCCTGAACGTATGTCTGTGAACCTGTTCTTTGAGGCTCTAGGGCACATTTATGACGAGCCTGATAGAGTGCGTCTGGCTGAGGATATGGTGATGAGTGTGACACAGGGGAGGAACTCTGCTGAATGGTTCTGCTCAGAGTTCAGACGTTGGACCGCGGAAGTATCCTGGAATGATGCCGCCCTGAGGGGGTTGTTCCGCAGGGGCCTATCTGACCGTCTGCAGGACGCTCTGGCATTACATCCTCCTCCCGATACTCTGGAGGACGCCATGATGCAGGCGGTCCGTATGGACCGGAGACTCCGTGCTAGGGGAATGATACAACAAGAGACTCCCTTGTACTCCAAATTGTACCCGCATCTGAGCCCATGGAGATGGAGGCTGTCTCAAGAAAGGAACGAGAGAGAAGACACCGTAAAGACAACAGTCTATGCTTTTGCTGTGGAGCCTCTGGACATTGGAAAAGGCACTGTCCTTCCTGCCCTTCTTCTGTAAAATCATCAGGAAAACTACTGAGTCTGGGCAACAATCGTGGAGGTTGCCCAGACTCCCAGGTACATTTTTTTTCGCTTGCTAAAATGGTGCTCCAGGTTGAATTGGAACTTGCTGGCGGTTCTGTTATGACCACCGCCTTTGTTGACTGTGGTTCCTCCATTAATCTGATTGATGCCCAATTTGTGACTCTTAATAAGATAGGGACAGTCAGGTTGAAAGATCCTGTTAAAATTGTGGCGGTGGATCCATCCCTCTTGCCCGGGATGGAATTTGTTTTATGTCTGAAGTTTTTTCTATGAAAGTGGGTTCCACTCAAGTGAAAAAATTAAGTTGCTTTATTCTGAAAAATCTGCCTGCTGGACTGGTATTGGGGATGCCCTGGCTGCAACGCCATAATCCTCTCATTGATTGGGCAAAAGGTGAGATCACCCGATGGGGATGTAATAATAATGGTCTTTGTTGTAACTCCGTTTCTCTTGTCAAACCTATAAAATCTGTATCTGTGTCGTCTGTCAGTCTGGAGGGTATTCCGGAGTACCTGAAAGACTTTGAAGACGTATTTTCCGAAAGTGAGGCTGAGGCGCTCCCACCACATAGACCCTATGATTGCGCCATTGATTTGTTACCTGGAGCCAAATTACCCAAGGCTCGTTTGTTTAATTTGTCCGGGCCTGAGCGCCAAGCCATGAAAGAGTACATCAAAGAAAGCCTTCGCAAAGGGCATATTCGGCCCTCGGTGTCACCCGTGGCAGCGGGGTTTTTCTTTGTAAAGAAAAAAGATGGTGGGTTGCGACCGTGTCTCGACTTTCTGGAACTGAACAAAATTACCGTTAAGAACACGTACCCTCTCCCGTTGATTCCCGATCTATGCAATTAACTCACGGGGGCCAAATGGTTTTCTAAGCTCGATCTACGAGGAGCTTATAACCTTATAAGGATCCGGGAGGGGGACGAATGGAAAACAGCATTCCTGACAACTGAGGGGCTATTTGAAAACCTGGTTATGCCCTTCGGTCTCACTAACGCCCCTGCTGTTTTTCAGAACTTCATCAATGTTGTTTTTTCTGATTTAATTGGACGTTATGTAGTCATTTACCTGGATGACATTCTGATATACTCAGAAGACAGTCAGTCACACTTGCATCATTTACGTGCGGTTCTTATGAGACTCCGGGAGAACCATTTGTATGCTAAGCTGGAGAAGTGTTCATTTTTTATGCAAGAACTGTCTTTTCTGGGTGTAATTGTATCCGGGGAGGGATTCCGCATGGATCCAGGGAAGGTTCAGGCCATTACAGATTGGGTGCAGCCTCATGATCTGAAGGGGTTGCAATGATTTTTGGGCTTCGCTAACTATTATAGGAAGTTCATTAAAGGGTTTTCACAGGTAGTGAAACCTTTGACGGACCTCACTCTTAAGGGGCAGAGGTAAAAAATTGGTCCGTGGCTGCAAAAAATTCCTTCTTTACATTGAAGAAATGCTTTACTTCAGCCCCTGTGTTGGTACAACCCGATTCATCAAGACCTTTTATCGTGGAGGTCGACGCTTCGGAAGTGGGGGTGGGGGCAGTGTTGTCCCAAGGCCCCTCTACCCTGACTAATCTTAAACCCTGTGCCTTTTTCTCTAAAAAGTTCTCTTCGGCAGAGAGAAACTATGATGTCGGCAACAGGGAATTGTTAGCGGTCAAACTGGCCTTTGAAGAATGGAGGCATTTTTTGGAGGGGGCCGCTCATCCCATTACGGTCATCACTGATCATAAGAACCTGGCCTATATCGAGTCCGCTAAGAGATTGACCCCCAGACAGGCTCGGTGGGCACTTTTTTTTTTCTCGCTTTCATTTTACCATCACATTCCGACCAGGGTCTAAAAATGTAAAGGCAGATGCCTTATCCAGAAGTTTTGATTCTGTGTCCCCTCCAGAACCTCCTTCCTCCATTCTTCAACCAGGAGTGGTTGTAGCCAAAGTCTCCTCTGAGTTACAGAGAGAGATTCTGGAAGCACAAGCTCCCAGGAATAAACCCCCAGGTAAATTGTTCGTACCCGAACAGCTCCGTCTCACACTTCTGCAAGAATTTCATGATTCTGTGTTAAGTGCACACCCTGGTATTGCAGCTACCCGGGGGACAGTGGCTAGAGGTTTTTGGTGGCCCTCTATGGGTACTGATATAAAAATTTTGTTAATGTAATGTAATGTGCGCTCGCTCTAAAAGCTCTCAGGTCCGGCCGGCCGGGGAATTGGTGCCTTTGCCAATTCCAGATAAACCATGGACACACCTGTCCTTGGACTTTATCACTAATCTTCCCTCATCCAAGGGCAATTCAGTGGTATGGGTAGTGGTTGATAGATTTTCTAAGCAAGCCCACTTTGTGCCGTTACCCGCGTTGCCGTCTGCTGAAACCTTGGCCCGTTTGTTTATACAGCACATAGTTCGGTTGCATGGAGTGCCTGTGAATGTGGTGTCGGACAGGGGTGTGCAGTTTGTGGCCAGGTTTTGGAGAGCGTTCTGTAAGAAGTTGGGGGTCACATTATCATTCTCCTCTGCCTATCACCCGGAATCCAATGGACAGACTGAACGCACCAATCAGTCGTTGGAGCCGATTCTGAGATGCCTGGCCTCCTCCAGACAGGAAGATTGGTGTGAGGTTTTACCCATGGCAGAATTTGCGTTCAACTGTCGTATCAATCAGTCTACCGTAAAGTCTCCTTTTCAGGTCAATTATGGGTTTGTTCCGCAGTTTGGGGAATTTTCCCGTATGGATTCTGGTTGTCCACCCGTAACATCAAACTTAAGATACCCTCTATGAAGCTGGGCCCCAAATTTATTGGCCCATACAAGATTGTAGAGGTGATCAATCCAGTGGCGTACAGGCTTCAGTTGCCCACATCCTTCAAAATATCTAACGTCTTCCACAGGTCCCTATTAAAACCTGTGGGGACGGTTAGAGAAGATCCTTCATCCATGGTTCCACCAGTATTGGTAGAGGGTCAACTGGAGTACGAGGTAGGGCGCATCATTGATTCGCGGTGGGTGCGCCGGAGACTTCAGTACCTTATTCATTGGAAGGGATACTCCATTGAAGATCGGTCATGGGTTCCGGCCAGTTCGGTTCATGCCGATCGACTGGTACAGGTTTTTCATGCCAGATATCCTGAGAGGCCTGGGGGTCCAGTGGCCCTCCATTAAGGGGGGGGGTACTGTCATGTATAGGACATGGTTAATGTCCTGTCCATTCGGGGTTAACTTTTGCTGGCCTCCCTTTGGATCTGGGAGGGTATTTATACCCAGTCCAGAGGGAGATTCTCTGTCAGCTATACTTTCGTTGTGACTGTGTATTTGACCCCCTGGTTTGTGTGTATACTGCTCTGCTTGTTTGATTCCCGTGTATGACCCGGTCTGTTTGCTTACTCTGCTCTCTGTCTCACGTTTTGCTTATATTGTCTTCTCCGGTTCTGACCTCCTGGCTTGGCTATCGATACTCAGTTACCGTTTTGTCCCTATTGTACTGTCTATTGCCCGCTCTGGTTTACTGATCTATTGCTACGTCCTGACTATCCGTTCTGTCTAACCCTTTGGTACTGTCGTGCTATCTTGTGCTCTGATCTCGGCCTGTCCTGGTTTTCGTCCCTGTCTTTGCCCCTTGGTAACTTTATCTCGTAGTTACCCTGCTAGGATTTTTCCTGCAGTTCCTAGATCTCTGGAGCTTAGGCCATGCCCCAGCAGTCATGTGCTGCAGGTCCTGTTAGTCTGCAGTACACATCATTCATTACTGCTGCCTCTGAGAGAAGTGTGGCCGGCTCCGCACCTTGGCTGTCACATGCTGCGGAAGGTCCTGTTACACAGAAACACACGTCTTCCCTGCTGCAGCTCTGCTTACAGGTATCTTGGGGCACAGTTGGTTTACTTAGGACACGTGCACTGGCTCAGTGAGCATGTGCAGTGCGGTGTCCTTGACAATCACTAGTCTTTTAGTGATCAACATGGTGGGAGGAAGGAGGCTCAAGGTGAGGATTAAGTAATCCAGACTTTAGGCTGGTTAGACTAGACCATGTGAAAGACTGTGTGGTGCAGCCAAACCTGCTGGAAAGTTTGGCAGCTCTACACAGCACTTTTGCATGCACCACCATCAGCACTTTCATTTCCCTGTCCCTTAATGCCATCTTACGCATTGTTGTGCAATTGATAGGTCTCTTGAAACCAAATTTGATTTTAATAAAAGAAAAAAATGTTCACCTGCAGCAATCAAAGTGATTTTTAGTTTAGTCCACTGTAATATAACAGAAAGAACGTAAAAGTTTATGCATGACAATCAAATTCAATCCAGAAAATTGTTTCAATCCTTTTTTTTTGTTTTAGATCTCACCGAAATGCTCACAGACCACGTAACACTGTATGGCAGGAAATACTTTTAAAAGCTTTTTTAAATTTTTTTAGATCTCAGAAATGTTCACAGAAGACGTGAAAAATATTTAGAATTGAGAGTCCTCAGTGGTTGATACCTTTTAATGGCTAACTGAAAAGATGGTAACAAATTGCAAGCTTTCGAGACTACTCAGGTCTCTTCATCAGGCAAAGACTAAAACAAAAACTGAAGAATCACATATTTGTACATAACAGGACACAGGAATAGTGCAATAGGTAAGACAAGTGATGTGAAGCAGAATAGTCATTATGGCAGAGGGATGAACATAAATATTGGAACAGTTCATAGATAAGGAGTGTGAAAGTTTTATTGCCCTCTGATTGGGGTCTGGTAATGTTTTGTGATGCTCTCACAGGGTCTTTGGAGTAAATGCTTTAATTGATGTAAAACGTCATAAATCCATGTGACAGGTTCATTCCAGCATTAAGAGTGTCAAAGGTCAACATCAATTTGTATTCGCAAACTCTTCTGTGTCTCTGAGATGTGAAACTACCTTTCAGTACAAGTAATTTCATGTCCTGTGCAATCCATATCTACAGACTGGATTCTGTCACTATCCCTGATCCTGCAATTCTCTCTCCATGCCTAATCTAAATGCAGGTTGTATGTGATACAAACATGAATGTAAATGATTATCCCTAGTAGCTAACTGACTGTATCACATACATTTTGCATTAAGTATAGGGATGGAGAGAAACAAGATGACTGTCAATCATCCTCGGTCTTGGGCTTCATGCAAGATCTCGCCTCATGGGGTAAGGATAATTCTAATAAAGGTCAGAAATCAGCCCAGAACTACACTAGAAGAACTGGTCAATGACCTGAAGAGAGCTGGGACCGCAGTCTGAAATATTACTATTAGTAACACATTATGCCATCATGGATTAAAATCCTGCAGGGAACATGAGGTCCTGCTACTCATGCAAGCACATGTCCAGGCTCATTTGAAGTTCACCAATGACCATCTGAATGATCCAGAGGAGGCAAAGGAGAAGGTCATGTGGTAAGATTGGACCAAAATAGAAGTTTTTGGTATGAACTCTACTCGCCATGTTTGCAGGAAGAAGGATGAGTACAACCCCAAAAACACTATCTCAACAGTGAAGCATGATGGAGGAAACATCATACTTTGTGGCTGCTTTTCTGAAAAGGGGTCAGGATGACTGCACCTTATTGAAGGAGGGTGGGGTCATGTATCACAAGCTTTTGGCCAACATTTTAGCTAGCCCTTGGCAGACTGGATGGGTCATGGAGCTGGAAAGAGGGAGGCAGGCTAGAATCCCTCTTAATTAACTGTCTGCACAGGCTGTGTGCAAGTATCAAAAGGAAATGGCCTAAATCATAAACACGGAGGACTGTGAAAATGTCAAAAACCTATGCAGAGCAAAAAGAAGTCATCCAAACATGATATTACATAAAAAATAATATTTTTAATTGA
>JARQOD010000002.1:169978511-170076289 GCA_033576555.1 Oophaga sylvatica
CCTTCACACTCTACAAAAAAAAATGCATGATTGCAGCCCAGACTTTATTGACGACAGTATAAAAAACGGCATACCCATGAGGCGCCCGGGTCTGAAAGACTTAGAATATACCTTGCTTCCTTTTCTTTGTTTCCCTCACTTGCGGGACACATTAAATTGTGACAAAAATCAAAAGTTTTTTAAAAAGGGTTTTTTTTTTTTAACATTTTTGGGTCATCAATACATTGATGATCCTTTGGGGGACATGTCATACTGCTTAAAAGTTACGATTTATGAACTTAATAATTGAAATGTCTGTGACTGCACATAAAATTTCGATGATGAGATAGTGACATTAAAAAATCCTTTGTCTTCACATGTTAGGTTTAACAAAGCTTTTCCTTAACATTTTTCAAAAAAAAAAAAAATTTACTTTTATTTTTAAATTTTACAACACTTTTTTTGTTACCTTTTTTTTGGGGTTTTGTGTTTTTCCATTTATTTTTGGCAGTGATATTGCGTTATTTTTGATTTTCTTTATTTTCCTTCTTAAAATTAGAAAAACTGTGTATCTTTTTTTTCCGTGTTACCAGAAATGAAAAAATTTTAGATTTCAGAGCAGCAGTGGTTGATATTTTTTAAGGGTAACTGAAAAGATGGAAAAAAATTGAAGTTTTCCCAAGGTACTCAGCTCTTCATCGGGGAAAAGACTAACAAAAAAATTAGCATCACTATTTCATACACAACGGGACCAGGAAAGTGCAATAGTAAGCAAGTAAGTGACGTGTATAGAACTGTTTATCTCCAGGGGTGAAAAAAAATTTGGGAACGTTCCTAAAATAAGATAGAAAATTTGATTTCCCTCTCATTTGGGGATTTTTTTTGGGTTTTTTAGACCCCGGAAGGCATGACCAGATTCCTTAATTTATAAGAATGACATAAAACCAGGTTTTTATTCATTCCACACTAACAGGTCAAAGGTCAGATAGCTTTATTCTGAAACCCTTTTTACTTCTATTTTTGAAGTTAATTTTAAAAACATAATTCCATCCGAGCTAGACCCGGGGATACAAAAGTCTTTGCCGATTAAATTCTTAATTTTTCTGTGATTGTGGGCGCGATAATTCACCTTGTTCTCCTTTTTTTTTTCCCGGGGTTTTTCCCCCCACTTGTCCCTCCCTCACTTGCTTACATTCCTGTGTCCTTTGTGTTAGAAAAATTTTTTTCATTTTTTTTGGGTTTACTCTTACCTGATGAGACACCGAGAGTCTCGAAAGCTTTTAATTGTTCCCTATTTTTAGTTAGCCATAAAAAAAAATCAACACAGAGGACTTTTTAATTAAATATTTTTTTTTATCTTGTAATTGAAATTTATCATTTTATTTTGTAGTAAAACTTCATTTATTTTTGTTTTAAGTACATACATTTGCATGGCCACGAACAAAGAATAACTAAAATTTTATGCCTACACCCCCCTTGACCCGGGGGTTTAACAGCGCCATTTCTGAAAAGTGTTAGATGCACAAAGGGAAAAAATCGTGATGTGTTTTTGGGTTCAGTAACCCGCTTTCCCCTGCTGGTGTCTGGCAAAAATTACTGTGCAACTACAACTTTAAATTCAAAGTCTCATACAGGCCTCTGCCTACCCCCCCTTGACCCTGGCTTTAAAAGGCCCGTTGTGCTCAGAATGTTTGGCCAATGAAAAAAATCGCGGGTGTTTTGTGGGGGGTTCAGTAACGCCTGTTTCCCCGCTGGTGTCCGGCAAAAATTTTGCCTACCAATCATGTGAAAAAAAAAAAATCATCCAAAGTTCTGGCTACACATAAAAATGAGGCTACACCATATTTTTAAAACTGAACATTTGAAACTCAACTTTTCAAACCATAAAGATTTTCTTTGTCCAAATCGTAAAAAATAATTTAATATTTTTAAGATTGCACATTTCGAAAACAAAGAAAAACAAAAAAGCCTACTTTGCTATAGGAAACTGGGGCAACCTTGTCACTCCTTTGTTTAAAACCCAAATCCAACTCACATAAATGTTTCCCTAAAATACTGCAAGTTGGAAGTGCATAATGTGGGTTGAATTTTGACAAAAATTGCGGGTGCAAAGGGTTTATTTTTCGTGTTTTTGCCTTTAAAAATAAAAAGCATAAAAGGGTAAATATAAAAATCCAATGTTGATTAAGGGACGTGTGTACCCCTGAAAATTGGGGCAAAAAATTTCATGTAGGAATAGTCCTCTTCAACTTTATTTATATTTTGTCTTTTTAAAAAAAATAAAAATTTTTTTTTTTAAAAATTTAACAGCCCATTTTCATAAAGGCCTTTTCATGAAAAATTTGATAATCGCTAAAAAAAATTTCATGCTTTTACCTTGGTAAGTAAATAGTGCATAGCAAAATAGCAAAATTTTAATCCCTGTAAGGGGTTCCCTGAAGAACGACAACTGATAGAAAGGTGAATGATATTTTTTTATCAGACTGAATTAGCGCCCCTGAAACAATTCGTTTAAAAATTTGTCCCTTTAACAAAAAAAGTGTGTCACACCTCACAGCATTTTTCTTTTTAGCTTTTTTATTTAATGGGGCCATGCGGTATTTTTTATCATAGGTTGTTTATGGGGTAAAGCAGTCATGACAACGCCTTTTTTGTTTGGGTTTACGTTTTGCGATGAAACATGCGCACCTTTAAATGTTTTCTCCCGTTTTAAGCGCACAGAGGGCCCAAAAACCCCAAACGCGTCACGCAGGAACCCAGTCGGGGAAAGGGGGGGTAAAAAAAAAAGGGCCCCAAGCATTTTTTGCACCCCCCCTTTTTAAAAAAAGCTATAAAAAAATTAAGGATGTAGTAGTAACGCAAAACTTTTATTGGGGTTTCTTATTACATCGCCTTTCCCATCGTGGCTATGCAGTGTCTTCTATTTTTAAAATTTATCTATCCTTTGGTCTTGTTGCAAGTCCACAGTCGGAATTAGTTGTTTACTTTTCCCTTTTTAAAAAGGGTTTTTTTTTAAATTAAATGTTTGGCACATTTTATCGGGATTCGGTTAAAAATATTGATTTTTTAAAATTTTGGGGTGATTTATTTCAAAAAATTGTTTTTTTGGGGGTTCAACGGGGTTACTTTCCTAATTTGGGGACTGTTTTACTTGTAGGCTTTTTTTTTTTAAAACCCGTTTTGAAAGGGGGTTTTTTCCATTTTAATTGGGGTTTGAATTGTTTTAACATTTTAAAAGGGAAAGGCGGGTTTGGGGGTTTTAATTATTAATTTCTTTTTTTTAAATTTCATCTTCAAGGGTTTTAAGGTTATTTTTCTTTTTGGGAGTATGACTTTTTTTAATGGGGAAACCCGTAAAAAGGGAAAAATTACTTGATCTAGTTTTTTTAAAATCCTCCTTACCCTGGGCCCCAAACCCCCCCCCTTTTTTTTTGGGGTTGGGAAAAGTGCTGTTAGCACAGTCTACACTTGCTCCCGTGTTACTGGGGTTCAGTAATGTCAGCTGTTCCCCTGCTGTGTGAACGGCAAATAAGTCCTGCTGCCTCCACCCTGTTCTCTTCTCATCCCTGGGTTACAACACCGCCAGTTGTTTCTCGGAAGTGCTGTTAGCACAGTCTACACTTGCTCCTGTGTTACTGGGGTTCAGTAATGTCAGCTGTTCCCCTGCTGTGTGAACGGCAAATAGTCCTGCTGCCTCCACCCTGTTCTCTTCTCATCCCTGGGTTACAACACCGCCAGTTGTTGCTTGGAAGTGCTGTTAGCACAGTCTACACTTGCTCCTGTGTTACTGGGGTTCAGTAATGTCAGCTGTTCCCCTGCTGTGTGAACGGCAAATAGTCCTGCTGCCTCCACCCTGTTCTCTTCTCATCCCTGGGTTACAACACCGCCAGTTGTTTCTCGGAAGTGCTGTTAGCACAGTCTACACTTGCTCCTGTGTTACTGGGGTTCAGTAATGTCAGCTGTTCCCCTGCTGTGTGAACGGCAAATAGTCTTGCTGCCTCCACCCTGTTCTCTTCTCATCCCTGGGTTACAACACCGCCAGTTGTTGCTTGGAAGTGCTGTTAGCACAGTCTACACTTGCTCCTGTGTTACTGGGGTTCAGTAATGTCAGCTGTTCCCCTGCTGTGTGAACGGCAAATAGTCCTGCTGCCTCCACCCTGTTCTCTTCTCATCCCTGGGTTACAACACCGCCAGTTGTTGCTTGGAAGTGCTGTTAGCACAGTCTACACTTGCTCCTGTGTTACTGGGGTTCAGTAATGTCAGCTGTTCCCCTGCTGTGTGAACGGCAAATAGTCCTGCTGCCTCCACCCTGTTCTCTTCTCATCCCTGGGTTACAACACCGCCAGTTGTTTCTCGGAAGTGCTGTTAGCACAGTCTACACTTGCTCCTGTGTTACTGGGTTCAGTAATGTCAGCTGTTCCCCTGCTGTGTGAACGGCAAATAGTCCTGCTGCCTCCACCCTGTTCTCTTCTCATCCCTGGGTTACAACACCGCCAGTTGTTTCTCGGAAGTGCTGTTAGCACAGTCTACACTTGCTCCCGTGTTACTGGGTTCAGTAATGTCAGCTGTTCCCCTGCTGTGTGAACGGCAAAAAGTCCTGCTGCCTCCACCCTGTTCTCTTCTCATCCCTGGGTTACAACACCGCCAGTTGTTTCTCGGAAGTGCTGTTAGCACAGTCTACACTTGCTCCCGTGTTACTGGGGTTCAGTAATGTCAGCTGTTCCCCTGCTGTGTGAACGGCAAACAGTCCTGCTGCCTCAACTTTAATTTCCATGGGTACCTTCTGCTACCCATCCGGGTTCCAGTACCGTCAGCTGGTTCTCCGCAGTACCTTTGGCCTAGGTGCCTCCATGTCGGTATCCGAGTTCCAGCAACGTCTGCTGGTCCTTGGTAGTGCTTTGGAGCACAGGTACCTCCTGCTTAGTAACCCTGTCCCAGTAACGTCAGCTGGTCCTCGGTTGTGCCATTGGCTCTTTTCCTTCTGCTGACCCTCCGGGTTCCAGCACAGTCAGCTGGTCCTCGTTACTTTCATTGGCTCTTGTACCTTCTGCTACCCATCCGGGTTCCAGTACCGTCAGCTGGTTCTCCGCAGTGCCTTTGGCCTAGGTGCCTCCATGTCGGTATCCGAGTTCCAGCAACGTCTGCTGGTCCTTGGTAGTGCTTTGGAGCACAGGTACCTCCTGCTTAGTAACCCTGTCCCAGTAACGTCAGCTGGTCCTCGGTTGTGCTATTGGCTCTTTTCCTTCTGCTGACCCTCCGGGTTCCAGCACAGTCAGCTGGTCCTCGTTACTTCCATTGGCTTTTGTACCATCACCAACAGGACAAAGAAGGTTAAGACAAACTACAAGATACAGAACAAGAGACAGAAGAACAATAAGCAGAAGATCAAAAAGCAGAAGAACATTAAGTATAAGACCAAAATGAAGAGCAAAATATATGCTCTAAATTCTAAGCAGAAGAAGACTAAGCAGTGTATGGGGGTGAGTCCGTTCCTCCTCGTGGTGCCCCTGGAAAATGCCTGATGCTGCTGCAGGCTAAACTGAACGCGGACAAATACTGTTGTAATTAAAATCTTTCGTGACAGCAAGAACGGAAGGATGAAAATTCAGAGTTTTACAGATTACAAGTACAGGAATGTCTGTCACAAATAAGAATATGATGAAAAGGATGAATAGGAAGAAGATGAAGAAGTAGAATATGAAGAATAATAACTGTTTAATAAGAACAATATAAGTAATGTTAACAAAAAGATGAATAGCAAGAAGTTTTAGAAGATTAAGAAGGTGAAGATGAAGAATAATTTGATGAGAAAGATGATGCTGCTGAAAATTATGAAGGAGAAAGTGTGTGAAAAGTTAAAAAGGTGAAGACCATGGAAGTTGTGAAACAGACATATTTGACAAAATAGAAAAAAGGTTAACAACATTGTCAATTTGTTCGTCAATCCGAACGTATTTCCTAAAAAAAAAAATTAATGCTATTCCATTGGATTGGGTCAAACATCTATGCCTTTAATGTCTCCTCAACCTCCCCCAATACATTCTACATTACTCTTTCTTGTTTTCCTTCATGTACAATTAACCAACAAGGCAAGAATGGTTTTTTTTTAATTTCGATATTTTGTTCCCATAGACTTACATGGGACTTCCGGTATCGGTATCGGGTATCGCCGATATTTTTGTGATATCGGCGATACCATTCCGATTCCGATACTTTAGGATATCGGAAAGTATCGCTCAACTCTAATTGTAAGTTCACTAATGTTGATTCTAGAGTTGCACTGATTTCCCTAAGAGTAAAGAGCTATTTGCTAAACAAGATTACATACTTTGAGATCATAAGAGTAATTGCACCCTTGTGATATGTGTAATGTCTTTTTATTCAGTTACATTATGTTCTCTGGATATGGAATATACATTTAAATAATAATTAGTGTTGAGCGATACGATACCGCAAGTATCGGGTATCGGCTGATATTAGCTCTATCGGCCTTTCGATAATTAGTTCCGATATTTTCGTCTTATCGGATACCGGAATCGGGATTGTCACTGTCACTGTCAGTGTCCGTCGGTCGGGTCTGTCAGGAGTCAGCGGCACTTACCTGGCAGAAGATCTCCGGCGGTCACGGCATGGACTGCTTCATGGCCGCCATCATCTTTCCCCGGCGGTCACATGCAGTTTCTCGCGATAACTGCAGTGACTGCTGGGTAATCCCGGCCGTAAAGCAGTCAGTCCGATGACGTCACCGCCGGGGAAGCAGGTAATCAGCTGTGCTGCGTCGAGAGGACAGGCTCTGCCTGTCATTGCGATGTAGCAGAGCTGGATCGCCTGGGACAGTCGTTACTATGGACTGCGTCGGACAGGTGGTATACTGTTGTTTTTTTTTTTTTCTTTTTTTACAGGAGATCGATGGCGTCGCAGGAATGAGAGTATAATAAAAGAAATGAAAACTGTGTTGTCTCTTTTATTTCATTAAAATACTTTTTTCTTGCTGTGTCTTTTTTTTATACATTTAAAAACTTTGGGATTAATAATGGATCGGTGTCTTATTGACACCTCTCCATTATTAACCGGGCTTATTGTCACCGTGCAATCAACGGTGACATTAACCCCTTATTACCCCACTTGCCACCGCTACAGGGCAGTGGGAAGAGCCAGGTAAAGTGCCACAATTGGCACATCTTTTGATGCGCCAAATGTGGGGCTGCTGTAGCCTGGTATTATCAGGCTGTTGAGGGCCAAAATCCATGGGCCTTGACAGTCTTTTAATACCAGGCCGCAGCAGTCTGCATTTTACTTGGCTGGTTAACACAAATAGGGGGACCCCTACGCCTTTTTTTTTCGAGGGGATCCCTATTTTTGTTTACCAACCAAGCTAAGCAAACTGCTGTGGCATGGTATTATCAGGCTGGCAAGGTCCATGTATGTTGGCTCCTTAACAGCCTTAAATACCATTCCTCAGCAGCAGGGGCGTACATATAAATCATGGGGCCCCATAGCAAAAGTCTGAATGTTCCCCACCCCCCCAAAAAAAAAACCCAGAGGCATTGTAAATGTAAAGTGCCAGCACAGTGAGGGAAGTTGAGTCGCACAGAGACAGGTGTTTTGGGGGTACTCGGCACCGATCACGTCGACTTCTATGGGGGATGTCACGAGTAGCACAGCTCGGTCCATGACCTGGGCGATCACTGGAATGTGGGATATTTCCAGGGGATGATAGAATGTTCGTGTAGTTTGTCGTGACGCCACCTGTAGTATCTGGTCAGGGTGTCCAGCGCTGCTGTGCAGGTCCTCTGGAAGGGATGGTGTAGTGCAGGTAGGTGAAAAGTCTTCTACAGGTAACACGCTATCCTTCCAGGGCAGATAGATGTGAGATAGAGCAATGGTGCAAAGTGATGTAGCAGAGTGGACTATGCGACGTAGTAAGAAAGCAGGAAACACTTCAAGTTAAACGTTGCATAATAAAATTTTTAATAATAACATTACAAAAGTGCAAATGGCTTATATTATGTGACATGTTTTGTTACTGTTGATACCCTTGATATGTGTTCTACATGTGTGTTAATAAATACATATTCAACAAAAGTGCAAATAGCATTAGTGACGAAGTTCGTGGAGACTTCTTAGGACTACAACCCCACCGGGGTAACTTCACAGTGTCCTTTACTTGTGCTTGTGGAGGACCCACTCCAAACCTCCAACTGTGGTCTTGGGTGGGCTGCAAGACTTTCCTTGAGCAGACCTCACTTTCGGCCACACCAAACAGGTTTTTAGTTTCTGAGGTAGTTGAAAATAGTGCACAGTAAAGTTTTTTGTAAAACCAAAATGGAGCACCGAAGTGCCAACTATTTACAGAAAAATTTGTGAGCCACTACAGTTCATGGCTTCAAAGTTGAACTGTAGTGAAACACAGTGAAACACCATTACCCAACCTGGGTATATTAAGGCAACAATAAACTTGTTCTTCTGAACATTCACCCGTCCGGGTACATCAAACCATTACCCAACATGGGTATATTAAGGCAACAATAAACTTCTTTTTATGAACATTCACCCGTCCGGGTACATCAATAATTTAACTATTTACATACAGAGACCCTGTCCGGGTTATTTAGACTTCTTTGGCTGGCCTCTTCCAGGTACCACCTGGTACTGTTGTGGAGCTTGCCAAACATCCGTGACAGGAGGGTCCACCCAGACCTGATGACGTCGTGTGGCGTGTACAGTGACGTCGTGACCCGCTATCTGGGTCTGTGTGGCCACCTCTTTCGTCTCCCTCCGGGTCTGGAACCCTATGTCCCGGACTGTACGAACCCCAGGGGGCCTAACAGGCGCCGGGTACGGGCCAGCTATCATTATCATGTCCATAGCTGGGGTTGCTGAGGAGACCACTGAGGGAGGCTGGGGAGATTTACGGCGTGGGTGGGCACTTGTGCAGAGGCCTGGTTGGGGGAGGCTGAAGTCTTGTAGGGTCTGTCAGTTTCCTGACACTCTGGGGAGTAGGGGTCGCACCTGGTAACATTTAGGGCGTACCATCCATTGTAACCCCAGTGTCGGGTGTAAGTCACCAAGTCTCCTGGCAACAGGTCCCTCCCGGGGTGTCCTTCTGGGAGGTGAGCCTCCACGTCCCGCCGGGTTACAAAGACTTCTAAATAAAGTCCAGGCTCCTGGATGAAGCCCCAACCACCTTTTAACTTAATGTTCCGTACTGCACCCTTACGCCGCAGCAACCTCACCGCACTTTTATCTTTTCTCATACGTGCCTTCTCTGCCAGGTCCTTCTCCAGGTGACGTTGCCGAAGCTTTTGGGATTCTCGCTGCTCCCTTTGTCGCTCTGCTTCCCGCTCCCGACGTCTCCACTCTTCCTCCTGACGCCGGTTGTAATTCTCCTCCACCAGCTGCTCCATGTCTCCACCATCAAATGCCAGCTTACGATGTCTGGTTTGCGGCAGCTCTCCTGGCGCCCCCCAGTCCTGGCGGCGCTCACCTGTGGCGGAAGCAGCCGGCTCTGGAACAGATGACGGTCGGGGCTCCGGTACAGACAGGTAGAGCTCTGGTGCCTGCGCGGCCTCCTCCATGAGGACGGGTGTCGCTTCTTCTGCCTCAGCGACGGGGGCAGACAGTGGGATCTGGGGTGCTGGTGCGGCGTTTTCTGCAGGAACGGGTGCCTCCACTGTGATACTGGCAACCGGTTCAGATTGCAAGGCCTGGGATGCCCGCACGGCCTCCTCTACTGGAACGGGTGCCTCCACTGAGATACTGGCAACCGGTTCAGATTGCAAGGGCTGGGATGCCCGCATGGCCTCCTGTACTGGAACGGGTGCCTCCACTGAGATACTGGCAACCGGTTCAGATTGCAAGGGCTGGGATGCCCGCACGGCCTCCTGTACTGGAACGGGTGCCTCCATTGAGATACTGGCAACCGGTTCAGATTGCAAGGGCTGGGATGCCCGCACGGCCTCCTCTACTGGAACGGGTGCCTCACCATCCGGTACAGACACTTCAGGGGGTAAGAGGGATTGGCGCCGCTCCAATTGTAGTTTTAGGGCCCGCCAGCTTGCTTCCATCCTTTCGACCTCCTCCCGGTGCCGGGCCAGGTCTCTCAGGGTATCCTCCGCTTCTTCCAGCGTAGGAGGGTTTCCAGGCCGGGTGCCAAACGGTGGCTCCGTGGCGATCGGGTCGCTTCCGTGGGGGGAGAGCTGTGACTCCTCCATCCCTTCCCACTTCTGCTCACGTCCATTCGCCATCTCAGGCAAAGTCACATGTGTCAATAGCATCAGGAGAGGCGACATCTTTTGTAGGAAGGCGGGACCTTCGCGTTCGTTTACGCCCACTGAGGAGGATGAGGAGGCGGAACTCCAGAGCTGTGGGGCACGATATTACATTGCAGTAACATTTATAGTGTGCGGACATTGTTTTCGCGCCCACGAGAGCACCCCCTTATTCTTCACCTGTGCCTCGTGGCGCAGATATGACGGAAAAATGGCAAATACAGTCTATGATGATTTTTGCAATTCTCAAGCAAAAAAACAGTTCAATTAAGGCACACAGGACACATATATATGTCACAATGACATGTATATATAGATATATGTATTCTAAGTGTGTATATTTTGTGTTTACAAGGAGAGAAAGTGTTTTTTTAGTTGCGATATTTTTTTCCCATAGACTTACATGGGACTTCCGGTATCGGAATCGGATATCGACGATATTTAGTGATATCGGCGATACCATTCCGATCCGATATTTTTAGATATCGAGCAGTATCGCTCAACACTAATAATAATGTATACTTTCCTGCAAAATTTTTTTATTTGATATTAGAACAAGCAATGTATATATTGATTATGTCCCTTTACAAAGTTACTATACCATAAAAATGTAACTCTTCCTTGGGATGGTATATGAGCTCACACACGTAGTAGGAGAATGATGAGCAGCTAATAATGATGACCCAAGTCTTGTGATTTTACAGCAAATTTTCTCAGGTTTGCCTGAACAGCTGGAATGTTGAACATATTGAAAAGATGATTTTCAACTATACAAGATACTTCAAACCAAAATCCACATTGCAAAAACCTTGGGTTTTGCATGTGGAGAAGTTATTATCACTAGTGATGAGCAAACAAGTGGATGTTCGGGTTTGCAGGGTTCAGGTGGACATTTTGAAAAAGAACTTGACCCGAACTTGACCCTGGACCCAAGTCCGATTCAAGTCAATGGAGACCAGAACTTCAGTGCTGTAAAATGGCCAGACTAAGGGCTAAGGGGCTGCACAATGAGGCTAAATGTGAATAAGAGCAGGGCAATTGCCCTGCAAACAAATATGGATAGAAAAATGACTTAAAAGTGTTCTGTCATTATAGCAATCATGGTAAAATAGGAAGCAAATGAATAACATAAAACTTTTAACAGTGCCCTCACAGAGACTTACTACTGCCAGTCCAGTTAAACATATCACCCATAGAGCATGGGGCACAGTACCCTCACTGAAGTAGTTTATAAATTTCACCCACAGAGCATTGGGCAGAGTACCCCTACAGAATTGTATAAAAATTTTACGCATAGAGCATGGGGATTAGTACCCCTACATTAGCAGCTTACAAATTTCACTCACAGAGCATGTTTACACATTTCCCCATAAAAGCTGATAACAAATTTTACCTACACGGCATGTTTACACATTTCAACCAAAAAAAGATGATAATAAATTTCACCCGCAGAGCATATTTTCACATTTCCCTGAGAAAGCTGATTAAAAATTTCACACTCAGACAATGGAGTGCAGCACCCTCACAGGCAAGGATGCTTTGTACACGTAGTGGCTTAAAGCACAGTACTCCCACAGATATGGGTTAAAGAATACACACAGTGGATTTTGGTAAAGTACTCTCACAGATATGGGTTAAAGAGTACACACTGTTGCTGTTAGCACAGTACTATCACATAAATGGTTGCTTAAGAGTAGAAAAATATGTTTAGAAGTACATCACTCCCACCAACACAGTTGAAAATTATAAAATCAATGGGTTACACATTGTACTATCACAGACATGGGTGCAAAGTACACATAGAGAGTGTTTTTGTAAAACTGCGCACCTCCAAAACGTAATACTGTCCCACACTACAGCTGTGTCCTGACTCCTGTCCCTATGGTAGGTAGAGCAGAAATAAAGAAATGGAATCTTAAACTTGGAGAAACAGGTCCAAGTGGAGGACAGGGTGGACATGGTGGTGTAGGAGAAAGAGTAATGGCACCGCTGTAGCTCAGTGGTTAGAATTGCAGGGCTGGAGTCCTGGGTTCAAATCTGACAAAAGACAACATCTGCAAGGAGTTTTTATCTGATCCACCGTGTATGCGTGGGTTTCCTCCTGGTAATCCGGTTTCCTCCCACACTCCAAAGACATACTTGTAGGGAAATTAGATTGTGAGTCCCTATGGGGATAGTGCCGATAATGTCTGTAAAGCGTTGTGGAATTAACCCCTTAAGGACCAAGCCACTTTGTAGGTTAATGACCAGGCCTTATATCAGAAGAAACCTCCAGATGAGCACTTACCAGCAGTTTCAGCAGCCCTGACACTAAGAGCCTGGAGCCTCTGACGAACTGTGACAGCTGTACTCACAACATCCGGGAGCTGGGCAAGATGACAGCCATACAGCAGGGCTGGAGTGAGCCAAACACTGGGAGGTGAGTGTACTGATAGGACTTGCAGCACGTGAACACAGGGGGCGGGGCTTAGCATCCTGCTGCTGTAGATAAGTGAAGGATGCTACAGGGACCCTGGAGCAGAGGAGAGGGGAAAAGGGGGCCACCGGACACCAAGGTAAGGATGGGGAACCAGAGGGAGACAATATCCAAGACTAGCCAAGGTCAGTAAACGAGAGAGGCAACGCGGTACACATGGAGGAAGCTAATCATAAAAGGTCACGGACATAGCAGGAGTCAGAAAATGAGAGAAGCAGATACAAGTACAGAATCAAAAGGCAAACTCGTAATGGGGGACAGAAACGGGTCAGAACCATGCAAGCAAGCTTGAACACAGGCACCAAGCACAGGTACACAAGGGTCGACACACTTAGCCAAGGGCAAAAGTATAATTGATGGGGATTGGACCTTCCCAGGGCTAAAAGAAGCTCTCCCCATACCAAAGAGAGTCCACAATAATAGACCCCAGGTGTGCAGGTCAGAGCCTGCACTGGGATCAAGACATTAACCCCTGGCATGCAGGTGAAACCTGCACTGGGATCATGACACCTTAATTTTGAAATCGAACCACTGTCACTTTATGTGGTTATAGCTCTGGAATGCTTGAAAGGATCCCGCTGATTCTGAGGTGGTTTTTTTCATGACATATTGTACTTAATGATAGTGGTAAAATTTCTTTGATACAACTTGCGTTTATTTATGAAAAAAATGGAAATTTGTCAAAAATTTTGAAAATTTTGCAATTTCCAAACTTTTAATTTTTGTACCCTTAAATCAGAGATTGATGTCAAACAAATTAGTTAAAAAAAAACATTTCCCACATGGCCACTTTACATCAGCACAATTTTGGAAACATCATTTTTTTTTGTTAGGATGTTATAAGGGTTAAAATTTGACCAGCGATTTCTATTTTTTACAACAAAAATTACAAAACCATTTTTTTAGGGACCACCTCACATTTGAAGTGAGTTTGGGTGGTCAATATAACAGAAAATACCCAAAAGTGACACCATTCTAAAAATTGCACCCCTCTAGGTGCTCAAGACCACATTCAATAAGTTTATTAACCCTTTAGGTACTTCACAAGAATTGAAGCAATGTGTAAATAAAATGAACATTTAACTTTTTTTTCTCAACAATTTTAATTTGGACACAATGTTTTTTATTTTGTCAAGGGTGTCAGGAGAAAATGAACCACAATATTTGTTGTGCAATTTCTCACAGCAATACCCCATGTGTGGAGGAAGACAAATCTTTAGGGGCTCGGCAGGGATCAGAACGGAAGGAGCATTATTTGAAGTTTTGTATGTCAAATTGGCTAGAATCTAGAGCGGACACCATATCGCGTTTGGAGGGCCCCTGATGTACCTAAACAGTGGAAACACCATAATTGACCCCATTTTGGAAACTGGACCCCCAAGGAACTTATCTAAGTATGTGGTGAGCACTTTAAACACCCAAGGGCTTCACAGAAGTTTATAATGTAGAGCAGTAAAATTAAAAAATCATTTTTGTTCCAAAAAATTATCTTTTCACCACCAATTTTTATTTTCCCGAGAGTAACAGGACCCCAAAAGTTATTATTTAATTTGTCCTGAGTGATCTGATACCCCATATGTGGGGTAAACCACTGTTTGGTCGCATGGCAGAGCTCGGAAGGGAAGGAGTGCTACTTGACTTTTTCAATGCAAATTGAGATCGGACGACATGTTGCGTTTGGAGAGCCCCTGATGTGTCTAAACAGTAAAAAAGCCTCACAAGTGACCCCTTTTGGAAACTAGACCCCCCAAGGAACTTATCTAGATGTGTGGTGAGAAGTTTGAACAACCCAGGAGTTTCACTAATGTTTACAGCGCCCGGGCGTGAAAACAAAAAAAAAACATATTTTTTCCACACAAACAAGATCTTTTAGTCCCAATTTTTTTTATTTTCACAAGGGTAACAGGAGAAATTGGATCCCAAAAGTTGTTATACAATTTGTCCTGAGTACGCTGATACCTTAATGTGGGATAAATCTGCTGAATGGGCACACATAGGGGCTCAGAAGGGAAGTAGTGACGTTTTGGAATGCAGTCTTTGATGGAATGGTCTGGGGGTGTCATGTCGCATTTGGAGACCCCCTAATGTGCCTAAACAGTGGAAACCTCCCACAAGTGACCCAATTTTGTAAACTAGACCCCCTAAGGAACTTATCTAGATGTCTGGTGAGAACTTTAACCTGCAAGGGCTTCACAGAAGTTTATAATGTAGAGCCGTAAAATTTAAAAAATCATTTTTTCCACAAAAATGATCTTTTCACCCCCAAGTTTTTATTTTCCCAAGGGTAACAGGATCCCAAAATTTATTGTGCAATTTGTCCTGAGTTCGCTGATATCCCATATGTGAAAGTAAGCCACTGTTTGGGCACATGGCAGAGCTTGGAAGGGAAGGAGCGCTGTTTGACTTTTTCAATGCAGAATTGGCTGGAATTGAGATTGGACACCATGTTGCGTTTGGAGAGCCCCTGATGTGCCTAAACAGTGGAAACCCCACAATTTTAACTCAAACCCTAACTCCAACACACCCTTAACCCTAATACCAACACTAACCATAACCCTAACCACAAACCTAACTGTAACACACCCCTAACTCTAATCCTATCTTTAGCCCCAACCCTAAGAGGATGAGGTGGACATAGCGGTATTGGTGGAAGAGGCAAGGGAGGAGTAATCAAAACTGTTTTTTATGTAACTCACTTAAGATAACCTATAGTTTTGGTTTTGTAAATTAGCTATCTAGAAACACAAGGTATAGGTCAAAGTGGAGGAAGAGGTGGATATAGTGGAAGAGGTGGACATAGCGGAAGAGGTGGACATAGCGGTATGGGTGGAAGAGGCAAGGGAGGATTAATCAAAACTGTTTTTTTATGTAACTCACTTAAGATAACCTGTTGTGAATAGGCTGGAAATGAGTTCTGAGCAGAAGCTCCCTCTGGTGGTTACAAACGGTACTGGACTGTCCAGTGAAGATTGTGAGGATTGGGAATTAGGTGTTACTGACTGGTCTTATATAAGGGAGTCACCTTCCCATCAGGGTTGCCGGTGATCAATTGTTCTGGTCTCAATCCTTGATTCCTGTTTCCTTGGTAGCCTGCTGTGTCGTGTCTGAATCTCCTGCTAACAGATAAGACATTTTCTTCTTTTTGTTTTTGTGCTTGATTTTTGCATTTGGTCCTGCACTTCTGTGGGGGCCTTCAGGGTCCCCTCTGGGGGCTTTTGCCTCTCAGTTCAGTTCAGCCACTGTTGTTTGTACATTTGCTTTTTCCAGTTTTTTCAGTGGCTGCTGTATTGTTTTGGTTACACCAGAGAACTAATTTAGGTGGTAGAGGTCGTGTGAACTCAGGTGTTTTTGAAATTAGTAGAGTTGGTGCTTTTCAGGGTTTTTTGGGATTGCAGTAAGTGCCCTTCCTATCCTTTTCTATTTAGTAAGTTTGGGCCCCAACGTTTGCTCATACTATTTTCTGTCTGTGTCAGTATTTCTTCTTGTCTAACCGCCATTACATGTTTGGGGGCTTTCTATGTTCTTTGGGGATCTGCTCCGGGGCAGATAGCTTTCCTCTTTCTATCTTTAGGTGTAGTTAGTTTCTCAGGCTGTGACGAGACGTCTAGGACCAACGTAGGAACGCTCCACGGCTGCCTCTAGTTGTGGTGGTTAGTCAGGGTACTGCAATCTCATAGTTTCCAACTGCTCTGGTGTATTTCCTTTTTTGCCTGCTCTTCTCAGTTACCAAATCATAACAGTATCACCGGCCTAAACTGAAAATTATATGGTACTCACAGAAGGGAAAAATATTGTGAAAGAAAAAAGTTGTCAGAGTTGTCAGAGTTGTCAGAGATTTTTTTTTTTTCTGTTTGTTGCATTTTTTTTCCCTCTGTATCTCTGGGTGCTGAGGAGGATATTTTTTTTTTCTCAATGGAGTTTGCACAGTTGTCTGGCCGTGTGGATCAGCTTGCCACTGAAGTTCGGAGTATTGCTACCTATCTTGCTAGGTTGCCTGTTGTGGAACCTAGGATTCCCATGCCAGATTTGTTTTTAGGGGATCGAGCTAAGTTTCTGAATTTCAAAAATAACTGTAAAATGTTTTTTGCCTTAAAATCTAAGTCCTCAGGGAACGCAGCGCAGCAGGTTCAAATTGTCATCTCTCTCCTGCGCGGCGACCCTCAGGATTGGGCTTTTTCCCTGACACTTGGGGATCCTGTTTTGAGTGATGTTGATGCGTTTTTTCAGGCTTTGGGGTTATTGTACGATGAGCCTAATGTCACTGATCAAGCTGAAAAAACTTTGTTGGCATTAAGTCAGGGGCTTGAGGACGCTGAGTTATACTGTCAGAGATTCCGTAGGTGGGCAGTCCTGACCAAATGGAATGACGACGCTTTGGCAGCTCTTTTTCGGAAGGGACTGTCAGATAATGTAAAGGATGTTATGGTGGGATTCCCTGTTCCCTCTGGTCTCAATGATTCTATGTCATTAGCAATTCAAATTGACAGACGTTTGCGTGAGCGGAAAGGTATGCGTGGAATAATGTTGCCTTGTGAACCTGCTTCTGAATCCATGCAGTGTGATAGAGTGGTTTCTGGGGCACAGCGTCATGAATTTCGAAAGCGCAATGGGTTATGTTTCTACTGTGGTGATGCCTCTCATGCTATTTCTGTCTGCCCTAAGCGGGGAAGACGTTTTGCTCGCTCAGTTGTCTTGGGTAGTGTTCAGACTAAGTTTTTGTTAACTGTTACCCTGATATGCTCTCTGTCCTCATTTTCTTCTCAGGCTTTTGTTGATTCTGGAGCAGCTATTAACCTGATGGATTTTGATTTTGCTAAACGTTGTGGGTTTCCCTTGATACCCCTACGGAAGTCTATTCCCCTACTGGGGATCGATTCTACCCCTTTGGCTGAGAATAAACCTCAGTTCTCTACTCAGGTGATAATGAGGGTAGAACCTGATCATCAGGAGAGTTGCAAATTTTTGGTTCTGTATAATCTGCATGACATTATCGTACTGGGTTTCCCTTGGTTACAGTCTCATAATCCTGTTTTGGATTGGAAATCTGTGTCTGTTACCAGTTGGGGCTGTCAATGTGTTAATACCAACACTCCTGTTTTTTCTGCCTCCCCCAGGCTCAGGATGTTCCTGACTTTTTGATTGATTTTTCTGATGTGTTTAGCGAAAGTAAATCTGCATCCTTACCTCCCCATAGGAGCTATGACTGCGCTATTGAATTAGTGCCTGGTAGTAAATTCCCTAAAGGTCGCCTTTTTAACTTGTCTGTACCTGAACATGACGCTATGCGGTCTTATATCAAGGAGTCATTGGAGAAGGGTCATATCAGACCATCCTCTTCACCCTTAGGTGCCGGTTTTTTCTTTGTGGGCAAAAAGGATGGTTCATTAAGGCCGTGTATTGATTATCGTCTCTTGAATAATATTACTGTGAAATATCAATATCCGTTACCCTTGATCTCTGATCTGTTTTCCAGGGTGAAAAACGCTACTTGGTTTACCAAGCTTGACCTCAGGGGGGCATATAACCTTATTCGCATTAAGCACGGGGATGAATGGAAGATGGCATTTAATACCCCTGAAGGGCATTTTGAGTACCTTGTGATGCCCTTTGGGCTCACTAATGCTCCTTCTGTCTTCCAGTCCTTCATGAATGACATTTTCAGGGATTTTGTGGATAAATTTCTGATTGTTTATTTGGATGATATCTTGATTTTTTCCAATGACTGGGACTCTCATGTAAAACATGTTCGGACTGTGTTCCAGATTTTGAGAGAGAATGCTCTGTATGTGAAGGGATCAAAGTGTCTTTTTGGCGTTCAGAGGATCTCATTTCTGGATTTCATTTTGTTCCCATCTGTTATTGAAATGGACCTGGTCAAAGTTCAGGCTATCTGTGATTGGGTCCAACCTACTTCTTTAAAGGCTCTTCAAAGATTCTTGGGTTTTGCCAATTTTTATCGTTAATTTATTGGTAATTTCTCTGTTATTGTTAAACCATTAACTGATTTGACCAAGAAGGGTTCTGATGTGGTGAATTGGCCTCCTGAGGCAGTCTCTGCATTTCAGGAACTTAAGCAGAGATTCACTTCTGCTCCTGTTCTACGGCAGCCTGATGTTTCTCTACCATTTCAGGTGGAGGTTGATGCCTCTGAAATTGGGGCAGGTGCCGTTTTGTCCCAAAGAGATCCAGAGACCTCTAAAAGTAACCCTTGTGCCTTTTTCTCTCGAAAATTTTCTCCCACTGAACGTAATTATGACGTGGGTAATCGGGAGTTATTGGCCATGAAGTGGTCTTTTGAAGAGTGGAGACATTGGCTGGATGGAGCCAATAGTGTTGAGCGATATTGCTCGATATCTAAAAATATCGTATCGAAATTGTATCGCCGATAGCACTAAATATCGTCGATATCCGATTTCGATACCGGAAGTCCCATGTAAGTCTATGGGAACAAAATATCGCAACAAAAAAACCCTTTCTTTCGTTGTAAACACAAAATATACACACATAGAATACATATATATATATATATATATACACATGTCATTGTGACATATATATATATATACATATATTTATAGTTTATACACTTCTACATAGTAAAATAGAATACAACTTTCGTAAAATAGACTCTGATTCAGTTGCCGGGTAAAGCCGTGACATACCCCATAGAAGTCGACGGGCTCGGTGCCGAGTACCCCCAAAACCTCTGGCTCTGTGCGACTCAACTTGGGCGTCACGAACAGGATTCTGTAGCTCGCTATAAGCGAGTCCTGTGTGCCTGAATTGAACTGGTTTTGTGCTTGAGAATTGCTAAAATCATCAGAGAATGTATTTGCCATTTTTCAGCCATATCTGCGTCACGACGAGGCACTGGTGAAGAAGAAGGGCGTGCTCTTCATGGGTGTACACTCACTCAGTGACGCGAAAACGATGGCTCTAAATGGTACTGCAATGTAAGATCGTGCCCCACAGCTCTTCAGTTCCGCCTCCTCATCCTCCTCAGTGTGCGGAAACTAACACGAAGGTCCTGCCTCCCTACAAAAGAGGGGCCCTCCAGATGCTAATGACACATGTGACTTGGCAGAGATGGCTAATGGACACGAGCAGAAGTGTGAAGGGATGGAGCAGTCAGAGCTCTCCCCCCACGGAAGCGACCCGATCGCCACGGAACCACCGTTGGGCACCCGGCCTGGAAACCCTCCTACGCTGCAAGAAGCGGCGGATACCCTAAGAGGCCTGGCCCGGCACTGGGAGGAGGTCGCCAGGATGGAAGCGAGCTGGCGTGCCCTAAAACTAAACTTGGAGCGGCGCCAATCCCTCTTACCTGAAGTGTCTGTACCGGAAGGTGAGGCACCCATTCTAGTAGAGGAGTCCTTGCAATGTGATCCGGTTGACGTTGTCGCAGTGGAGGCACCCGTTCGTGCAAAAAACGCTGCACCGGCAGCACCCAGATCCCGCTGTCTGCCCCCGTCGCTGAGACAGAAGAAGCGACACCCGTCCTCATGGAGGAGGCCGCGCAGGCACCAGAGCACTACCTGTCTGTACCGGAGCCCCGACTGTCATCTGTTCCAGAGCCGGCTGCTTCCTCCGCAGGTGAGCGCCGCCAGGACTGGGGGGCGCCAGGAGAGCTGCCGCAAACTGGACATCGCAAGCTGCAGTGGAGTGGTGGAGACATGGAGCTGCTGGTGGAGGAGAATTTCAACCGGCGTCAGGAGGAAGAGTGGAGACGTTGGGAGCAGGAAGAAGAGCGACAAAGGGAGCAGCGAGAAACCCAAAAACTTCGCCAACGTCAGGTGGAGAAGGACCGGGCAGATAAGGATCGGATGAGAAAGGATAAAGGAACCCTGTGTGAGCGGCGGCGTAAGGGTGCAGTACGGAGCTTTAAATTGAAAGGTGGTTGGGGCTTCATCCAGGAGCCTGGACTTTATTTAGAAGTTTTTGTGAACCGGCGGGACGTGGAGGCTCACCTCCCAGAAGGACACCCGGGGAGGGACCTGTTGCCAGGAGACTTGGTGACTTACACCCGACACTGGGGTTACAATGGATGGTACGCCCTAAATGTTACCAGGTGCGACCCCTACTCCCCAGTGTGTCAGGAACCTGTGAGACCCTCGGAGCCTTCAGCCTCCCACATCCAGGCCTCTGCAAAAGTGCCCACCCCACGCCGTAAATCTCCCAAGCCTCCCTCAGTGGTCTCCTCAGCAGCCCCAGCTATGGACATGATAAGTATAGCTGGCCCGTACCCGGCGCCTGTTAGGCCCCCTGGGGTTCTGTTGTGAATGGGTTTGAGATGAGTTCTGAGCAGAGGCTCCCTCTGGTGGTTACAAGCGGTGCTAGTGAGGATTGGGAATCAGGTGTTACTGATTGGTCTTATTTAAGGGAATCATTTTCCCATCAGGGTTGCCGGTGATCAATTGTTCTGGTCTGAATCCTTCTTTCCAGTTTCCCTTGTAGCCTGCTGTGTCGTGTCTGCATCTCCTGCTATCAGATAAGACAATTTCTTATTTTGTGTTTTTGCTATATTTTTGCATTTTGTCCTGCACTTCTGTGGGGGCCTTCTGGGTCCCCTCCGGGGCTTTTTGCCCTCTCAGTTTAGTCCAGCCACTGTGTTTTGTACTTTTGCTTTTTGCAGTTTTTTCAGTGGCTGCTGTTTTTGTTACACCAGAGAACTAATTTAGGTGGTAGAGGTCGTGTGATCTCAGGTGATTTTGAAATTAGTATGTTGGTGTTTTTCAGGGTTTTCTGGGATTGCAGTAAGTACCCTTCCTGTCCTTTTCTATTTAGATAGTTTGGGCCCCAGCGTTTGCTCATACTATTTTCTTTCTGTGTCAGTATTTCCTCTTGTCTAACCGCCATTATATGTTTGGGGGCTTTCTATTATCTTTGGGGTTCTGCTCCGGGCAGATAGCTTTCCTATTTCTATCTTTAGGTGTAGTTAGTTTCTCAGGCTGTGACGAGGCGTCTAGGACCATCGTAGGAACGCTCCATGGCTGCCTCTAGTTGTGGTGGTTAGTCAGGGTACTGCAATCTCATAGATTCCAACTGCTCTGGTGTATTGCCTTTTTTACCTGCACTCCTCAGCTACCGTAACATAACAGTATCACCGGCCATAAAAATTGTATGGTACTCACAGAAGGGAAAAAAATATATATTTTGAAGGAAGAAAAGTTGTCAGAGATATTTTTCTGTTTGTTGCATTTTTTTTTTTTTTTTCCCTCTGTATCTCTGGGTGCTGGGGAGGATCTTTTCTCCCAATGGAGTTTGCACGGTTGTCTGGCCGTGTGGATCAGCTTGCCACTGAGGTTCAGAGTATTGCTGCATATCTTGCTAGGTTGCCTGTTGTGGAACCTAGGATCCCCATGCCAGATTTGTTTTCAGGGGATCGAGCTAAGTTTCAGAATTTCAAAAATAATTGTAAATTGTTTCTTGCCTTAAAATCTAAGTCCTCAGGAAACGCAGCGCAGCAGGTTCAAATTGTCATCTCTCTCCTGCGCGGCGATCCTCAGGATTGGGCTTTTTCCCTGACACCTGGGGATCCTGTTTTGAGTGATGTTGATGTATTTTTTCAGGCTTTGGGGTTATTGTACGATGAGCCTAATATCACTGATCAAGCTGAAAAAGCCTTGTTGGCATTAAATCAGGGGCTTGATGACGCTGAGTTATACTGTCAGAGATTCCGTAGGTGGGCAGTCCTGACCAAATGGAATGACGACGCTTTGGCGGCCCTTTTCCGGAAGGGTCTGTCGGATAATGTAAAGGATGTTATGGTGGGATTCCCTGTCCCCTCTGGTCTCAATGATTCTATGTCATTAGCGATTCAAATTGACAGACGTTTGCGTGAGCGGAGAAGTATGCGTGGAGTGGTGTTGCCTTGTGAGCCAGCTGCTGAGCCCATGCAGTGTGATGGAGTGGTGTCTGGGGCACAGCGTCATGAGTTTCGAAAGCGCAATGGGTTATGTTTCTACTGTGGTGATGCCTCTCATGCTATTTCAGTCTGCCCTAAGCGGGGAAGACGTTTTGCACGCTCAGTTGTCTTGGGTAGTGTTCAGACTAAGTTTTTATTAACTGTCACTCTGATATGCTCTCTGTCCTCATTTTCTGCTCAGGCTTTCGTTGATTCTGGAGCAGCTATTAACCTGATGGATTATGATTTTGCTAAACGTTGTGGATTTCCCTTGATACCCCTACAGAAGTCTATTCCCCTACTGGGGATCGATTCTACCCCTTTGGCTGAGAATAAACCCTAGTTTTCTACTCAGGTGATAATGAGGGTTGAACCTGATCACCAGGAGTGCTGCAAATTTTTGGTTCTATATAATCTGCATGACATTATCGTGCTGGGTTTCCCTTGGTTACAGTCTCATAATCCTGTTTTGGATTGGAAATCTGTGTCTGTAACCAGTTGGGGCTGCCAATGTGTTAATACCAACACTCCTGTTTTTTCTGCCCCCCCCAGGCTGAGGATGTTCCTGACTTTTTGTTTGATTTTTCTGATGTGTTTAGCGAAAGTAAATCTGCATCCTTACCTCCCCATAGGAGCTATGACTGCGCTATTGAATTAGTGCCAGGTAGTAAATTCCCTAAGGGTCGCCTCTTTAACTTGTCTATACCTGAACATGACGCTATGCGGTCTTATATCAAGGAATCATTGGAGAAGGGTCATATCAGACCATCCTCTTCACCCTTAGGTGCCGGTTTTTTCTTTGTGGCCAAAAAAGATGGTTCATTAAGGCCGTGTATTGATTATCGTCTCTTGAACAATATTACTGTGAAATATCAATACCCGTTACCCTTGATTTCTGACCTGTTTTCCAGGGTGAAAAACGCTACTTGGTTTACCAAGCTTGACCTCAGGGGGCGTATAACCTTATTCGCATTAAGCACGGGGATGAATGGAAGACGGCATTTAACACCCCTGAAGGGCATTTTGAGTACCTTGTGATGCCCTTTGGGCTCACTAATGCTCCTTCCGTCTTCCAGTCCTTCATGAATGACATTTTCAGGGATTTTGTGGACAAGTTTCTGATTGTTTATTTGGATGATATCTTGATTTTTTCTAATGACTGGGACTCTCATGTGAAACATGTTCGAACTGTATTCCAGATTTTGAGACAGAATGCTCTGTATGTGAAGGATCAAAGTGTCTTTTTGGCGTACAGAAGATCTCATTTCTGGGATTCATTTTGTCCCCATCTGTTATTGAAATGGACCCGGTCAAGGTTCAGGCCATCTGTGATTGGGTCCAACCTACTTCATTAAAGGCTCTTCAGAGATTTTTGGGTTTTGCCAATTTTTATCGTAAATTTATTGGTAATTTCTCTGTTATTGTTAAACCATTAACTGATTTGACCAGAAAGGGTTCTGATGTGGTGAATTGGCCTCCTGAGGCAGTCTCTGCGTTTCAGGAACTTAAGCAGAGATTCACTTCTGCTCCTGTTCTACGGCAGCCTGATGTTTCTCTGCCATTTCAGGTGGAGGTTGATGCCTCTGAAATTGGGGCAGGTGCCGTTTTGTCCCAAAAAGATCCAGAGACCTCTAAAAGTAACCCTTGTGCCTTTTTCTCTCGAAAATTTTCTCCTACTGAACGTAATTATGACGTGGGTAATCGGGAGTTATTGGCCATGAAGTGGGCTTTTGAAGAGTGGAGACATTGGCTGGAGGGAGCCAAACATCAGGTGGTGGTCCTTACGGACCATAAGAATCTGGTCTATCTGGAATCTGCCAAGCGACTCAATCCTAGACAGGCCAGGTGGGCCTTGTTTTTCACACGTTTTAATTTTGTGGTTTCCTTTCTTCCTGGCACTAAGAATGTTAAGGCGGATGCCCTCTCGAGGAGTTTCCTTGCGGACTCTCCTGAGCTATCTGATCCCTCTGTTATTTTGAAGGAGGGTGTAGTTCTTTCCGCCATCTCGCCTAATTTGAGACTTGCTCTGGAGGGGTGTCAGGAGGATAGGCCCGAGCGCTGCCCTGTTGGAAAATTGTTTGTCCCGGACCAATGGAAAAAGAGTGTGATGTCTGAGATTCATTGTTCCGCATTGGCTGGGCATCCCGGAATTTTTGGTACCAGAGACTTGGTTAGTCGGTCCTTTTGGTGGCCTACCTTGTCTCGCGATGTCAGGGAATTTGTGCAGTCCTGCGGGACTTGCTCTCGCTCCAAGCCTTGCTCTCGCTCTAGTGGTTTGTTGATGCCATTGCCTGTGCCCAAGAGACCATGGACCCATATCTCTATGGATTTCATTTCCGATCTTCCTGTTTCTCAGAGAATGACCACCATCTGGGTAATTTGTGATAGGTTTTCCAAAATGATACATCTTGTGCCATTACCTAAGTTGCCTTCCTCCTCTGAATTGGTGCCGTTGTTCCTTCAGCACGTGGTTCGTTTACACGGCATTCCTGAGAACATTGTGTCTGACAGAGGAGTCCAGTTTGTTTCCAGATTTTGGAGGACTTTTTGTTCTAAACTGGGTGTTCAATTGTCTTTCTCCTCGGCATTTCATCCTCAGACCAATGGTCAAACTGAGAGAACAAACCAGACATTGGAGACTTATCTAAGATGCTTTGTGTCTGCTGATCAGGATGACTGGGTCTCTTTTTTGCCTTTGGCTGAGTTTGCTCTTAATAATAGGGCTAGCTCTGCCACTTTGATGTCTCCGTTTTTCTGTAATTCTGGGTTTCACCCTCGATTTTCTTCAGGACAGACGGAGGCTTCTGTCTGTCCAGGTGTTGACTCTGTTGTTGAGCGTATGCAGCAGATTTGGGACCAGGTAGTGGAGAGGTTGTCCCTCTCTCAGGAGAAGGCCCAGCGGTTTGCTAACCGGCATAGGACTGATGGTCCTCGGTTTAAAGTGGGGGACTTGGTCTGGTTGTCCTCAAAGAATATTCCTATGAGAGTAGCATCTCCTAAATTTAAGCCTAGGTTCATTGGACCTTATAAGATCATGGAGATTATTAATCCTGTTTCTTTTCGTTTGCTTCTTCCAGGGACATTTAAGATCCATAACGTGTTCCACAAGTCCTTGTTGAAGAGGTTTGTTGAGCCAGTGGTTCCTGCTGCTGTGCCTCCTGACCCTGTTTTGGTTGAGGGCAATCTGGAGTATGTGGTTGAGAAAATATTGGATTCTCATTTTTCTAGACGAAGACTCCAGTATTTGGTTAAATGGAGAGGTTATGGTCAGGAAGATAATTCTTGGGTGTTTGCTTCGGACATCCATGCTAGGAGACTTATCCGTGCGTATCATAGAACTCATCCTGACCGACCTGGTTGCTCAAATGAGGGTTCGGTGACCCCTCCTCAAGGGGGGGGTACTGTTGTGAATGGGTTTGAGATGAGTTCTGAGCAGAGGCTCCCTCTGGTGGTTACAAGCGGTGCTAGTGAGGATTGGGAATCAGGTGTTACTGATTGGTCTTATTTAAGGGAATCATTTTCCCATCAGGGTTGCCGGTGATCAATTGTTCTGGTCTGAATCCTTCTTTCCAGTTTCCCTTGTAGCCTGCTGTGTCGTGTCTGCATCTCCTGCTATCAGATAAGACAATTTCTTATTTTGTGTTTTTGCTATATTTTTGCATTTTGTCCTGCACTTCTGTGGGGGCCTTCTGGGTCCCCTCCGGGGCTTTTTGCCCTCTCAGTTTAGTCCAGCCACTGTGTTTTTGTACTTTTGCTTTTTGCAGTTTTTTCAGTGGCTGCTGTTTTTGTTACACCAGAGAACTAATTTAGGTGGTAGAGGTCGTGTGATCTCAGGTGATTTTGAAATTAGTATGTTGGTGTTTTTCAGGGTTTTCTGGGATTGCAGTAAGTACCCTTCCTGTCCTTTTCTATTTAGATAGTTTGGGCCCCAGCGTTTGCTCATACTATTTTCTTTCTGTGTCAGTATTTCCTCTTGTCTAACCGCCATTATATGTTTGGGGGCTTTCTATTATCTTTGGGGTTCTGCTCCGGGGCAGATAGCTTTCCTATTTCTATCTTTAGGTGTAGTTAGTTTCTCAGGCTGTGACGAGGCGTCTAGGACCATCGTAGGAACGCTCCACGCTGCCTCTAGTTGTGGTGGTTAGTCAGGGTACTGCAATCTCATAGATTCCAACTGCTCTGGTGTATTGCCTTTTTTACCTGCACTCCTCAGCTACCGTAACATAACAGGTTCGTTCAGTCCGGGACATAGGGTTCCAGACCCGGAGGGAGATGAAAGAGGTGGCCACACAGACCCAGATAGCGGGTCACGACTTGACTGTACAGGCCACACGACGTCATCAGGTCCTGGTGGTCCTTGGTGCCTCGATGTTTGGCAAGCATCAGAAGAGTACCAGGTGGTACCTGGAACACCCCTGCCAAAGAATTATAAATAACCCGGACAGGGTCCCTGTATGTAAATAGTTAAATTGTTTATGTACCCGGACGGGTGAATGTTCATAAAAAAGTTTTTTAATTTAATAAAAAAAAAAAAAACACAGTTTTCATTACTTTTATTACAGTCTCATCCTGCGACGCCATCGATCTCCTGTAAAAAAATGAAAAAAAAAAAAGTATACCACCTGACCGACGCAGTCCATAGTAACGAGTGTCCCACGACGATCCAGCTCTGCTACATCAGAATCCCGGCGCAGCACAGCTGCTTACCTGCTTCCCCGGCGGTGACGTCATCGGACTGGTTTACGGCCGGGATTACCCTGCAGTCACTGCAGTTATCGCGAAAAAACTGCATGTGACCGCCAGGGAGAAGATAATGGCGGCCATCAAGCAGTCCAGGACGTGACCGCCGGAGATCTTCTGCCAGGTAAGTGCCGCTGACTCCTGACAGACCCGACCGACGGACACTCACAGTGACAGTGACAAATCCGATTCCGGTATTCGATAAGACGAAAATATCGAAACGAATTATCGAAAGGCCGATAGAGCTAATATCGGCCGATAGCCGATATTTGCATTATCGTATCGCTCAACACTAGGAGCCAAACATCAGGTGATGGTCCTTACTGACCATAAGAATCTAGTTTATCTGGAATCTGCCAAGCGACTTAATCCTAGACAGGCCAGGTGGGCCTTGTTTTTCACACGTTTTAATTTTGTGGTTTCATTTCTTCCTGGCACTAAAAATGTTAAGGCGGATGCCCTCTCGAGGAGTTTCCTGGCGGACTCTCCTGAGTTATCTGATCCTTCTGTTATTTTGAAAGAGGGTGTAGTTCTTTCCGCCATCTCGCCCAATTTTAGACTGGCTCTGGAGGGGTGCCAGGAAGATAAGCCCGAGCGCTGCCCTGTTGGGAAATTGTTTGTCCCGGACCAGTGGAAAAAGAGTGTAATGTCTGAGATTCATTGTTCCGCGTTGGCCGGTCATCCCGGAATTTTTGGTACCAGGGACTTGGTTGGTCGGTCCTTTTGGTGGCCTACCTTGTCTCGTGATGTCAGGGAGTTTGGGCAGTCCTGCGGGACTTGCTCTCGCTCCAAGCCTTGCTCTCGTTCTAGTGGTTTGTTGATGCCATTACCTGTGCCCAAGAGACCATGGACCCATATGTCTATGGATTTCATTTCCGATCTCCCTGTTTCTCAGAGAATGACCGTCATCTGGGTGATTTGCGATAGGTTTTCCAAGATGATACATCTTGTGCCATTACCTAAATTGCCTTCCTCCTCTGAATTGGTGCCTTTGTTCCTTCAGCACGTGGTTCGTTTACACGGCATTCCTGAGAACATTGTGTCTGACAGAGGAGTCCAGTTTGTTTCCAGATTTTGGAGGACCTTTTGTTCTAAAATTGGTGTTCAATTGTCTTTCTCCTCGGCGTTTCATCCTCAGACCAATGGTCAAACTGAGAGAACAAACCAGACATTGGAGACTTATCTAAGATGCTTTGTGTCTGCTGATCAGGATGATTGGGTCTCTTTTTTGCCTTTGGCTGAGTTTGCTCTTAATAATAGGGCTAGCTCTGCCACTTTGATGTCTCCATTTTTCTGTAATTCTGGGTTTCACCCTCGATTTTCTTCTGGACAGACGGAGGCTTCTGTCTGCCCGGGTGTTGACTCTGTTGTGGATCGTGTGCAACAGATTTGGGACCAGGTAGTGGAGAGGTTGTCCCTCTCTCAGGAGAGGGCCCAGCGTTTGCTAACCGGCATAGGACTAATGGTCCTCGGTTTAAAGTGGGGGACTTGGTCTGGTTGTCCTCAAGAAATATTCCTATGAGAGTGGCATCTCCTAAATTTAAGCCTAGGTTCATTGGACCTTATAAGATCATGGAGATTCTTAACCCTGTTTCTTTTCGTTTGCTTCTTCCAGGGACATTTAAGATCCATAACGTGTTCCACAAGTCCTTGTTGAAGAGGTTTGTTGAGCCAGTGGTTCCTACTACTGTGCCTCCTGACCCTGTTTTGGTTGAGGGCAATCTGGAGTATGTGGTTGAGAAAATATTGAATTCTCGTTTTTCTAGACGGAAACTCCAGTATTTGGTTAAATGGAGAGGTTATGGTCAGGAAGACAATTCTTGGGTGTTTGCTTCGGACATCCATGCTAGGAGACTCATCCGTGCGTATCATAGAACTCATCCTGACCGACCTGGTTGTTCAAATGAGGGTTCGGTGACCCCTCCTCAAGGGGTGGTACTGTTGTGAATAGGCTGGAAATGAGTTCTGAGCAGAAGCTCCCTCTGGTGGTTACAAACGGTACTGGACTGTCCAGTGAAGATTGTGAGGATTGGGAATCAGGTGTTACTGACTGGTCTTATATAAGGGAGTCACCTTCCCATCAGGGTTGCCGGTGATCAATTGTTCTGGTCTCAATCCTTGATTCCTGTTTCCTTGGTAGCCTGCTGTGTCGTGTCTGAATCTCCTGCTAACAGATAAGACATTTTCTTCTTTTTGTTTTTGTGCTTGATTTTTGCATTTGGTCCTGCACTTCTGTGGGGGCCTTCAGGGTCCCCTCTGGGGGCTTTTGCCTCTCAGTTCAGTTCAGCCACTGTTGTTTGTACATTTGCTTTTTCCAGTTTTTTCAGTGGCTGCTGTTTTGTTTTTGGTTACACCCGAGAACTAATTTAGGTGGTAGAGGTCGTGTGATCTCAGGTGTTTTTGAAATTAGTAGAGTTGGTGCTTTTCAGGGTTTTTTGGGATTGCAGTAAGTGCCCTTCCTATCCTTTTCTATTTAGTAATTTTGGGCCCCAACGTTTGCTCATACTATTTTCTGTCTGTGTCAGTATTTCTTCTTGTCTAACCGCCATTACATGTTTGAGGGCTTTCTATGTTCTTTGGGGATCTGCTACGGGGCAGATAGCTTTCCTCTTTCTATCTTTAGGTGTAGTTAGTTTCTCAGGCTGTGACGAGGCGTCTAGGACCAACGTAGGAAAGCTCCACGGCTACCTCTAGTTGTGGTGGTTAGTCAGGGTACTGCAATCTCATAGTTTCCAACTGCTCTGGTGTATTTCCTTTTCTGCCTGCTCTCCTCAGTTACCAAATCATAACAATAACCTATAGTTTTGGTTTTGTAAATTAGCTATCTAGAACCACAAGGTATAGGTCAAAGTGGAGGAAGAGGTGGACATAGTGGAAGAGGTGGACATAGCGAAAGAGGTGGACATAGCAGTATGGGTGGAAGAGGCAAGGGAGGAGTAATCAAAACTGTTTTTTATGTAACTCACTTAATATAACCTGTAGTTTTGGTTTTGTAAATTAGCTATCTAGAACCACAAGGTATAGGTCAAAGTGGAGGAAAAGGTGGACATAGTGGAAGAGGTGGACATAGCGGAAGAGGTGGACATAGTGGAAGAGGTGGACATAGTGGTATAGGTGGAAGAGGCAAGGAAGAAGTATTTCGACACTGTTTCTTTTTTTCTCTTTTTTTTCTAGGGAACTGACTTCGAAGAACATAAAATTAAACCAAAATTAACTAAAAAGCTACAACCAGGGTGCGAATGTACAACTGAAGCAGGAGGGGGACTTGGCAGTATAGGTGGAAGAGGTAGTGCAGGAGGTAGCCAACACAGTTCTTGTTTTTTTTACTTGGGGATAAGGCACCCACATGAAACTAATGACAAATAGAGTTGAAAGCTGGTTGGGTGCAGCTGATATAGTTGTCTAGTCATCTAAAGGTACGAAACTGTCCTGTGGGATCAACTCCTGGTTCATTTTAAGTAATGTTAGCTTCTCCACGTTGGATGTGGAAAGGCAGAAACACCTGTCTTTGATGACACTGTGCTAAACACATATTCTGACAGCACATTTGCTGAATGACAGGCCAGCATCTCCAAGGCATAAGGGCAAGCTCAGTCCATGTGTCCAACTCAGAAGTTAAATAGGCAAACCCGTCTGTTATTAAGTGGAGACGTGTGGACTAGTACCCTTCCACCATGTTGTTGTAATGATGCCTCCTGCTAATATGGACTGTATCAGATGGTGGTGCCGAATGTTGTGGCATGATAAAGTATTGTCCACCTGCTCCTCTTCTTCCTGTGCCACCAACTAAGCTATCATGGCCTGAATTGTTTTTTCAAGCAGGCATATAAGTGATATAGTAACTCTGATGATTGTGTCATCGGCGCTGGCCATATTGGGGGAATATTCAAAGCAGCACATCATGGCACACACGTCCTTCATGGAGACCCAATCATTGGTGGTGAAGTTGTGTTGTTCTGCACAACGAATCAGCTATACTTGCCACAGCTGAGACTCTGCTATTACCTGCTGCTGCTCACACAGTCTTTCCAGCAAATTCAAGGTGGAGTTCCACCTTGTTGGTACATCACATATCAGCCGGTGAGTGGGAAAGCAGAATGGAAGCTGCAGCACAAACATACTAGCAGCAACAGAGTGAAAATGATGAAAATGCGCATACACTGCCCGCATTTTCAGCAGTAGCTTTGATATGTGTGGGTAGTTTTTCAGGAAGCTCTGCACCACCAAGTGTAGTACATGCGCCAGACAAGGGATATGCGTCAAAACCGGCAGAGCTGCTACGAGATTTCTCCCAATATCGCAAACCATCAGGCTGGACTTGAGGTTCACTGGCTCCTAATACTCGTATGTCTGCTGTTTGATCCCATTCCAAAGCTCCAGCACATTTGTCCCACAAACAGTGGAGTTTAGAAACAAGTCTTTTTGTGACCGAATGAGGAGATGGTGAAGGAAGTAGAGTAGGAGGAGGAGGCAACCTGGACAGATAGATGTCCATAAATACTAGGTGGTGGTAGGACATGAGCTAGAACATCTTCTGCATCTGTACCATCTGCCACTACATTTACCAAGTGGGCAGGTATGTAAATGTACTCAGCTTTTTTGGGATTCATGTCGGGATGAGTTCTTTTGCATTTCTTTTCTTTTATTTATTTATTTATTTCATTTATTTATTTATTTATTTATTTATTTTTCCCCTCTTTTTTTCCATTTTCTGCTTCTCATTTTCTTAAATATTTGTCCTACAATTAAAAAGATGCCTGAATGAGTTATATTATAATATATACCTACACACTTGAACATTTTTTTCCCTCTATGCATATCACATGTATTTCATGTGCCATCCCATGTGGTACCTGACCGAACTTTGACATCTTTCATGTGTTTTTGGCATCCATGTTTGAAACCTCCTTTGCTATTTAAACAATACCTTTGCTGTTTTTGCTGTATACTTGTGGTCTTTCCTGATGAAGAGGCAATTTGTACTTTGAAACACGTAAAATAAACCACCATTTTATTTTATATCCTGGGATATACGTCTCATTAACTGTAGACAAGTGCAGATACCATCCAGAAATCTTTCCATTTCATGCTTTGATGTTAAATGGTCAATTGCTGACCCATGGATCTGCTGCAGCTGAAATTCCAATTGACATGCTTTTTGATATTGTCTAGAAGGTGAGTGAAATTGGATTTTACCCCCTGTCATATCTCTTGGATAAGATCCTATTTTTGTGCTGATCTTTCCTACAGCTCTGGAAGTTTTTTCACTGAAAGAACACTTTAATCCATATTTAAAAATGCAGCGGCAGGTGGGATGTCAGACCACAGCTCCATTCATCCTCTTTGGGGCTTCCAGAAAAAAATAAGAGCAATGCTCTCAGCCACTGATGGAATGAATATACCAGTGGTCAAGTCACACAAACCTCTCCAGGCTAATGGGGATAAAAACTCTACATTAGGCCGATTGGTGAGGAATCCAGCAGTCAGACCCCCACCAATCAATAAGTTACTACTTATTCTACAGAAAAGCAATTTTCACTGGAGAATCCCTTTAAGTGCATCTTGTTCCAAGTATTTAATTACTAATGGAAATAAATGAAATTCTGCTAATTAATGTCAGAGAGAACAAATGACCGCCATGGAGAACACAATCCAAAACAAATAACACCAATTAACACCACATGCAGGGAAGAACCGTGGCCAGACCACATAGTGAGTGAATAATACAACATACAAGGGAAAAACATACTGTACAAGGGAAAAAAATATCACCCCTTGTCAAGACCACATATTACCACCACATAGTGACTGAATAATACCATATACTGTACAAGGGAGAATACCATCACACCATGATCAAACCACATATTACCAGAATATAGGTACCAAATAATTCCACATACAATGGAGAAATACAACCACACTGTGACCAGGCCACATACAGTAGTTACTGAATATTGACACATACAAGGGACACGAAAAAAGATACCAGCCTGATGAAGAGACGTAAGCAGTCTCGAAAGCTCGCCCTCTAATATCTTAAACTATATTTTGTTAGCCATTAAAAGGTATCATACTCACAAGATTCCTATTTTGCTTCTCCCACTGAAAGCACTCTATATGTTTTTTTCTACTGGCTAACACGGTACCAAACCAATCTTTTTTCGTTTATCTAAATGGAGGATACCAGAATGTACCGTACATCTATGGAACTGAAAAACCGTTTGAAGAAACTGGCACAACTGGACAGTGACATCTTCTTGATACCAGCCTGATGAAGAGACGTAAGCAGTCTCGAAAGCTCGCCCTCTAATATCTTAAACTATATTGTGTTAGCCATTAAAAGGTATCATACTCACAAGATTCCTATTTTGCTTCTCCCACTGAAAGCACTCTATATGTTATACAAGGGACATACACTGCCATACCATGTCCAGACCACATATTCACCAAATAATATTAGATACAGGGATAAATTTGGCCACACCTTGACTGGACCACATATTACAACATAGTGACTGAATATTACAATGCTGATCATAAATAAAACCCACAATAATAATAATATTATTATTACCACCAATTACTTTATGCACAGCAGCTATGTATTTAGTATACAGTGTATAGCGTAAGTGAACAGTGACTCACCAATGACAATGTACACAGAAGCTCTTTATGTACTTTATAAAGTGTACAGGTATTATAGGTATACCTGGTGACATTATACACAGGAGCTCTGTATATAGTATCAGTATACAGGTAATACAGTGACCAACATTGACATTATACACAGGAGCTCTGTACATAGTATTAGTGTACAGGCAATACAGGGATCAACAGTCACATTATACACAGGAGTGCTGTATATAGCATAAGGTGTATAGGTTATACAGGAATCACCAGTAACATTATACACTGGAGCTCTGTATATAGTGTCAGTGTACAGGTAATACAGTGATCACCAGTGACATTATATACAGGAGCTCAGTATATACTATGCATAGTGTACAGGTAATACAGTGATTACTATTGACATTTGTGTAGACACAGCATTGTATATGAATTAACCAGACAACTATTTTTAGCAAGCCAGAAAGAATAGACTGTTATCTATATATTAACTTTTGAATTTAAGTGTTTCTTTCTGGTTGGTCAAGGAAAGACTATGCAAATAGATTAAATAATCAAGTAATGCTACTTGATCTCATCTCCATTCTTGCCCTTTATGTAAATACTGAATAAAGGACACTTGTTAATTATAAAATAGGTTACATGCCTCTGTATAGAGAGACAGAGAGACAGCCAGAGATGCAGCCAAGACATCCAAACTTCCACGGTCTCTACAGAACGGCAGACAAAACATCATGGCTCCATACATGTATACCATTGGAAAAAGCCAGGTTTGGGGCCTGTCGGTCACCTGGCTCCATGGAAATGTTCAGAGAAGCCAGGTTGTGCCTCAATGGACTGTCATCTTCCTAAGCTTGTCATTAACTTTTCTCTGTGCATTCCACAGGTGGGGTAGTTGGCCTTGGAAGCCCTAAAGTAACATCTGCTATTATCCCAGCAAGTCAGCAGAAGGGTGAGACTCTGTAGTCGACCCTAGAAGATGAAGTCAGGCTGTGACCCTCCGGTCACCTTGTCCTTGTACCTGAATGGACTGCCATCTTCCAAAGCTTGTCTTTATCTCCACTCTTTGTTTGTGCCACTGGTGAGGTAGTTGACCCTGGAAGGTGAAGCCAGGTTGTGACACTCTGGTCAACTGGCCTTGTACCTTAAAGGACTGTCATCTTCCTGCATTTGTCGTTATCTCTTCTCTGTGTGCGTGCCACTGGTGGGGTAGTCAGCCATAGAAGCCCTGAAGTAACATCTGCCATTATCCCAGAAAGTCAGCAGAAGGGTGAGACTCTGTAATGTCCACCATCTTGGGGTATTTTGCTGGGACTGTTCTACGTGTTGCCAAGCTGTTTTACCCTTCCCCTGTGCTGTCTGAGTAGGTTTACGCCCTCGTTAAAGGTAGAGCAGGCGTTTGGTGGGATGATTTCTGGTCCATGCAATTTCGGCTAGCATACCTGGGTGCCTGCCAACCCCCCATTTCTTCACAATATGGTGGCAGCAGTGGGATTCTACTCAGCCAAATGGAAATGGGGGAGCTGCAGGGGACTGGTGTTCTTAGTCACTGTCCAGGGCTCCACAACCAGAGAATTATATTGACAGACCTAGCAGACCATTGGTGAAGCACACAGAGCAGGTTTCGGAAGCCAGTATGTCCAGCTCCACCAATTTGGCCTGGAGAATAAGACCAGAGTGGATGTATCTGCTCAACAAGAAATGGATGCTATAGGAGCTGTGCCAGCTTCAACTAATTGAATGGGATTTAATCCAGTAACTACAGAATGCGAAGGACTCCATTTGTGGACACAATGGATACCAGTTGTTTCTCCTCAATTACGTGTAGAGCTTATGCTCTGAGCAAACTTGATGAAACAAAGTTTTGTTGTCATAAAGGTGAGACCTCTTACATTTGTGACTGCGCTTAAAGACATGTTGTGAACTGTCCCAATAAGTGGGGAAGAATGATCGGAATCCTATCATGTCTAATTAAGATGGGGTAGCAATGTGAAGACACAGCATTGTATCCTAATTAACCAGACAACTGTTTTTAGCAAGCCAGAAATAATAGATTGTTATCTATATGTTGACTTTTGAATTTAAGTGTTTCTTTCTTGTTGATCAAGAAAAGACTTTTGCTTGTGTAAAGGTACTGCCACACTAAACAATCCCGCTAGCGATCACGATAACGACGCATACTAATGCGATCGCTAGCGGGATTGTTTCTATATCGCTAAGTGCGGCCACATTTAGCGATATAGTTAACGACGCTATCGCCGTTAGCGATCTTCTTAACGACTTTAGCGGTACAAAAGTACCGCTAAATCGCTAAGAAAAGGTGCCACACTAGCGATATATACTTACCCAGCGGGAGCGCCGACGAGAAAATAGGGTCCGGAACGATTCCAGCGACGAGCGAGATCACAGCAGGAAGCTCGTCGCTGGCAGATGCCGCACTGAACAACATCGCTAACGGGATCGCTAAATAGTGACGTTTTTTAGCGATCCCGTTAGCGATATTGTTCAGTGTGGCATACCCTTAAGCCTGTAATATTGACTTGTAAGTTGACATTTGATAATACATATTGTGCTCTTTTCCTTGATGACTAGTGATGCTTACTGATATGCTAATTATGCATTGCTTAGGCCAGATAGTTTGGTGACTTTAAAAAATGAGGAGGAAAAACTATGTAAATAGATTAAACAATCAAGTAATGCTATATGACTTCATCTCCAATATTACCATTTATGTAAATACTGAATTTTAGAACACTTGTTATTTATGAAAAGTGGAGTTTATTTTCTCAAGGAAGACATGGAATATGCTCTGAGGAAGCTGGATGAAACAAAGTTTTGTTGTCATAAAGGTGAGACCTCTTACATTTGTGACTGCTCTTAAAGACATCCTGTGAACTGTCTTCGATTAGTGGGGAAGGATGATTGGAATCCTATCACGTCTGGTTAATTAAAATGGGGGAGCAATGTGAAGACATAGAACTGTCTTTTAATTAACCAGACAACTATTTTAAGCAAGCCAGAAATAATAGACTGTTATCTGTATGTTGACTTTAAAATTTAAGTGTTTCTTTCTGTTTGGTCAAGAAAAAAGACTTTTGCTTGTAAGCCTGTAATATTGAGTTGTAAGTTGACATTTAATATTACATATTGTGCTGTTATCCTTGATGACTAGTGATATTTACAGATGTTTACTGAAGACACGGAATATGCTCTGAGGAAGCCGGATGAAACATAGTTTTGTTGTCATAAAGGTCAGACCTCTTACATTTGTGACTGCGCTTAAAGACATGTTGTGAACTGTCTCCAATAAGTGGGAAAGGATCAAAATGATATAACATCTGGCTATTTAAGATGGGGGAGCAATGTGAAGACACAGCATTGTATTCTATATTCTGTGCTGTGTTGTGTATAAATATGTGAGTCTTCAGATTTTGAATTAGTCTATATGCCTTATGAAGAGACCTGAGTAGTCTCAAAAGTTTTCAATTTGTTACCATCTTTCCAGTTAGCTATTCAAAGATATCAATCACTGAGGACACTCAATTCCAAATATTTTTCTTTGTAGAGAGACAGAAAGATAACCAGAGATCCAGCAAAGACATCCAATCATCTAGTGACTCTACAGTACTGCAGCCAAGACATCATGGCTCCACCACGAGAAACTCAGATGTATCATTCTACAGGAAGCCAACCTAGGGGACTTTGGTCAAGGTTGGAAGAATACAGATCTGCTCCATTGACCATCGTGAATACATGTATACATTTGGAGAAAGCCAGGATTGGTTTCCTGAATCCATGGAGAAGTTCGAAGAAGCCAGGTTGTGACCCTCTGGTCAACTGGCCTTGTAACTCAATGTACTGTCATCTTCCTATTCTTGTCAATATCTTCTCTGTGTGCATGGCTAATGTATAAACTCTAGACTTCGAAGTGAGCAGATGTGTCTGTCTGCTCTCTGCAAGTCAGAGGATATAACAAGTGAGGGGGCACATATGGGGGGGCACGTTCGAGTCCTTAGCACTCTTTCATCAATTTCTGAATTGCTCTTGGCCCAGACTCAGCTTTACCATCTCACACGACCACTCCAGGATCAATTTCCTAGACACTGTGATTATAAAGGATTCCAGTGGCTGTTTATCCACTGATCTATATGTCAAACCGACAGATCGTAACAGCTTACTTCATTTTAATAGCTTCCATCCAGTCGCCATGAAGAAATCCATTCCGACATCCCAATTCTATCGGGTCAAAAAGATCGTCTCCGATCATACCACTCAGGAAACCCGCCTCTCAGAAATGAATTCAAAATTTAGAGAGAGGGGCTATCCACAAGGGGTCCTGGATCGTTCCAGAACTACGGTCACTCGCAATAAACAAGATATGGGGGGCAGAATTGTTTCGTACACCATTACCACCCCTATGCGTATATATTGCACAAATCCATTCGCCAACATTGGCCGCTCCTCCAGACTGCGCACCCGGACATTAAAGAATTCTCTAGACCTTTTCTCCCATGCTTCCTCCGTGCACCCAACCTAAGGGATGCATTGATCAGAGCTGACTTAGGCCCTAAAAAATCAGGAACTACACAACAATTCCTGAAAAAACCAAGAACGGGCACTTTCCCATGTCTGGGATGCACTCAATGTAATAACGTACTCAGAGGAGAAACCATCCATCACCCATATACGGGAAAAACATTTAGAGTCCGTGGTTTCTTTACTTGCGACACGGCCTTCGTGATATACGTGATTAAGTGTCCTTGTGGGTTATTATATGTTGGGGAAACTAGTCAACCTGTAAAACAACGCATTTCAAAACACAAATCAACCATAAGATGTAAGAATACCTTACTCCCCATCCCACACCACTTCATCACAATGGGACATACCATAGCCCAATTAAAATACCAAGTTTTGGAACAAATACCACATTCACGACGAGGAGGCGACCGCATACGTCAATTGAAAAGGAGAGAGGCGTATTGGATACACACCCTAGACACTCTATCACCTAAGGGTCTTAATCGTGAATACGATTTACTCTCCTTCATGTAATTCTGCATATGACCACTGAGGCTATAATTCCCCCACCCCCTTTTTTATACATCACTTGCCATATACCACATGATATGTTGATCTCAGCCAGGTGTTTATTTATTTAATAATCCGTGCTCCCATTTTCCCATACTGTCTTCTGATAACGCACTATACCAATATGAATTTTGCTGTGACACCCTTTTACTTTATAAATGATGCATACAGATGTTTACACATCACCTGTCATTTACCACATGCTGCTTTGATCTCTGTTAGGTGGTTATTACTTATTCCTTGTTGCCTGCAGATTTGTCTTCCATACTGTCTTATGATAATGTACTAAATCAGTACTCATATTACTGTTATGCCCCTTTTGACGCATACTGATGCTGCAAGCCTGTTATGTATTACTATCGCTTTAAGCTAATGTATAAGATGGCAATATTTATTGCTGTAAACTCCTTTATGCTTGTACTAACATGCATCTCTTTCATTCACTTTAGAGCCGCTTGTATTAAATACTATAATGCTGCCACGTCATCCTGTTGGGCACATCTCCATCAGCACGCCGCTCCTTTACTTCTCCCACCTGTAGGACGGCCTCTGGTTACCTAGTATTCACTTGGAACGCATGTCCATTAACTTCCTGCCACCTCACTTCCTGTCTAATGCTCTGTTTGACTGACACTATAGTCCCGCCTCTTCCTCTCATATACATGCTGCTTTCTAGCTTTCTCTGCACTCAGACTAGCGGTGGACACCGCGTCCAATGCAGAGACCTATCCTCACTACCGGACTCCTTCACAACAGGTCAGTCACAGACAAGTATAGCGGCTCCACCGCTTCACCATCACATTGATAGTTGTGATATTTATTGTATCTATGTTTTGCGCTGTTTCTACAGGTTACTAGTGCAATAGAGGCATTGTCCTCTTCCTCATCTCACCCCACCAACACAGGGTATGTCACATCTACAGGCATAGGCACAAAATCTACTTATACATAAAAGTATATCGGCACTTACGTTTATCTTATTTTCACCTACAGCAATATCCAGCCCTTTCTTTCTTCCCTATGTGGATCAACCCCCTTCCCAGTAGTATCTGGTATGTCCTCACCATATATATTCTTTCTGCCTTTGTGATACCTCTGATACAACTCTGACCTATGATTGCTCCCTAAATATCCTGAAGCATTGTATACAAAAACTCTCTACCTTTACTATTGACCAAAATTTTGATTGTACATACTTTATTTTGTTAATATAATTTTTTCTTCTGTTTTTTTATAAATGTAGTGACTGATGAAGGTCCATGATATAGGACCGAAACGTTTCGTGTTACTACTGTGAATAAAAATCTTTATTCTCACTATACTAAAGTTGAGTGCCGAGTTCATTTTCTAGAGGATATAACAAGGTGCCGTGCTACTGGCAGCCCATTGCAGAAGAAGCTACTCGTATCGTATGTCACTGGCGGGGTCATGGACCCTGGAAGATGAAGCCAGGTTGTGATCCTCCAATCACCTGGCCTTTGTAACTGAATGGACTGTCATCTTCCTACACATGTCATTACCTCATCTCTGTGTGCATCCCACAGGTGGGTTAGTCAACCCTGGAAACTCTTAAGTAAAAGCTGCCATTATCCTGGCGAGTCAGCAGAAGGGTGAGATTCTGTAATGTGCACCATCTTGGGGTAATTTGCTGGGACTGTTCTACATGTTATCTCTCTGTTTTGTGGTTCAATAAAGCATTGCCAATCTGTTTACCCTCACCCTGTATTGTCTGAGTAGCGTTATGTCCACTTTAAAGGGAGAGAGGTCATGCTGTGGGACGATCCCTTCTCCATGCAGTTTTCAGCTAGCGGACCTGGGTACCCGCCAACCTCCATGCCTCCACAACATTATACAGTCATGGCCAAAAGTTTTGAGAATGACACAAATATTATATTTTCACATGATCTGCTGCCCTCTGGTTTTTATGTGTGTTTGACAGATGTTTTTATCACAGACAGAAATATAATAATTGCAAACATATGAGTAACAAAAGCTTATATTGACAGTTAGAATGAGTTAATGCAGCAAGTCAATATTTGCAGAGATGACCCTTCTTCTTCAGGACCTCTGCAATTCTCCCTGGCATGCTCTCAATCAAGTTCTGGACCAAATCCTGACTGATTGCAGTCCATTCTTGCACAATCAATGCTTTCATTTTGTCAGAATTTTAAGGTTTTTGTTTGTCCACCCGTCTCTTGATGATTGACCACAAGTTCTCAATGGGATTAAGATCTGGGGAGTTTCCAGGCCATGGACCCAAAATCTCTATGTTTTGTTCCCTGAGCCATTTAGTTATCACCTTTGCTTTATGGCAAGGTGCTCCATCATGCTGGAAAAGGCATTGTTAATCGCCAAACTGCTTTTGGAGGGTTGGGAGAAGTTGCTCTGGAGGACATTCTGGTACCATTCTTTATTCATGGCTGTGTTTTTAGGCAAGACTGTGAGAGAGCTGATTCCCTTGACTGAGAAGCAACCCTGTTGTGAATGTGCTAGAAATGAATTCTGAGCTGAAGCTCCCTCTGGTGGTTACAAACAGTACTGAACTATCCAATGAAGATTGTAAAGATTGGCGATCAGGTGTTACTGACTGGTCTTATATAAGGGAGGTTCCCTCCCACCAGGGTTGCCGGTGATCAATTGTTCTGGTCTCATCTTTGATTCATGTTCACTTTGTAGCTTGCTGTTTCGTGCCTGCATCTTCTGCTAACAGATAAGACATTTTCTTCTTTTAGTTTTTTGTGCTTGCTTTTTGCATTTTGTCCTGCACTTCTGTGGGGGTCTGACGGGTCCCCTCCGGGGGCTTGTGCTCCTCTCAGTTTAGTTCGGCCACTGTTGTTTGTTCATTTGCCTTTTCCAGTTTTTTCAGTGGCTGCTGTTTAGTTTTTGTTACAGCAGAGAACTAATTTAGGTGGTAGAGGTCGTGTGATCTCAGGTGTTTTTGTAATTAGTAGAGTTGGTACTTTTCAGGGTTTTTTGGGATTGCAGTAAGTGTCCTTCCTATCCTTTTCTATTTAGGAAGTTGGGCCCCAACGTTTGCTCATACTATTTTCTGTCTGTGTCTGTATTTTACTCTTGTCTAACCGCCATTACATGTTTGGGGGCTTTCTATGTTCTTTGGGGATCTGCTCCGGGGCAGATAATTTTCCTCTTTCTGTCTTTAGGTGTAGTTAGCTTCTCAGGCTGTGACGAGGCGTCTAGGACCAACGTAGGAACGCTCCACGGCTGCCTTTAGTTGTTGTGGTTAGTCAGGGTACTGCAATCCCATAGTTTCCAACCTCTCTGGTGTATTTCCTTTTTTGCCTGCTCTCCTCAGCTACCAAATCATAACACAACCCCACACATGAATGGTTTCAGGATGCTTAACAGTTGGCATGAGACAAGACTGGTGGTAGCGCTCACCTTGTCTTCTCCGAATGAGGCGCTTTCCTGATGTCCCAAACAATCAAAAAGGGGATTCATCAGAGAAAATAACTTTACCCCAGTCCTCAGCAGTCCACTGCCTGTACCTTTTGCAGAATATCAGTCTGTCCATGATGTTTTTTCTGGAGAGAAGTGGCTTCTTTGCTGCCCTCCTTGAGACCAGGCCTTGCTCCAAGAGTCTCCGCCTCACAGTGAGTGCAGATGCACTCATACCTGCCTGCTGCCATTCCTGAGCAAGCTCTGCACTGCTTGTAGCCCGATCCCGCAGCTGAAACATTTTTAAGAGACGGTCCTGGCGCTTGCTGCTCTTTCTTGGGCGCCCTGGAGCCTTTTTGGCAACAATGGAACCTCTCTCCTTGAAGTTCTTGATGATGCGATAGATTGTTGATTGAGGTGCAATCTTTCTAGCTGCGATACTCTTCCCTGTTAGGCCATTTTTGTGCATTGCAATGATGACTGCACGTGTTTCTTTAGAGATAACCATGGTTAACAGAAGAGAAACAATGATGCCAAGCACCAGCCTCCTTTTAAAGTGTCCAGTGGTGTCATTCTTACTTAATCATGACAGATTGATCTCCAGCCATGTCCTCATCAACACCCACACCAGTGTTAATGGAGCAATCAATGAAAATAGGTTAGCTGGTCCTTTTAAGGCAGGGCTGCAATGATGTTGAAATGTGTTTTGGGGGATAAAGTTCATTTTCTAGCCAAATATTGACTTTGCAAGTAATTGCTGTTAAGCTGATCACTCTTTATAACATTCTGGAGTATATGCAAATTGCCATTAGAAAAAGTGAAGCAGTAGACTTTGTAAATTAAATTAATAACTGTGTCATTCTCAAAACTTTTGTCCATGACTGTACACAGGAGCTCTGTATACAGTGTGAGTGTACAGGTAATACAGTGATCAGCAGTGACATTATATACATGAGCTCAGTATGTACTATATATAGTGTACAGATATTACAGTGATCACCAGTGATATTACACACAAGAATGTCGTATATAGTGTCAGTTTACAGGTAATACAGTGATCACAATTGACATCATACACAGGAGCTCTGTATATAGTGTCAGTGTACAGGTAATACAGTGATCACTAGTGACATTATACAAGGAGCACTTTATATAGTGTATGGAGTGCATGTACACGTAGTACACAGACTTACCAGTGATGTCTCTACGTAGTTGAAGTACTTCATCTTTTTTCTGCAGACCATCATCACTTCTTCCAGCTGGGACTCGTCTCTGCAGAAAATAATACAGTTATTAACAGCTGATCGCTTCTAGGACACATTCCTCAACTTATACACTATGCCAGTTGAAGAAAAAAAGTGACATAATGCCATCCTGCACTGTAACTGGACCTCTCTTTTGTTCCCTGGAAAACAATATTTTACATAGAAAATTATAGTACAACAATCTAGCAGTCTAATCACACCCTGATCATCCATCCAGCAGCCTGAACAACTAGCACCTTGACATCTATCTAGCACCATGACCTTCCATCCAGCACCCTGTCCATCCATCTAGCACCCTGGCCATCCTTCCAGCACTCAGACCATCCATCCAGCATCCTGAACCTCCATCCAACACCCTGACCCTCTATCCAGCACCCTGACCCTCCATCCAGCACATTGACAATCAATCCTGCACCCTGACTCTCCATTCATAACCCTGACCCCCATTCAGAACCCTAACCCTCCATCCGGCACCGTGACCATCCACCCAGCACCCTGACATCCACCCAGTACCCTGACCATCCATCCTGTACCCTGATCATCCATCCAGCACCCTGACCATCCATCCAGAACCCTGACAATCCAGAAACTTAGCAATCCAACTGAGTCACCCTATGTCCCTGGCCCCATATCAAGCCATATGCACAAAAGAAGACAAAATAAAAGAAAGATTCTTCTTACCTGCATGCAATCCCGGCGCCGCATGGTGTCCTCTTCTTGCAGATCTGGTGAGGTCGTGTGTGGCTGATGTCAGTGCGCCTGACTTCAGTGCACCCATCCCAGCTGGTGTATAACAATGTTGTCATATGCCAGCAACGGGTGCATTAACATCAACCGCCGGCCTCTCATAGGTCGATGCCAATGTTAACTATTGCGGTGCAGAAAGTCTGCACTGCAATACATTTCAACAGAATGTGCATTCTCAGAAGTACATTCAGTTGAAACCTCTACGTCCTGCTCAGAGACGTGAAGAGGACCCGGGCCCACCAGAGAATTCTTCGGTGTCCTGGTTGGCCAGTCTGACCCTGCTCGGGAAGCACAACATTTTTGGATAAAGTCACTCTGGAACAATTTATGTCCAAGCAGCCAGGTGACTTAAAAGAATGAGTGGCAGAAAACCACTCAGTGTGGATGAGGCTTCAAGATTGGCTGATTGAGTTGAGCGAAACAGGTCGGTCAAATTCAAAAGTCGCCGACTTTCGCCAAAGTCGGGTTTCGTTGGCCGAAACCCGACCATAGCGTGCAGTCGGCCATGCGGTCGTCGACCCCAGCGCCCAAGTCGGTTTTCACATAATGCTTTCAGGCGCCTTTTTTCAACCAATGAGCAAGGACATACACTGTGGGCAACGAGATGACATCTGCAGCGTCCACCACCATCTTAGAGAAGGGCATTGCAGTGATTGGCTTGCTTTGGGGGGAGTCATAGTGTCTATAAAAGCCCTGACCGCCGACCTCCATTTAACTTCTGCCGATATTAACAGTAGGGAGTGGTTTGCGTTGACGCTGGATTATTCAGTAGTGGAGATGAGTTAGGGGCTGGAAGAGAAGTTTCTTCTGTGCTTGTGTTTATAGCATTGTTGCTGTTACAGTTAGTGTGCAGTGAGCAAGGGATAGAATTATCTTTGTGTGCACAGTTGGTTATTTTGCAACCTGATAGCTGGATTGCTTGGTACACTGCTGTGTAGGCTGCTTTTACACAGGACTAATACTGTTACTCTTTTCTGCATCAGTTATCGGACGTTCATTTTTTCCCTACACCAATACAGCTGTACTTACTTACACACTACCTGTTACTGTCTGTATTCACGGACAAATACCATGTGACTATATGTGTGCGACTCTGCAAATATATACGGAGATTGCAATTTTCCCCTACACCATATACAGCTGTACGCTTCTGAGACAGTACCGTATATCTGCTCTTTGTATTACGGTCAAATCCATACTGAGTGAGCGTCTGTGTGTGACTCAGGAAATATATACGGAGATTTAAATTTTCCCTATGCCATATACAGCTGTACGCTCCTCATACAGTACCATATATCTGCTGTTATTTTTGGTACATTTTCCCAAACATGAGGAAGCATGGTGGAAGAGGCTGAGTATGTGGGCGGGGGGGGCAGCTGGGAATGATGGTGGTGCATCTGCTGGTAGTGCCAAAAGCCCAATAGCACCTAAGGCAGGAGGTGTTGAGCCTGCGTCATCGTTTGGCTCCAGAAGGCCTTGAAGGCTCTCTGGAGGAAAGAAGGTTTAGCCATAATCACAGATGCAGATTCTTTACTGTAAGAGCAGTGAGACTATGGAACTCTCTGCCGTCTAATGTTGTAATGAGTGATTCCTTACTAAAATTTAAGAGGGGACTGGATGCCTTTCTTGAAAAGTATAATATTACAGGCTATATTCACTAGTTTCCTAGATACAGCGTTGATCCAGGGAGCTAGTCTGATTGCCGTATGTGGAGTCGGGAAGGATTTTTTTTCCCCAATGTGAAGCTTACTGTTTGCCACTTGGGTTTTTTTTGCCTTCCTCTGGATCAACATGTTAGGGCAGGTTAGGATAGGATATGGGTTGAACTAGATGGACTTAAAGTCTTCCTTCAACCTTAATAACTATGTTACTATGTTTTCTGGGAGTAGGTAAACCGCTTTTAAAGCCGGAGCATCAGGAACAGGTTTTGGCTTACATTGCAGTAACAGCCACAGGCTCGATCGCCTCCTCTTCTGAAGTTTCAAAAAATGCAAGTACTGAGTCGTCAGTGCAGGCTCCTGGTCAGGAACAACACCTTTCCTTGTGTCCTTCACCCCCACCAAAAGTGAAGAATGCGGTAGGCCACACTTCAGATTACTCCATGGAGCTCTTTTCACATACCATGCCTGGGTTATGAAGTCAAATCCTTAATTCCCCAGTCCAAGATGAATCTGACATGGAGTGCATTGATGCACAGCCACTGCTAGATGATTCTGCTGGTACATTCACCCAGACCACTGCATTGCCCTCGCAGTCTACTGAGCCATAATCTGAACCTGATGAAGCTCAGGTGCCACTTCCCGCATACGATACCACCTTACACGGTGACACAGAGGAAGGTGCAGATGAAATTGAAAAGGAGGTGATGGATGACCCAGTTGTTTACCCGGATTGGCATCCATTGGAGGAAGAGGGTGCCACTGGCAATAGCTCAGAAGAGCAGGAGGTTCTGCGGCAGGCATCGACATTGCAGCTGAGGTTATCTGGCAGGCCTGTAGCTGTCCAAAAACGTGTTAAAAAAAAAAAAAGGTTGCAGGACAGCTTGGCCAGACAGTCAAATTAGCACTGCGTGCAAGCCCTGAAAATTTGTCTCATGGTAGGAAGAGTGCAGTGTGGCACTTTTTTTACCAAAATCCTATTGATGAGGCAAAGGTTATCTGTAAGAAGTGCGGAAGGAACTTTAGCCGAGGGAAAAATCTCAGAAATTTGAATGCCAGTTGCATTCTTAGACATTTAAACACCATGCACTTGTAAGCGTGGACGGACTACAACACCTCACTGGCTTTGAACGGCTACATTGTCAAACTGATCTCATTAGAGATGATGCCCTTCAGTTTGGTTGAAAGCACAGCATTCCGACAGCTCATGGCCTAAGCTGTCCCACGCAATGACCTACCCAGTCGGCACTTCTTTTCTAGAAAAGCCATCCCTGCCCTCCACCTGCATGTGAAAGACTGCATTGTCCATGCACTCAAACAATCAGTGAGTGGAAAGGTACACCTAACAACAGATGCATGGGCTAGTAGGCATGGTCAGGGCTGTTGCGTGTCCATCACTGCGCACTGGGTTAATGTGGTGGATGCAGGGTCCACAGGGGACAGCGGCGGTTGGACAGTGCTGCCTAGCCCACGGTATAGGCAACAGTTGGCTGTAGGCGTTCGACCCTCCTCCTCCTCCAGAAGCGAAAGCTCGTCGACAGAGCGCAATTACACAAGTACTCCATCCGCAGCTGCCAGTGTTGCACACGAGGTGTCCCACTATCGAACAGCTAGTGATAAGTGTCAGCAAGCTGTTTTAAAGATGATGTTTTTGGGCGACAACAGGCACACCGAGGAGGTACTGGCCGACTACTTGCAGCGAGAAACTGAGTCATGGCTGGGCAGTCTACATCTTGAGCCAGACAAGGTAGTCAGTGATAATGGCCATTATTTTGTGGTGGCCATAGCCCTGGCAAAACTCAGACACATACCTTGCCTGGCTCACACCTTGAACCTGGTTTTGCAGTGCTTCATAAATAATTATCCGGAGTTACCAGCACTGGTCCATAATTTGCGAAGACTGTGCTCACACATCCATCGCTCGACCGTAGACTCCAGTCGTATGCAGAGGCTGCAGCGATCGCTCCGCCTCCCCAAGCACCGCCTAATCATAGACATTGCAACAAGGTTTAACTCCACCATGCACATGGTTGAGAGGCTGTGCGAACAGAGGCAAGCTGTAATGCATTTGTGGGAGGATCTACGGGCAGGCAGTTTGAGGGCGGACATGGAGTTGTCGGTTGTGCAGTGGTCAAAGATGAAGGACCTCTGTAAAGTCCTTCAGTGTTTTGAGGAATGCACACAGCTGGTAAGCACAGACAATGCCATCATAAGCATGAGCATCCCACTTATGCGTCTGCTCATGCAAAATTTGACGCACATTAAGGATCAGGTGTCTGCAGCGGGCGAGGAGGAAGGAAGCCTTCATGACAGTCAGGCATTGTCTGCTCCGAGAACTGTCCTGGACGAGGTGGAGAAAGAAGAGGAAGAGGAGGAGGATGAAGATGAGGGGGATGATTATTTTGGGGAGGATGGTGCTTCTCAGGGGGCAAGAGAAAATGTTGGCTTGCTAAGTTCAGGTACAGGGTTTGTGCATGAATGGAGGGATGTGGTTTTGACAGAAAGTTCTACTCCACCCACCACTCGCAGTGCATCATTAACACATGGAACATTGGCCCACATGTGTGACTATGTCTTGCGGATCCTAAAAAGGGACCCACGCATAGCCAAAATTATGAAGGATGGCGACTACTGGTTGGCCAGCATCCTCGATCCACGCTATAAAGGTAAATTACAGAACATCATGCCACAGGAGAACCTAGAGCTAATATTTGAGAACAAACAAGCAACTCTGGTAAACCGTTTGTTAGAGGCATTCCCAGCACAAAGCAGCGGTGCAGATTCTACCACAAGCCGCACTGGGCCAAATGGAAGAGGTGTTCATGGTGCACACAGCCAAAGTGGCGATGGAGACATGGGTTTCATGACCATGTTGTGGTCTGATTTCTCGAGTAACGATAACTCAACTGGTAATACTGAATCGATTGCAACAGACAGGAGACAACAGTTATCAACTATGGTTCAAAATTTCCTCTCTTCTATTGATATTCTCCCTCACAGTTCATTTCCCTTTGACTACTGGGCCTGTAAACTGCACACCTGGCCTGAAAAGGCACAATATGCCTTACAGGAGCTTGCTTGCACTGCTGGTAGTGTGCTAACAGAAAGAGTTTTCAATGCTGCTGGATCAATCCTGACAGAAAAAAGGACCTGGCACCTTCCCCTGATGACACATAGTTTGCCAGCAAAATGGCTCGCTTTGTCCTCCTCTTCCTCCGACTTCTCAAATTCCTCCATTTGCAGCTGCTGAACGTCCAGCCTACCCCTCAACATATGCCAGTTTTTCCACCTCCCTAACTGGGCTGTACCCCCCTGGGCCGGAGTCAGCACCTGGCGCACTTGGGCACGTGCCGGTGCCTGAGCAGGTGGGGGGGGCCCACTCTCCGTCAGAGACACAGGCGTACTATGAGGGGACCTGTGCCAGTTCCCGGTGCCCACAAGTGTGCCCCCCTACTAACTCAGGGCCCCAGCACTTGCAATACTTACCTCTCCCTGCTCCACTGCTGTGACGTCTTCCGCGTTTCCTGACAGTGACATTCAGGTCAGAGAGCGCGATGATGTCACGTCTGTGCGCCCTCTGCCTGAACAGTCACAGTGCAGAGAGCTGGAAGATGGTGACACAGAGGAGTCCAGAGAAGAGCAGTGTCCAGTGAGGAGAGGTATTTCATTTTTTTAATGGTTGGAGCAATATATGGGGAGCATTACATACTGGAGAATTAGATATGGGGCACATCATACACTTGAGCATCATAGATAGGGCCCATTATACACTGGAGCATCATCCATGGGGCTCATCATATACTGGAGCATCATATGGGGCCCATTATATATGGTGCATCATTTGAGGTTCATTATTTATGGGGCATCATATAGGGCCCTTTATATATGGAGCATCATATGGAGCACATATGGGGCCTATTCTGTATGGAGCATTATATGGAGCCCATTCTGTATTGAACAATGTATGGGGCTCATTATTCTGTATAGAGCAGTATATGGGGCTCATTATTCTGTATGGCGCACTATGTTGTGCCCATAATACTGTATGGAGGATTATACTGTCCGTTTTTTGAGCTATTGTAGAATTTAAAATAGATATCACTCATGTAATGTAAGAATTGAAGTATTTGGCCTTGTACTATACCTATATTTCTCTGCAGTATCGGAGCATCATGAATTGAGGTATGTGTCAAAGGGGCCCATTGAGACTCTTTGGCCCGGGGCAAACGAAAACCTGGAGCCAGCACTGCCCCCCCACAACTTTAGCCAAATAACCCCCAGTTTTCAATGTGTTACTATTATTATACACTGTGTGCAGAATTATTAGGCAAGTTTTATTTGAGAGGATTCATTTTTTTATTGAACAACAACTATGTTCTCAATCAACCCAAAAGACTTATAAATATCAAAGCTGAATATTTTTGGAAGTTGGAGTGTTTTTTTTAGATTTGGCTATCTTAGGAGGATATCTGTTTGTGCAGGTAACTATTACTGTGCAGAATTATTAGGCAACTTAATAAAAATCAAATATATACCCATCTCATTTGTTTAAACCAATATCACAACACAAAATTTAGAAATAAACATTTCTGACATTAAAAAAAAATAATAATAATAATTGACCAACATAGCCACCTTTCTTTGCGATGACACTCAAAAGCCTTTCATCCATAGATTCTGTCGGTTACTTGATATGTTTACGATCAACATTACGTGCAGCAGCCACCACAGCCTCCCAGACACTGTTCCGAGAGGTGTACTGTTTTCCCTCCCTGTAGATCTCACATTTTATGAGGGACCACAGGTTCTCCATGGGGTTCAGATCAGGTGAACAAGTGGGCCATGTCATTATTTTATCTTCTTTTACACCTTTACTGGCCAGTCACGCTGTGGAGTATTTGGATGCATGTGATGGAGCATTGTCCTGCATGAAAATCATGTTTTTCTTGAGCGATACCGACTTCTTCCTGTACCACTGCTTGAAGAAGGTGACTTCCAGAAACTGGCAGTAGGTCTGGGAATTGAGCTTCACTCCATCCTCAACCTGAAAAGGTCCCACAAGTTCATCTTTGATTATACCAGCCCATAACAGTACCCCACCTCCACCTTGCTGGCGTCTGAGTCAGAGTGGAGCTCTCTGCCCTTTACTGATCCAGCCTCGGGCCCATCCATCTGGCCCATCAAGAGTCACTCTCATTTCATCAGTCCATAAAACCTTAGAAAAATCAGTGTTTGATATATATATTTGCCCAGTCTTGACATTTTATCATATGTTTCTTGTTCAAAGATGGTCGTTTTTCAGCCTTCCTTACCTTGGCCATGTCAATGAGCAGGGTCGGACTGGAGTACCTTGGGCCCACCAGAGAAAAATCATTCTTGGAGCCCACCATCATTAATCCCAACCTTTGGGGAAGGTAAAGAGGTACAAAGACTGTGGCATGCTGTGCCTGCTGCCTCAAATTTTAGGCCACGCCTCGAACACACCCATTTCACAACTAGTCACACCCATGTCCACTCCCCAACCACACCCATTTAGCACTGCTGATCACACTGACTGGTACTGTGGGCACACTGACTGGTACTGAGGAAAAGAAAGAAAGGAGAAACAGAAAAAGAGAGAAAGAAAGAGATGAAAGAAAGAACAGAGAGACAGAATAGAGAGAGAAAGAAAGAATAGAGAGAGAAAGAATAAGAGAGCGAAAGAAAGAGTAGTAAGAGAAAGAATAGAGAGAGAGAGAAAGAAAGAAAGAACAGAGGGAGAGAGAAAGAAAGAGGGGAAAGAAAGAACAGAAAGAAAGAGAAAAGAGAGAAAAAAAGAAAGAACAAAGAGAAAGAAAGAGCAGAGAGAAAGAAAGAGAAAGGAAGAACAGAGAGGGAGAGAGAGAAAGAAAGAACAGAGAAGGAGAGAGAAAGAAAGAACAGAGAAAGAAAGAGAAAGAGAAAAAAAAGGGGAAAGAAAGAACAGAGAGAGAAAGAAAGAACAGAGGGAAAGAAAGCAGGAAAGAAAGAACAGAGAGAGAGAGAAAGAAAGAACAGAGAAAAAGAGGGGAAATAAAGAAGGAAAGTGTAACGGGTCTGGGAGGCGGAACCTCTGAGCTACTATACAAAGGGGCAGTCCTTGTAAGGGAGCGGGTGGCGACCAGAGTGGACGGGCAGGTAGTCACCGCAGATAACCGGGGTAGTTTCTGGATGAACGGGCAGGAGGTCACGGCAAGTGACCGGGGCAGTCTCTGGATGAGTAGGCAGGAGATCACGGCAAGTGACCGGGGCAGTCTCTGAATGAGTGGGCAGGAGGTCACGGCAAGTGACCGGGACAGTCTCTGGATGAGTGGGCAGGAGGTCACGGCAAGTGACCGGGGCAGTCTCTGGATGAGTGGGCAGGAGGTCACGGCAAGTGACCGGGGCAGTCTCTGGAAGAAGGTAGATACGACCTGTGATGGCTGAGCCTCCCGGTAGGCTAGCAGGACGATAGAAGATGAGCGCTCCCAGGTGAGCGAGCGAGAGTCACTGGAATAGCAGAAGATCACAGCCCGTGACGGCAGAGCCTCCAGGTAGGCCAGCAGGCAGGTAACAGATGAGCGCTCCCAGGTGAGCGGGCGAGAGCCACTGGAATAGCGGAAGATCCCAGCACGTGACGGCAGAGCCTCCAGGTAGGCCAGCAGGCAGGTAACAGATGAGCGCTCCCAGGTGAGCGGGCGAGAGCCACTGGAATAGCGGAAGATCCCAGCACGTGACGGCAGAGCCTCCAGGTAGGCCAGCAGGCAGGTAACAGATGAGCGCTCCCAGGTGAGCGGGCGAGAGCCACTGGAATAGCGGAAGATCACAGCACGTGACGGCAGAGCCTCCAGGTAGGCCAGCAGGCAGGTAACAGATGAGCGCTCCCAGGTGAGCGGGCGAGAGCCACTGGAATAGCGGAAGATCACAGCACGTGACGGCAGAGCCTCCAGGTAGGCCAGCAGGCAGGTAACAGATGAGCGCTCCCAGGTGAGCGGGCGAGAGCCACTGGAATAGCGGAAGATCACAGCACGTGACGGCAGAGCCTCCAGGTAGGCTAGCAAGCAGGTAACAGACAGCAACCTGGCAGGAATCAGACAGGTATCTGGCAATGACCCTGAGGACTGAAGCAGAGTAGTGAACAGTGCAACAACATTGCTCGGGCACCTCCATTTTGGAGGAGGTGCCTTATGTAAGGTGAAGTCCTCCGGCCATTGGCCGGGGACTCCTTAGGACGACGCGCGCGGCCCCTTTAAGAGGGGAGGCAGTGCGCGCGCGCCGTAAGCACCGTGGCAGGAAAGGAACGCGCGCCGCCAGCAGAGCGGCAGGAGGACGCCGGACCCGGAGCAGAGAGGTGAGGGGAACAGCGTCCCTGCCTGGCAGAGGGCAGGGACGCCGGCGCTACAGTACACCCCTCTTTTAGGCCCCCTTTTTTAGGCCAGAGAGAAATTTAGCTAGGATGAGAGGGGCATGGATGTTCTCCCGAGGCTCCCACGTTCTCTCCTCAGGACCAAGCCCCTTCCAATCTACCAGAAAATAGGTCTTCCTTCTTACCCTTTTGGTGGCCAGAATGTTCTCTACCTCAAATTCGTTTTCAGCTGAAACCGGAGCAGGAGGCGTACCTGTAGACTTGGAAAAAGAGTTAAGTACCACCAGTTTGAGGAGAGATACATGGAAGGAGTTAGGGATCCGCAAGTTGGCCGGAAGTTTCAATTTATAGGCCACTGGGTTGATCTGACTGATGACCTCCAGAGGACCGATGAACCGAGTTCCTAACTTATAGGAAGGAATCTTGAGCCGTACATACTTGGACGAGAGCCAGACCTTATCCCCAGGATGGAATTGAGGAGGATCCAGACGTTTTTTGTCAGCATGCCTTTTCATACGCTCGGATGACAGAAGGAGTGCGGACCGGGTACTCTCCCATATGGAGGAAAATTTGTTAACGAGATTCCGCAGCCGGATTGTCCACTGAGATGGAGACGGGAAATGGGATCCGAGGATGCTGACCGAAGACTACAAAAAACGGGGATTTGGAGGAAGATTCGCTCTCGTGATTGTTGTAAGAAAATTCGGCCCATGGCAGGAGATCCACCCAGTCAGAATGGTGGACATTAACGAAGTGCCGGAGGTAACTGGTCAGGATCTGATTGACCCGCTCCACTTGACCATTGGACTGTGGGTGGTAGGCGGAGGAGAAGTCCAAGGTGACGTCTAGCAATTTACAAGTGGCTCTCCAGAAACGTGAGGTGAACTGTACCCCACGATCCGACACGATGTGACGGGGCAGGCCATGAAGACGGAAGATGTGGCGGATAAAGTCTTTAGCCAGCTCGGGTGCAGACGGGAGGCCTGGCAGGGGAACAAAGTGAGCCATCTTGGAAAAGCGGTCAGCGACCACCCAAATGACCGTACAACCGGCAGAGACGGGGAGGTCCGTTATGAAGTCCATGGCTATATGCTGCCAGGGGGCAGCGGGTACAGCAAGCGGAAGGAGGCGACTGGCAGGCAGGTGTCTCGGAACTTTGTTGCGGCCACAGGAGGCACAGGCAGAAACAAAGTCTATTACGTCCTTGTGCAAGGTAGGCCACCAGTAATGCCGGGTAATAAGCTGGAGGGTCTTTTTTTGACCGGCGTGGCCAGCTAGTTTAGACGAATGACCCCAGTGTAGGATCCTCTCCCGATCAGGTACCGCTACGTCTTACCAGGAGGGAGACGATTTAGACTCACGGGAGCCACCTGCATTACTCTGGCGGGATCGATGATATGTTTAGGTTCCTCCTCGAGATCCGACACCAGGAAGGATCGGGACAAGGCGTCCGCCTTGATGTTCTTGTCAGCCGGGCGAAAATGTAGAACAAAATCAAAATGAGCAAAAAACAAGGACCATCGGGCCTGGCGCGGGTTAAGTCTCTGGGCATGCTGGAGGTAAGCCAAGTTTTTGTGGTCAGTGTAAATAATTACCGGATGAAGAGCCCCCTCGAGTAGGTAACGCCACTCCTCCAATGCCAGCTTGATGGCCAATAACTCTCGGTCTCCTATGGAATAATTGCGCTCAGAAGAGGAGAAGAGTTTGGAGAAGAAGCCGCAAGTTACCATCCTTCCGGAAGATGATTTTTGAGTAAGTACCGTTCCGGCTCCAGAGGAGGAAGCGTCAACCTCCATGAAGAACTGCTTGTTGCCGTCCGGGCGATGCAGCACCGAGGCGGAAGAGAAGGCCTGCTTTAAGGAAAGAAAGGCCTCCTCTGCTTCGGGCGTCCACTCTTTGGGGTTAGTGCCCTTACGGGTGAGCGCGGAAATTGGGGCAGTCCGGGAAGAGAAGTGCGGTATGAAGAGGCGGTAGTAGTTGGCGAAGCCCAGGAACCGCTGAATGGCCTTCAATCCCTCCGGTCGGGGCCATTTCTCGATGGCAGACAGTTTCTCTGGATCCATTCGTAGGCCGGTCTGAGAAATAACGTAGCCCAAAAACGGCAGCGAGGTCTGCTCAAAGAGGCACTTCTCATATTTAGCGAAGAGGTGATTCTGCCTGAGCCTGAGCAGAACCTGACGAACGTCCCTCCGGTGAGTCTGGAGATCCGGAGAGAAGACCAAGATGTCGTCCAGGTACACCACTACGCAGGAGTAGAGAAGGTCCCGGAAGATGTCATTGACCAACTCTTGAAAGACGGCAGGAGCATTACAGAGACCAAAGGGCATCACTAGATATTCATAGTGGCCGTCCCGGGTGTTGAATGCAGTCTTCCATTCATCCCCTTGACGGATACGGACCAGGTTGTACGCCCCACGGAGATCCAGTTTGGTGAAGATTCTAGCCCCCTCAGACGATCAAATAATTCTGGAATGAGCGGAAGGGGGTGCTTATTCTTCACCGTGATCTGGTTAAGGCCTCTATAGTCTATACAGGGACGGAGAGAGCTGTCCTTCTTTTTTACGAAAAAGAAGCCTGCACCTGCCGGGGAGGTAGATTTCCGGATGAATCCCCTGGCCAAATTCTCCTCGATATATTCGGACATCGACCGGGTCTCAGCAGCGGACAATGGGTAAATACGCCCACGGGGAGGCGTAGTACCAGGTAACAGGTCGATAGGACAGTCGTATGGTCTGTGAGGAGGTAATGTCTCTGCCTCTCTTTTATTAAAGACATCAGCAAATGACCAATAGGGAATCGGAAGTCCAGGTAGATTAGTTGGGGTAGGAGAAGAACAGACAGGATGAACAGGAACCAAACACGTCTTATGACAATCCTGTCCCCAGCGAAGAACCTCTCCGGTCTGCCAGTCGAGCACGGGTCCATGTTTCTGGAGCCAAGGTAGCCCTAGTAAGAGGGCGTGAGAGAGTCCAGGCAGAACGTGAAAAGAGATGCTCTCAGAATGCAGCATTCCCACTTGCAGAGTTATGGGTTCGGTGATGAGTTGGATGGGGCGTGGTAAAAGACCCCCGTCCACAGCAGCGACTGATAATGGTACAACCAGAGGTTTGGTGGGAATACGGTATTTCTCTACCAGGGACTGTGACATAAGATTCCCGGCTGCTCCAGAGTCAAGTTGGGCTAGTTGAAAATAACGATTCTCCCCACAGAGAATTGAGACTGACAGCAACAGAGATGGAGAGGCTTTCTCCTTGTCTAGGTCGACCTCTCTGAGCGAACCTAGACACAGGCGTTTCCCGACCTCTCCGGACAGGTACGAATCCGATGCTCCTTACTGCCACAGTAGAAGCAACTCCCCTCGGCACGGCGTAAGTCCTGACGGGTTTTGACCATCTTGGTCTGGTCGACCTGCATAGGCTCAGGAGAGTGTAAATGGGGAGAAACGGAGGGAGTGACGAGTTTCTGAAACGTAGGAGCTAGACGTGGAAACCTCCTCTCACGGGTGACCTCTTTGGCCCGCTCCTGGAACCGTAGGTCAATCCTGGTGGCGAGAGTTATAAGGTCATCGAGAGTGGTAGGAATGTCCCGACCGGCGAATTCATCTTTAATACGGCCGGACAAACCCTCCCAGAAAACAGATACCAGAGCGTCGTTGTCCCAGGTCAGCTCCGAGGCTAGGGTACGAAACCGTATGGCATATTGACCCACGGTGAGATTTCCCTGACGGAGGCGTAGCAGAGATGATGCGGATGAGATCTTTCGACCGGGTTCGTCAAAGACTTTCCGAAAAGCCGCGAGAAAGGCAGACAGGTCGGACACCAGAGGATCTCCTCTCTCCCAAAGAGGATTCAGCCAGGCCAGGGCCTCCCCGGTGAGATGGGACATGATGAAAGCAATTTTGGCCCGGTCAGAGTTAAACTGGTGGGAGAGGAGTTCAAAGTGCAGAGTGCACTGATTAATGAAACCCCGAGCCTGAGCGGGGTCGCCTCCGAAGCGAGGAGGTGCGGAGAGCCGGGGTCCGTGACAGGAGCCCATAGTATTGGAGAGCAGGGGAGCTGCCGGATTGCGAGTCATGGCACCAGCGGTGGTTGCTGGTGGAGCTGTCAGAGTGTCCAGGTGAGAATTGACATTCCGCAGGTGACCCAGGATGGACTCCTGTTGGGACTTCTGACGGGACAGTTCATGACACAGGTCCGAGATGGAGGGAACTTGGGCGCCACCGGGTTCCATGGCCCGAGCAAACTGTAAAGGATCTGGGAGGCGGAACCTCTGAGCTACTATACAAAGGGGCAGTCCTTGTAAGGGAGCGGGTGGCGACCAGAGTGGACGGGCAGGTAGTCACCGCAGATAACCGGGGTAGTCTCTGGATGAACGGGCAGGAGGTCACGGCAAGTGACCGGGGCAGTCTCTGGATGAGTGGGCAGGAGGTCACGGCAAGTGACCGGGGCAGTCTCTGGATGAGTGGGCAGGAGGTCACGGCAAGTGACCGGGGCAGTCTCTGGAAGAAGGTAGATACGACCTGTGATGGCTGAGCCTCCCGATAGGCTAGCAGGACGATAGAAGATGAGCGCTCCCAGGTGAGCGAGCGAGAGTCACTGGAATAGCAGAAGATCACAGCCCGTGACGGCAGAGCCTCCAGGTAGGCCAGCAGGCAGGTAACAGATGAGCGCTCCCAGGTGAGCGGGCGAGAGCCACTGGAATAGCGGAAGATCCCAGCACGTGACGGCAGAGCCTCCAGGTAGGCCAGCAGGCAGGTAACAGATGAGCGCTCCCAGGTGAGCGGGCGAGAGCCACTGGAATAGCGGAAGATCACAGCACGTGACGGCAGAGCCTCCAGGTAGGCCAGCAGGCAGGTAACAGATGAGCGCTCCCAGGTGAGCGGGCGAGAGCCACTGGAATAGCGGAAGATCACAGCACGTGACGGCAGAGCCTCCAGGTAGGCTAGCAAGCAGGTAACAGACAGCAACCTGGCAGGAATCAGACAGGTATCTGGCAATGACCCTGAGGACTGAAGCAGAGTAGTGAACAGTGCAACAACATTGCTCGGGCACCTCCATTTTGGAGGAGATGCCTTATGTAAGGTGAAGTCCTCCGGCCATTGGCCGGGGACTCCTTAGGACGACGCGCGCGGCCCCTTTAAGAGTGGAGGCAGCGCACGCGCGCGCGCCCTAAGCCCAGTGGCAGGAAAGGAGCGTGCGCCGCCAGCAGAGCGGCAGGAGGACGCCGGACCCGGAGCAGAGAGGTGAGGGGAACAGCGTCCCTGCCTGGCAGAGGGCAGGGACGCCGGCGCTACAGAAAGAACAGAGAGAGAGAAAGAACAGCGAAAGAAGAGAAAGAAGAAAAGAAAGAAAGAAAAAGAAAGAAAAAAGAAAGAAAGAAAGAAAGAAAGAAAGAAAGAAAGAAAGAAAGAACAGAGAGAGAAAGAAAGAACAGAGCGGGTAGAGAAATAAAGAACAGAGAGAAAGAAAGAACAGAGAGAGAAAGAAAGAACATAGAGAAAGAGAAAGAAAGAACAGAGAGTGAGAAAGAAAGAAAGAAAGAAAGAAAGAAAAGAAAGAAAGAAAGAAAGAAAGAAAGAGAAAGAAAGAAAGAAAGAAAGAAAGAAGGAGAAAAAAAGGGGAAAGAAAGAACAGAGAGAGTGTGGGAAATAACAGAGATAGAGAAAGAAAGAACAGAGAGAGAAAGAAAGAACAGAGGGAAATAAAGAGGGGAAATAAAGAAGGAAAGAAAGAACAGAGAGAGGAAGAAAGAATCAAATGAAAGAACAGAGAGAGAAAGAAAAAAGAAAGAACAGAGAGCGAGAAAGAAAGAACAGAGAGAGAGAAAGAAAGAGAAAAAGGGGAAAGAAAGAACAGAGAGAATGAGAGAAAGAACAGAGAGAATGAGAGAAAGAACAGAGAGAGAAAAAAGAACAGAGAGAAAGAACAGAGAGAGAAGAAACAAAAAAGAACAGAGAGAGAAAGAGAAAGAAAGAGAGAGGGAGAGAGAGAAAGAAAGAGGGCAAAGAAAGAACAGAGAGAAAGAAAGAACAAAGAGAAAGAAAGAAAGAAAGAAAGAAAGAAAGAAAAGAAAGAAAGAAGAGAAAAAAAGAATAGAAAGGGAGAGAGAGAAAGAACAGAGAGAGAGAAAGTAAGAGAGGGAGAAAGAAAGAACAGAGAGAGAAAGAAAGAAAAAAAGGGAAAGAAAGAACTCAGAGAGTGAAAGAACAGAAAGAGAGAAAGAAAAAACAGAGAGGGAAAGAAAGAACAGAGAGAGAAAGAAAGAACAGGGAAAGAAAGAACAGAGAGAGAAAGAAAGATTCTATAAAGACACTATAGCAGCCTGGCTCCCATTGTAATGCCCTCCTGAGCCTCCCGCTGCAGGACATATCATGATCCGCTCACATGGCCAGCATCCCTGATTCCAAGGCGATCCCGATGTCCGCGCTGTTGGAGGAGGACACGGTGATGGATCTGAAGCATTCCATGAAGTGCTTCCATGGTTCCGTCACAATCTCCTCCTGGAAGTATCTTATTTCCGGTCAGCTTCTAGCTCGTCACTTCCGGTATAACGTCACGTGCGAGTTTGAAAGTGCTCCTTGGGGCTCCACCGTGTACTCCTGTGTCCAGGGGAAAAGTAATCTCCCGGCCGGGACAGCTGGGGGCAGACTCTCAAAATCGGGACTGTCCCACTGGATTCAGGATGATTGGGAGGTATGAATTCTCCCACCATACACCTTATACACAAACGGCTCCGCACATCTCCTACACACATGGTTCCGCTTTGTTTGCCTCGTACACACATGGCTCCGCTTTGTACACCTCACACACATATGGCTCCACTCAGTACACACATGGCTCCACACCGTAATCCTCGTACACACATGACTTTGCTCTGAACCGTACACACACAGCTCAGCTCCGTACACAGAGCTCTGTTTTGTACACTCCGTACACACGCTGCTCCGCTCCGTACACACACACACGGCTCCGTACATTTCATACACACAGGGCTCCATTCCATACACATCGCACACACGGCTCCGCCACGTACACCAAGTACACACACGGCTCCGCTCCTTACACTTTTTACACACGCGGCTCCGCTCCGCACACCCCATAGACACGCGGCTCCGCTGCGTACACTTCATACACACGTCTCCACTCCGCACACCCCATACACAAGCAGCTCCGCTCACGGACACGGGACCCCCATATACAGTGATGGCCTGACACTGGCCCCCCATATACAGTGATGGACGGACACCGGGCCCCCATACACAGCGATGGACAGACACTGGCCCACATACATAGTGACAGTCAGACACTCCACAATGAGTTGCCATCACAGAGCACTACCAGGGCACCAAAACCTGCCGTGAGTGTGGCGGCGGCGCACTCACTTTCCAGACAATTCCGGCCACAGAATTCATCACTTAGTTATTCACTTAGGTAGGTAACGGCGTTTACCACCTGGAAGTTGCAAAAATCTCCAAACAGCACAGAGCACTGCCCTCTGACCGGAAGCATACACGCATATATAAAAACACAGGCATATATACACACACAGGCATATACACACACAGGAAGATACACACAGGCATATATATACAGGCATATACACACAGGTATATACACACACACAGATATATACACACAGGCATACACACAGGAATATACACACAGGCAGATACACACAGACATACACACACACAGGCATATACACACAGGCATACACACACAGTCATACACACACAGAGGCAGATACACTTACAGGCAGATACACACACAGGCATATATACACAAACACACACACACAGGCATATACACACACAGGCATATATACACACACATACACACACATTTGCTGAACACTCGCCGAAAAAAATGTATTGCACTTTATCAGCAGGCAGCAGCCCAAGCAGGAATAGAGAGCTGAAGCAGGCACTTCCAGGGAGAGTCACCACACAGCCGGCATTACAGGTCAGGACAGCAGAGGAGGAGAGCACAGCATGCTGACACCATCCACTGCTATAGCCAGCAACACAAAGAAAACCGGGAAAGCAGTGCACGGTGCATATCATCGCCCACAGAGAATGTCTGCCTCCTGAATGCAGAGACAGTGTCGCTGTGGTCAGGGTGAGAGCACGGCCTGCATTAACTCTTCGTACACGCTATTAAAAGGTCCCCGCGACCTATTCTTTCAGGGGCTAATGAAGGAGACAGGAGCTGGAGCTGGGGCCCACTGGAGTATTCTCCGGTGTCCCGGTGCCTCAGTCTGACCCTGTCCCTGAGCATGGCACACCTTTTGCTTTTTAATACTCCAACATTGCAGCTCTGAAATATGGCAAAACTGGTGGCAAATGGCATCTTGGCAGCTTCACGCTTGATTTTCCTCAATTCATGGGCAGTTATTTTGCACCTTTTTTTATCAACACGCTTCTTGCCACCTAGTTGGCTAGTTGCCATGAAACGCTTGATTGTTCGGTGGTCACGCTTCAAAAGTTTGGCAATTTCAAGACTGCTGCATCCCTCTGCAAGACATCTCACAATTTTTAACTTTTCAGAGTCCGTCAAATCTCTCTTCTGACCCATTTTGCCAAAGGAAAGGAAGTTGCCTAATAATTAAGCACACCTTATATAGGGTGTTAATGTCATTAGACAACATCCCTCCTCATTACAGAGATGCAAATCACTTGATTTACATAATTGACAGTTGGCTTTCAAGCCTAAACAGCTTGGAGTAGGACAACATGCATAAAAAGGATGATGTGATCAAAATACTCATTTTCCTAATAATTCTGCACTCAGTGTAAAGTTAATTAAGGTTGACAAGCTTAAGTAATAAGAATTGATGTCTTTGGCATTGAAATGGGCACTGTAGGTGTGTTTACTGTCCTCCACTCCCTGCCGACTCCCTGCCGACTTTTATTCTCCATTAACTTGCATTGACTTTTCGACTCCGACCCGACCGTTTCCGTTAGTCGGCCGACTTTGTTCGACTCGACTTTTGAGAAAGTCGGATTTCACGAAACCCGACTCGACCCTAAAAAAGGCAAAGTCGCTCAATCCTATTGGCTGATGATTGGTCTACCAATCGACCCGGTCTACGTGGAAGTACAGTCCCAGTGAATCAGGAACAGGGGCTTAGAGAGAGGCCAGTGAACCCCATGCACCAACGTGAAAAGGCACAGTGGTGATTTTGAAATTTGCAAAGAGTGGGAGATTTTGCAAACCCTTAAATACGGCCCTCATCGGAGTGACGGGGTTAAGCTGGCATAAATATGGACTCATGGGACACTTTACCAGGAAATGCAGGGAATCTTTTAGCCCAATCATCCACGTCCCCAACAAGTGAATAGTGTGCTGCAATGGTGGGGGAGAGAGGATCCCACTACTCCAACTAGAAGAGACATTTTTTGTACAAGGACAAGTGTCCCTGACTAGATGGGAAACCTCAGCATCCATGTACTAGCATCTGCAGTCAGTTTAGGTAGAGGACGTGGAGGCTGTGGTGCTTCGTGACTTTGGAGCCACAGTCACATTGATCAAAGAACATTTAGTACAGGACCAATGTATTGTTCCCGCTGGCTGCATGTTAGTCAATTTAGCCAGAGGAGAATCTCTGAACAATGGGAGGACCCAACTACATTTAGTCACAGTCATGGAATTATGGATGTAAGAGTGGTTCGGCACCTACCTATAGATGTGTTTCTGTGAAACAACTTAGGAGCAGGTTTGTTATGCCAATCGGCCAATGTCATAACCCGAAGCCAAGGACAGGTTTCCACTGCATCAGCAGAGAGGGAACAGAGCAATCTCAACATGCATACTAACACAATGACGGTTACCATAAGGGTACTTTACCTGGGGGAAGTAAATGACACTGGGTCTACAATTACCCTGGTCAGCCCAGACATTTTCCCACAGAACTCTATTTACCAGGCCACTAAGTGACCATCGCCCTAGCTGGAGGTCAGCACTCTACTGTTGGATGCAATGGATAAAAGTTCGGTTCACGTTGAGCATGTGTGGAGTTTCGCAGGGTAAATCGGTGATCAGGTGGAGGATGCCAAGGACCCCGTAGGAGGAATAGATACTTGTCCTAGTGAACTGAATACAATGTCTTTGTTTCTGGGCTTCCAATGCTCAAGAGTTCACCCCTGGTCAGGCTGCGAGGCTGCGCAGCATCAGTTATGTCAGCACTAGTCACTGATGCTGCCGCCAGTAGCTTCTCATTCATTCATTCATTCATCCGGGGTGGTTTCTTTAGCACCGCTCCCCATTGTAAACTATATATCTCCCAGATATGGATTATTTGCTGAAAAATCAATCCAGAGAACACCGTTTTTCTGCTCCATTTGCTTGTTGGCATTGCAGACTACAGCCAGATCCATATTACAGCATAAAAATCCTTTTTTCATAGCAATTTTTGCAGATGCATGTTTCATATATACACTATATAGCGCTTTTTTCAATTTTTTTCTCCCATTTTCTATGGCAGCAATGCAGTTCCCATGCTCTAGAGTAATCATTCTTGGTAAGTTATGGTACAAACCTTAATCTTTTTGACTAGCACAGAAATCCAGCTATTTTAAGCATGGGGCTGGCAGTCACACAGATCACATCTTATTGCGCTAAAAATTCTGCCATTTCTGGCCTGATGTTAAATATTGTTGTACAGTAGTGTCTTATATAACTTATTGACACCAGTTTGCTGAAAAAAAATAGTTACCAACAGGCCAGGTATTTTAAACAGGGGTTTGTCTGTCATGCGGATCACATATATGTTTGCTCCAAATTCAGCCATTGTAGTGAAAGTGGAAAATATTGTCCTCTATTTAAAATGGGCAAGGCGTGTGGCAAGGGATGGGAACTGGATGAGATGGTGATGGTGATGTTACATGCAGAGGCCAAGGCCATTGGCAAGCTGAAATTGTGCCACAACAAACAACCACATCTTCTAGCCCTACCTTCCTGTCCCAATTACTAGGGGACCACAGCAGCACACCACTAACGAACCCAGAGCAGTGTCAAAAGGTTGTTGGTTGGATAGCGGATAATGCTTCCAGTCACTTTGCCACCACCACTACCATCATGTCTTCTACACGGTCAAGTCTCAGGAGCCGTGAATCTGGACCGCATATTACTCACCCTGATCCTCCTTCCTCCCACCATGCTAAGTGCGCGGAGATAACTGATCCCTCACTTGGACACTCCGAAGAGCTGTTCACTTTTTCATTTATAGATTTGGGCCTCTCGCCCCGTCCACTTGAGGCAAGGCAAGAGGAGATCTCATGTAGCGATGCCAAAATATTTGAGCAGTCATGGTCACAAGAAGGCAACTGTGGGAACATGTCACAAGAGGTGGACGATGATGAGACACAATTGCCAGAAAGTCAGGAGGAGGACAAGGGTGAAGAAGTGGAAGACAAGGTGGTGGATGATACTGTAACTGACCCAACCTGGCAAGAGGACATGCAGAGCGAGGACAGCAGAACATAGGGGAAGGGAGGCGTAGTGCCGCTACAGGCAGGAAGAAGCAGTGTGGTGGCCACAGACAAAAGGCGGGCAACTGCTCCCCGTAACACCAACACAATGTAAGTTGGCAGTCCAACTGTTAGGTCTTCACAAGTCAGGTTGTTTTTTAAAGACTCTGCTGATAGCTTCAAAAAGGCCATTTTCACCACCTGCCAGGCCAGCATCAGCAGGGATAGCAAAACTACCAGCCTGACCACCACAAGCATGATCAGGCACATGGCAGCAAAGCACCCAACTTTGTGGGTCGAAAACCAGAGTCCAGGAACAGTGTCTGCAAGTGACAACACTGCTTCTTCCACTGTTGTACATGCAAGCCAAACCCCTGTCCATGGTGCATGCAAAGATGCTTCCTGCCCTGAACCTGTCGCTGCAGACACTGAACTAGCACCATTATGAAGCACGCCCCACACACCACGCTACTAAATTCACACATTTTGTGACTACTTTCACTCGAAATGTTGCCTTTTAGGCTTGTTGAGATGGAAGATTTCCGCAACCTGATGGCGGCAGCCGTCACTTCGTACTCGGTCCCCAGCCTCCACTATTACTCCCGATGTGCTGTCCCCCGCATTACACAAGCATGTGTCCCACAACATTAGCCGTGCCCTCACCAATGCAGTTACTGGAAAATTCCACCTAACCACTGACACGTGGACTAGTGCTTCTGGGTAGGGATGGTACATCTCACTGACAGCACACTGGGTTAACATAGTGGAAGCCAGAAACCAGTCAGACTTTGGGATGGAACACGTGCTCCCAACGCCGATGTTTGCGGGCCCTAGGTCAGTCAGGTTGCCCCACAGTCTACAGATCCTGCACCTCATGCTACTCCTTCTCCTCTTCTCAATCCTTTATCTCCGAAATGACCACATCAGTCATAAGTTGGAAGCACTGCAGCACTGCCTCAGCCAAACAGAAACAGGCTGTGCTGAAGCTAATATGCTTCGGTGACAAACTGCAAAGTGCGGAAGAGTTGTGGATAGCTCTGGAAGAGCAGGCAGATCTGTGGCTAACACTTCTAAACCTACCGCCAGGCATGATCATGTGTGACAATGTCTGGAACCCAGTGGTGGCTCTGAGGCAAGGCGAGCTCACACACGTACCATGCCTGGCCCATGTGCTTAACCTTATGGTTCAGCAGTTTCACAAAACCTACGCCTTTCTGCCAGATCTGTTTGTCAAAGTAAACCACCTTTAGAAAGTCAGCTACAGCTACCGTCTCCCTTACCATGCTTCAGCAGCATTTGCAGCTTCCGTCTCATCGACTGGTATGTGATCTCCCCATGCATTGGAACTCTACACTGCAGATGTTGGGAAGGATTTGTGAGCAGAAGAGGGCAGTTGTTGACTACCAGCATCAACAAGGCCATTGGTATTTAGTTCAGAATCCACACATAAGACTTTAGGAGTGGACATGGATGTCAGACATATGTACCATCCTCCAAAACTTTGAGGAGTCCACCAAGATGGTGAGTAGCAATGATGCTAAAATTAGCATCACCATCCCCCTTCACTGTCTTCTGAAATGCTCTCTGCTCACAATCAAAGAGGATGATTTGCAGGTGGAGCATGATGAGATGGAGCAAGGAACCATACAGGGTGATTAAACACAGCCCAGCCTCATATCATCCTAATGTGGATTGGTTGACAATGAGGAAGAGGAGGACGAGGAAGAACATGAGCCAATTTCATGCGCTATAGACGGTACTACCTGCACATCTGTCATACCGTCTGTTCAGCGTGGTCAGTCCTCCTCATGGCTGAGTTTATGTTATGCTACCTTAACCGTGATCTCAAAATTTTGGGTGACAGTCATTACTGGTTGGTGACTAGTGTTGAGCGATATTGCTCGATATCTAAAAATATCGTATCGAAATTGTATCGCCGATATCACTAAATATCGTCGATATCCGATTCCGATTGCGGAAGTCCAATGTAAGTCTATGGGAACAAAATATCGAAATTAAAAAAAAACATTCTTGCCTTGTAAACACTAAATATACACACATAGAATACATATATATATATATACATGTCATTGTGACATATATATATATACATATATGTATAGTTTATACACTTCTACATAGTAAAATATCCTCTGATTCAATTGCCGGGTAAAGCCGGCTTCTGTGAAAAGACAGAAGCACCCGACATGAAATGACACTTGGTGTACATAGGGTTAACCATGTCTTTTCATGTCGTTTGCAATCTGATTTGCACAAACAATTACATCAGTCTATGTGTGCAAAATTTCACACCTGTAGGGGTTAATTAAAGGTGTAAATTTGTGGTAAAAAAACCAGACTTTTTTGCTACGAATTTACACCTTTAATTAACCCCTACAGGTGTGAAATTTTGCACACTTACACTCATGTAATTGTTTGTGCAAATCAGATATCAAACTACATGAAAAGACATGGTTAACTCTATGTAAACCAAGTGTCATTTCATGTCGGGTTCTGCATTTTCACAAAAGCCGGCAATTGAATTAGCGGCTATTATACTATGTAGAAGTGTATGAACTATAAATATAAAATATATATATATATATATATATATATATATATATATGTGTCACAAATTTAATGACATGTATATATATATATATGAGGTGTAAAATTGCTGAAAAAAAAGGCGTGGGCTCCCGCCCTATTTTCGCAACCAGACAGAGAAAGCCAGTGAGTGGGGGCAGATAATAATAGCCCAGAGAGGGACCATTATTTTTGGACCCCCCGGCTACTAACATCTGCCCCCAGACACCCCAGAAAGGGCAAATCTCTAATTAGATTTGCCCTTTCTGGCACTTTGCCCGTCTATTCCCATTGCCCTGTAGCGGTGGCGAATGGGTTAATAAGGGGTTAAAATGACCTTGCAATTGAAAGGTCACTTTAAGCCAGGTTAATAATTGAGAGCTGTCAATTAGACAACTATCAATTATTAATCCTATTGTATGAAAGAAAAATCAAACACACACACTTTAATAAAAAAGAAGTTTAATGAAATAATCACACAGTTTTTGACCATATTTTATTTTCCTGCTAAAACCATTTCCTGTAATAAAAATAAAATAATAAAGCAAAATTATTCTTACCAATCCGATGTACAGTCAGGTCCCACGGTGTAATCCTTCAGAAAGGGTTAATGTTTACTGCAGGGACCGCAGCTAATGCTGCAGCCTCACAGTAAACCCCCAAATGAATGAGTTCCTCTCCTGGCTGACAGGAGAGGAAGTGGAAAGCTTAATTGATTGCTTTCCACTTTCACTTCAGGTCAGCCAGGGACACAATCAGTGACGTCAGAGGGAACTGGTTAACAAAAATAGGGGATCCCCTCGAAAAAAATTGGCGTGGGGTCCCCCCTATTTTTGTTAACCAGCCAGATGAAGCAGACCGCTGAGGCCTGGATTTTCAGGCTGTTAAGGAGCCAAGATCCATGGACCTTGCCAGCCTGATAATACCAGGCCACAGCAGTCTGCATATCTTGGCTGATTAACAAAAATAGGGGATCCCCTCGAAAAAATTTGGCGTGGGGTCCCCCCTATTTTTGTTAACCAGCCAGATGAAGCAGACCGCTGAGGCCTGGTTTTTCAGGCTGGTAAGGATACAATATCCATGGACCTTGCAAGCCTGATAATACCAGGCCACAGCAGTCTGCTTAGCTTGGCTGGTTAACAAAAATAGGGGATCCCCTCGAAAAAAAAACGGCGTAGGGGTCCCCCTATTTTTGTTAACCAGCCAAGTAAAATGCAGACTGCTGCGGCCTGGTATTAAAAGACTGTCAAGACCCATGGATTTTGGCCCTCAACAGCCTGATAATACCAGGCTACAGCAGCCCCACATTTGGCACATCAAAAGATGTGCCAATTGTGGCACTTTACCCGGCTCTTCCCACTTGCCTTGTAGCGGTGGCAAGCGGGGTAATAAGGGGTTAATGTCACCGTTGATTGCACAGTGACAATAAGCCTGGTTAATAATGGAGAGGTGTCAATAAGACACCGATCCATTATTAATCCCAAAGTTTTTAAATGCATAAAAAAAAGACAAAGCAAGAAAAAAGTATTTTAATGAAATAAAAGAGACAACACACTTTTCATTTCTTTTATTGTACTCTCATTCCTGCGACGCCATCGATCTCCTGTAAAAAAAAAAAAAAACAAACCAACAGTATACCACCTGTCCGACGCAGTCCATAGTAACGACAGTCCCACGACGATCCAGCTCTGCTACATCGCAATGACAGGCAGAGCCTGTCATCGCGACGCAGCACAGCTGATTACCTGCTTCCCCGGCGGTGACGTCATCGGACTGACTGCTTTACGGCTGGGATTACCCAGCAGTCACTGCAGTTATCGCGAGAAACTGCATGTGACCGCCGGGGAGAAGAGGATGGCGGCCATGAAGCAGTCCAGGCCGTGACCGCGGGAGATCTTCTGCCAGGTAAGTGCCGCTGACTCCTGACAGACCCGACCGACGGACACTGACAGTGACAGACCCGACCGACGGACACAGACAGTGACAGTGACAAATCCGATTCCGGTATTCGATAAGACGAAAATATCGAAACGAATTATCGAAAGGCCGATAGAGCTAATATCGGCCGATAGCCGATATTTGCATTATCGTATCGCTCAACACTATTGGTGACACTTCTAGACCTACGCAACAAGGATTACTCTCTATCTCTTATTCCCAAGGTGGACAGCTCTATAATAATGGGGCAGTACCAGAAGGCCCTTGTTGCAGAATTATTATAAAAATTCCCATCTGAAAACGCTGGCGGTAGATGTTACAATTCTTTCGACAAACAAGGAGTATAGGCGAGAGAAACATAACTCCAATCCAGCAGAGGCAGGGGAACAATGGCATAGTTCGGGGAGAGTTTTCTCAGACCCTCCCATTGCACAGGCCCTTAGGCGCTGGGTACTTTCACAAGGAGTGCAACGTTTTTGAAGATGCTGCAGGAGTACTTTGATGACCGTACCAATGTTCTTCGTGATTCCTCTGTGCCTTATAATTATTAGGTTTCAAAGCAGAATACGTGGCATGAACTGGCTCTCTATACCTTGGCAGTCCTGGCCAGCCCTGTCGCTAGTGTTTTGTCTTTGCGGGTTTTTAGTGCCACTGGTGAAATTATAACTGATAAGCACATCTGCTTCTCAAATGAAAATGCTGACAGGCTGACTCTTATAAAAATGAACAAGTGCTGGATTGGGCCAGATTTCTCTACAGCACTGAATGATAGCAGCTTAACATAAATTCAAATCCAGTGTCTTTTTTTGGGAGTTCTATTCCCATGCACCTCTCCACATCCACACATGGGAATATGTTTCCTGATTTTGGCTATTTGCTGTTGTCCTCCTCCTTCTCATCCTCATCATCCACCACCACTACAGTACTAGGGTGACCGTGGTCCATGAGGCAACACCTACATAATTTTTTTAAAGGGTGTTTATTATGCCCATATCAAATATTTTTATACAATATCTTCATTTACAGTATACCCCCCAGGAGAAAATGTTTGTCAGCCCAAACACATAGTGTATGGGCATTTCAAGTACAAGAGACTCGCTCCATTCTAAAGGGAACATTTTTAAATGAGGCCCTCCTCCACTTCTCTTCCAAGGGGCATTGTAGTGCCTCCAAATTTTTGGCAGCCCTTGCATTCACTGCATAGGCAAACACTTTGGGAGACCCGCTCCTTTCTAATGGAAATATTTTGTTATGAGGCCCTCCTCCACGTCTCTACCAAGGGTCATTGAAGTGCCTCCAAATTTTTGGCAGCCCTTGCATTCATTGCATAGGCAAACACTATGTGAGTACCAAATTCCTAATAATCGGAACATTGTTTTCAGTTGACCCTTCTGAACGTCTGTTCAAAGGGTTATTGGGATGTGACTAAATTTGGTGCAAAGCAGGCCTTGCATTCAATGCATAGTCAAACAATATGGGAGTGACAATTTCCTAATAATGTGAACATTGTTTTTAGGTGGCCCTCCTGTATTTCTCTTTAAAGGAGTATTGGGGTGCGTCTAAATTTGGTGCAGGGCAGGCATCTCATTCACTGCATAGATAGACGGTATGGGAGTAACAAATTCCTAATAATGGAAACATTGCTTCACGGTATCCCTCCTGTATTTATCTTCAACCAGGTATTGGGGGGAGTCTAAATTTAGTGCTGGGCAGGCCTTGCATTCAATGCTTAGGCAAACAGTATGGGAGTACCAACTTCCTACTAATGTGAACATTGCTTTCAGGTGGCTCTCTTGTACGTCTCTTCAAAGGGGTATTGGGGTGCATATAAATTTGGTGCAGGGCAGGCCTTGCATTCAATGCATAGGCAAACAGTATGGGAGTACCAACTTCCTAATAATGGAAATATTGCTTTCAATTGGCCATCCTATACGTCTGTTCAAAGGGTTATTGGGGTGCTTCCAAATTTAGGGCAGGTGTTGCATTCACTGCAATGGCAAATAGTGTGGGAGTACCAACTTCCTACTAATGGTACAATGCTTTCAAGAGGCCCTCATGTACGTCTGTTCAAAGGGCTATTGGGGTGATTCTGTAAGCAGGTGCGGGAATGCAGTAATGCAGGGATTGCAGAACAAAGCTGTATAACAATGCTGTTTAATTTTTAACAAGAAGGATGGCAAAGGTCTCCTCGCAGGGAGCTAATTAACAATAAGCAAGGTAATTAAATGGGTTAACACAAAAGTCTGATATTGAAACGACACTTATCTTCGTCTTCTCTGGGCCTCATCCACATATAGTCTGATGGCAGCTGGAGCAGCGGCAATGGCCAGCGTGGTGTCCACAGATGAATTTTAACAATTCACGGTCCAGCTACTGGCAGTCACCGATTTGGCTACTGAGCCCCTATTTCATAAATTTGTGCAGCTAAAGAAGATTCGCTGCAGGAGTCTCTGTCTCACACGTGTGCTACTGCACGTCTATCAGCAGTGGGGAATGCACCTAGGGTCCTGCCACTGGCACCCGCTCCTAAGCGCGAGCACTGCACTCTGCTTGGCCGGGGGCACAGCACTCTGAACACTCACTAGCTCACTGGAGAGTTCACCTAAGCTCTGCTGAGACATGTCTCCACACTGCCTCTGTCGCTGCGCAGCGCGCAGCACACCTCTCTCTGCTCTCACTGCCGGCAAGATACTGAGACTCCTTTCCCGTGCTTTCTGCTCACTACCCGGCTTAGCCACGCCATCTCTCCCCTGGTCATGGGACCTGTCCGGTACCCCACTCTTTTCCTCCTGCAACACTGGACGCAGCCTAGACAGTTCCGGACCTGGCATGACGCAGGTACACGCTGCCCGTTCTTCCTCCTTACAGGTCCATATTTGGGGCAGGCCTAGCATTCAATGCATAGGCAAACAGTATGAGAGTACCAGATTCCTTTTAATGGGAACATTGCTTTCAAGTGGCCCTCCTGTATGTCTCTTCAAAGGGGTATTGGGGTCCATCTAAATTTGTTGCAGGGCAGACCTTGCACTCACTGCATAGGCAAACAGTATGGGAGTACCAACTTCTTAATAATATGAAATTTGCTTTCAGGTGGCTCTAGTGTTTGTCTCTTCAAAGGGGTGGGATGCATCTAAATTTGGTGCAGGGCAGGCCTTGCATTCAATGCATATGTAAACAGTATGGGAGTACCAAATTTCTAATAATGGAAATATTAATTTCAGGAGGCCCTCCTGTACGTTTCTTCAAAGGGGTATTGGTGTGCGTCCAAATTTTGGGCAACCCTGTCACTCACTGCATACACAACAACAGTATAGGAGACCCACTGTTTAATAATGGGAACAGAAAAGCATAGCCAGCTGATGACTCTCTAAGAATAGTGAGGGCTGACTGCTGGCCCTTTAAGAAATGTAAACGCCGCCTGATGGCCCTATAAAAATAGGCTTTGGGACTTTCAAAGTCCCTCCTTCATAAATGAAACAGGATGTGTCTGACGATGAGTCACACACCACATGGCCAGATAAGGTTGTATAATGTTAAAATGACATTTCCCAGTGAATGCATTTGTCTAGGTTGAAAGCAATGCTAAAGTTGAAATACGCATCAAAAATGCTATGTGTGAACATAGCCCATGGTGTGGAGAAGCATTTGTGTTTTTGGTTATTTGTTTTGCCTTATATGCCAGTCATTACCCTGGAAAGGATGTTTCTTAACATATTTTCCAGGAAAATCCATTTTGGTTTCGTTTTTGTATGTTTTATTGTGAGACTGTAAAAGTTGCATAAGACTCTGACAACAGTGTTCACAGCACTGACCTGGGAGTCAGAAATGCTTCCAGTGGTCTTCCCCATGCTGTTCCCATGTCATTTGAGCACTGTTCACATCGATTTCTGCAATTTTTAGCCCATCTGCAGACTGCTGAGTTTCCCATAGACTTACATTTTGCTCGTTGCTCGGGGCGAACACCCGAGCATTCCAATTTGCTCGACTCAAGCAACGAGCACCCGAGTATTTTAGTGCTCACCCATCACTAGTAGGCATAGGAACGCTTCTTGGGTCAATCGCTTCCTGGTATATAAATACATGACATAAACCATATCAGGATTTAACAAAATAAATATGGCCCTTCTGGCATAATGGCAAAACAAAAGACAGCTTGTAGCACAGTTCAAATATCTACTGGCTTTACCCGCACAGATTCAAAACGCTTCATCTCCCATTGGAGCTAACACCTGGAGACTTTCCTCTCCAATCACACAGCACAGAAAAAACCATAGTAGTTGGACATTTTATATCTTCAACCACACCCTTGAGGTGGTATGCTGAGTAGGCATCATGTCCATCTCTTACACCTACTCACCAAAAACCCAAACCCTTGTAATGTCTGATTAACCCCTCAGCACATATTATACAGGAGAGAAACTTCAGGGTTTCCCATCATTGAAGAAAGCAACCTTAGTGACACATATCTCCCCTCACATAACTCTCTAGTGACACTGTCACAGTGAGAATCTGAGAGCATATTGGAATATCTTTTACACCACTCAATCACAGCAGAATTCGATTTGTATTATCTGACAGTGACACCATCAGCTTTAATCAGTTTTCATCTCAGTCCACCTGTTTTGCTGCCATAACACTTAATGTTTAGAGTGGATTTTTCATCTCACCACAGCCACCTGTTTTTGCTCTGCTCCATAGTCCCAAAATGCACAGTCCTCCAAAGAATATACCATTTTTTTCGAACCATAAGACGCACCTAGATTTTAGAGGAGGAAATTTAAAAAAAAATTTGAAGCAAAAAATGTGATCAATTCTGTAGTTAATATCCCCTATCCTGGTATATATGGTCCTCTCATCCCAATCCTGGCATGTATGGCTCGCTCATCCCTATCCTGGTATGCATGGCACCCTCATCCCTATCCTGGTGTGCATGGCCCTCTCATCCCCATCCTGGTTTGCACAGACCCCTCATCCCCAGCCTAATATACATGGCCCCCTCATCCCTATCCGGGTATGCATGACCCCCTCATCCCCATCCAGGTATGAACATCCCCTCATCGACACCCTGGTATGCATGGCCTCCTCATCCCTATCCCGGTATGGGTTAGTAATGGGGGCATCTTATAGATTCCTCTCCATTACTAACCTGTGGGCTTGATGTCACCTGACAATACAAATGTCAACCCCCAAACAATTACCACACTTTACACTGCTACAGGGCAAGTGGAAGAGCGAGGCTAAGCACTAGTGATGAAAGAGTATACTCATTGCTCAGATTTTCCGAACATGCTCGGATGATTTAGTATTTGGAAGTGCTCGAAGATTTAGTTTCTGTTGCCGCAGCTGCATGATTTGTGGTTATTTGACAGCCTGAATACATGTGGGGATTACTTAACAAACAGGCATTCCTCACATGTATTCAAGCTGTCCAGCAGCCATAAATCATGCAGCTGAGGCAACAAAAACAAAATATCCGAGCACTTTCAAATACTCGGAGACCACATGAGCATGCTCGGGAAAACAAGCAAAGAGTATACTCGCTCATCACTACTAAGCACCAAATTTGTCGCATCTTACAGATGAACCTTTTCTGGGGCAGCTGAGAGCTGATGTTTTTAGTCTGGGAGGGTGTCAATATCCATGGCTTGCCATCAACGCCGGTCACTGAGGCTGCACTCGCAGCAGCTCATTCAACAGTGGTTCTCAGTCTGGATTGTTGCATCTTGGCACCGTTCGTGGGTTTTGATGTTACCGGACAATACAAAGGTGACATGAACTCCACAAATATGAACCATACTTGACACAACTACAGAGCAAGTTGGAAGAGCTGGGCAAAGCGACAGAATTGCTGCATTTAATAGATGCACCTTCTCTGGGTGGCTGTAGGCTGCTATTTTCAGGCTGGGGGCCTATACCAATGGCCCCTTACCAGCCTGAGAATACCAATCCCAAGCTGTCAGTTTTAGCAAGGCTGGTTATCAAAAATGGGGGACCACATGCCATTTTTTAAATTATTTACTTACTGAAGCTGACAGCTTAGGGTTACAACCCCAGCTGTGAGTTTTGCCTGGCTAGTTATCAAAAATACAAAGGAACCTATGCTGGATTTTTCATTTATTTATAGTATATGAGCCGGCTGATGAATACTCCCATCAGCTGCTTCTACTGTCACTGTTATTAGCTTTAGCAGCTGTCAGAGGATGGGAGTAATATTTCCAAAAGCCACCGTCTGCTGTCATTGTTATCACTTGAATACAAATCTCCTCATCCTCCCCTGCTTGTGCTGATTACCGGCAGAGCAGTGGAGAATGATGAGAGTCGTCTTCAGCACCAGACGCTGGGGAGCAGCGCTTACTGTAACGCTTCTTCCCTGGCACCTACCGTGTGGTACTGATGTGGCACACGGGCGGCACACAGTTGCCACATGTGTGCCGCAAGTAATATGCACACAGACACTGACATCTCCGGTACCTTTTTGACGTTAGTGAGAGCGCCATGGGAAATGGCGCTTGCCCTAATGTCAGAAAGTTGAAATGAGTAAATTGGCTGTGAACGTCAGACAGGTCCTACCAGTTTACTCCTAGATTCTGGTCAGCAGTAGCAGACGCTGCTCAGTATCACTGCAGGACTACAGGATGTATGGTCACATCATGCAACCATGCAGCCTGCCATCTAGATGAAGCAGAGCTAGACCTACTATGGGACAAATGGATTAGCAGCATCTCTGCAGAAATATAAGGAATATTTTTGTTTTTTATTTTTAACTCTTTTGCAGATGACAAAGGTTTCGGTGGAATGGGCAATGTTGTAAGTATGGTTTAATTAGGATTTATTAAAGGTGTCTGTGTCATTCTTTCAATTAAAATACTTTATTCTAGATGTCTGTGTTTTCATACAATGTTACTATGGGGTTAGTAATGGAGGCGTCCTATTGATTCCTCAGCATTACTTAACTTGAGGTTTGATGACACCTGACAATACAAAGATGACATCAACCCACCAACTAACACCCCACTTGCAACAGCTACAGAGCAAGTGGGAATAGCGAGTCTATGTGTCAGATTTGGCGCATCTTAGAGATGCGCTTTTTCTGGGCAGCTGAGAGCTGATGTTTTTAGCCTGGGGGCAGTATCCATCGCCCCTTCCCAGCCTGTTAATATCAGCCCACAGCTGTCTGCATAGCCTTTGCTTGTTATTAATTATAGGGGGACCTTATATGTAATTTTTTGGGAGGGTCCCCCATTTTTATAGCCAGTAAAGGCTAAGTATACAGCTGTGAGCTGATATTAATAGCATGGGACGCTCCATGGGTATTATGGGTATTACCTCCTTCACAGGCTATAAACATCGGCCCCCAGCCGTCGGCTTTCCCTATGCTGGTTATGAAAATTACGCGGGAGCCTGTGCCATTTTTTTCTGAAAAATTGTCTTTTATGAATTAAATACATGTACAGTAAGCTGCGCACACACTTTACTAATTGTATTTATCACTGACATCTGTATATCTACATATTCTATGTGTACTGTATGTAATCCATCTCTTCTATCCTGTCAGCTCCTGCTGTGATTTTACACTATGCGGCTGCTCAATGCTCAATTGCCGGCTTTTCATCTATCTATGTAATATATATATATATATATATATATATATATATATATATATATATATATATATATACTGTATACATATATGTGTGTGTCACTGACATCTACATATCTACCTATTCTATTTGTATTTACTGTATGTAGTCCATCTGTTCTATCCTGTCGGATCCTGCTGTGATTTTACACTATGCGGCTGCTGAATTGTCATCTTTTCTTCTATCTATCTTCTACTTTAAAATACTTTAGTGGCAACACAATTATTTTCCTGCACTTTTGCTGAATTGTACAAACTTTTTCCAATTTTATAAAAAATGCTTGTGCTATCGATCGTGAATCCAAATGTGCCATATTCATGGTGAATTTATGTTTGGTGATCATATTCCGAGCATATTCGCTCATCCTTAGTCTGTAGGTTCTACAAGAGGAAAATCAGTCATGGGCATCCCGGCTCATGTAAACTAGGAACTACAGCTCTCCATTAGCAAATAAATCAATATAAGCTGCTCATTTGTCCAAGGCAAGACGTTGAACAATCAATCAAAGCCTCAAGGTGTCTTCCTTCCCCTTCTTGCCACTTTCATCTTTCTGACAGCCAAACTACACACTCATGTAGTACCCTGTCAGTGCCTTCATGACAACAATCATTATTGTCATCCACCAATGCAACTTATCTTTTCCAATGAAACCAACTCCTTCTCCATCACAACAACAAATATCCATGCATAACTTTGTGTTGAAGAAATACAGTTGCCAACTAAACTTTCATCTGGTCAAGTTGCGTAGTCACTCCTATGTAAACTTGTGAAGTCTACTACCTTTAGTAGTAATTAATTTTTGAACCACTCTCCATAATCTTTGAAAATTCTTGGAGAACAGGAGAAGTTCCAGAAGACAGCAGAAGAGCAAATGTTGTTCCTATTTTCAAAAAGGGTAAGAAGGTGGACCCATGAAACTATAGGCCAGTGAGTCTGATTTCTGTACCAGGAAAGATCTTTGAACAAATTATTAAACAACATGTATGTAAGTTCCTGGATAAGAATGAAGTGATTAACCAAAGTCGGCATGGGTTTGTAACTAATAAGTTATGTCAGACTAACTTAATTTCCTTCTATGACATAATCACTGACTGGGAGGATCAGGGAAATGCAGTACATATAGTATATCTTGACTTCAGCAAAGCATTTGACAAAGTATCTCACACAATCCTTATTGGAAGAATGACTAAGTATGGAATGGACAAGACAACTGTTAGGTGGATTCGTAACTGGCTTAGTGATCAAACCCAAAGAGTGGTCGTAAATTGCTGCACATCCAGTTGGAAGAATGTCTCTAGTGGTGTACCACAGGGCTCTGTCCTGGGCCCTGTGTTGTTCAACATCTTTATCAATGATTTAAATGAAGAAATTGAGGGTAATCTGATTAAATTTGCTGATGATCCAAAGCTAGGAGGGATAGCTAATACTAGAGAACAGAGAGAGGATTCAAAAGATATAAATAAACTGGAGCAGTGGGCAGCAAATAACATAATGTTTTTTAACAGGGAAAAATTCAAAGTACTACATATGGGCAATAAAAAAGAAAAAAACATATACAGAATGGCAGGAATAGGGCTAAGCAACAGCACATGTGAAAAAGACTTGGGTATACTAATAGATCACAGATTGAACATGAGTCAATAGTGTGATGCAGCAGCAAAAAAGGCAAATACAATTCTGGGATTTATTAACAGAAGCATACAGTCTAGATCACGTGAAGTCATTATTGCCCTCTGCTCCTCTTTGCTCAGACCTCATCTGGAATACTGTGTCCAGTTTTGAGTACCACATTTTAAAAAAGACATCAACAAACTGGAGCAAGTTCAGAGAAGAGCGACAGAATGGGGACCAGTTTGCAAACCATGTCCTATGAGGAACGGTTACAGGATTTGGGAATGTTTAGCTTGCAAAAGAGAAGACTGAGAGGAGACTTAATAGCTGTATACAACTATCTCAAGGGCTGTCACATTGTAGAAGGATCATCTTTATTCTCATTTGCACAACAAAAGAAGAGAAGCAATGGGATGAAACTGAATGGGAGGAGACACAGATTAGATATTAGAAAAAACTTTTTGACAGTTAGGGTGATCAATGAGTGGAACAGGCTGCCACGAAAGGTTGTGAGTTCTCCATCAATGGAGGTCTTCAAACAGAGACTGGACAGATATCTGTCTGGGATGATTTAGTGAATCCTGCTTTGAGCAGGAGGTTGGACCAGATGACCCAGGAGATCCCTTCCAACGTTACAAAAAAAAAATTTGTTAGCTTCCTTAGGGGACTATAAGATGCAGTCATTCAATTGCTTGTGCTATGTACAGCGATGCAATGGCATCGCTACATATAGCAGAAATTATGGTCTACTTTGAAGCCCAGTCACAGGTAGGGGGGGTCATCAGCTTACCCCGATTTTCATGAAAACCCATTTATTAGTCATGATATGGACATCAATATAAAATCATGTTTGTCATTTCTCTTTATAAAGTACCCAACTTGTCAAAATCTATATGTAATGTAATGCTGTTATTTTATGTATTATGAATATATTTTATGTATTAATAACTTTACACAGTTTATAAAAATATTAAAAATTGAGAGTCCTCAGTCATTGATACCTTTTTAATGGCTATCTGAACAAATGGCAAAAATTGCAAAGTTTCAAGGCTACTCAGGTGTCAACAACTAAAATAATTAAAAAGTATAAATGATTGAGGACTCAACATTTTTAATATTTTTTTATCTACTGGCTAACATGATACAAATATATATTTTTAGTTTACACAGTTTTGTATGATCTTAAAAGAAAATTTACACTTGCTATCCTTATTTTCAAGCTTTATGAACATAATGAAGACATTAATGTCCAATGCTGAACCGTGTTTTATTTAAATAATAACAGAGGCCCAATTTGATTACAGATTTAATGCAAATCTGTCAGCAGGTTTTTGCTATATAATCTGTGAGAAGCATGATGTAGGACAAGTGAGCCTGATTCCAAGGATGTGTCACTTAATAGGCTGTGTTGCAGTTTCAATACAACCAGTGTTTTATTAGCACATTATCACTGCCTGACTAGTTCTCATATGCACAGAAGTAAGGCTAATCTATGCAACCTAATCCCCACCAATGATTAGCAGCTTTGTACACAGGACACTGGCAATCAATCATGAGGGTGGGTTATACACAGTTTAGAAATGTGACCACTAGAGTTGAGCGAAACAGGTCGGTCAGATTCAAAAGTCGTCGATTTTAGCCAAAGTCGGGTTTCGTTGGCCGAAACCCCACCATAGCGTGCAGTCGGCAGAGCTGTCGTCGACCCGAGCACCCAAGTCAGATTTCCCCGAATGTTTGCAGGCGCTTTTTTTCAGCAATGAGCAAGGACGTACAGTCATGGACAAAAGTTTTGAGAATGACACAAATATTAATTTTTACAAAGTCTACTGCTTCACTTTTTATAATGGCAATTTGCATATACTCAAGAATGTTATAAAGAGTGATCAGCTTAACAGCAATTACTTGCAAAGTCAATATTTGGCTAGAAAATGAACTTTATCCCCCAAAACACATTTCAACATCATTGCAGCCCTGCCTTAAAAGGACCAGCTAACCTCTTTTCAGTGATTGCTCCATTAACACAGGTGTGGTGTTGATGAGGACATGGCTGGAGATCAATCTGTCATGATTAAGTAAGAATGACACCACTGGACACTTTAAAAGGAGGCTGGTGCTTGGCATCATTGTTTCTCTTCTGTTAACCATGGTTATCTCTAAAGAAACATGTGCAGTCATCATTGCAATACACAAAAATGGCCTAACAGGGAAGAGTATCACAGCTAGAAAGATTGCACCTCAGTCAACAATCTATCGCATCATCAAGAACTTCAAGGAGAGAGGTTCCATTGTTGCCAAAAAGGCTCCAGGGCGCCCAAGAAAGACCAGCAAGCGCCAGGACCATCTCTTAAAAGTGTTTCAGCTGTGGGATCGGGCTACCAGCAGTGCAGAGCTTGCTCAGGAATGGCAGCAGGCAGGTGTGAGTGCATCTGCACGCACTGTGAGGCGGAGACTCTTGGAGGAAGGCCTGGTCTCAAGGAGGGCAGCAAAGAAGCCACTTCTCTCCAGAAAAAACATCTTGGACAGACTGATATTCTGCAAAAGGTACAGGCAGTGGACTGCTGAGGACTGGGGTAAAGTTATTTTCTCTGATGAATCCCCTTTTCGATTGTTTGGGACATCAGGAAAACGCCTCATTCGGAGAAGACAAGGTGAGCGCTACCACCAGTCTTGTCTCATGCCAACTGTTAAGCATCCTGAAACCATTCATGTGTGGGGTTGCTTCTCAGCCAAGGGAATCGGCTCTCTCACAGTCTTGCCTAAAAACACAGCCATGAATAAAGAATGGTACCAGAATGTCCTCCAAAAGCAAATTCTCCCAACCCTCCAAGAGCAGTTTGGCGATCAACAATGCCTTTTCCAGCATGATGGAGCACCTTGCCATAAAGCAAAGGTGATAACTAAATGGCTCAGGGAACAAAACATAGAGATTTTGGGTCCATGGCCTGGAAAATCCCCAGATCTTAATCCCATTGAGAACTTGTGGTCAATCATCAAGAGACGTAAGGACAAACAAAAACCTAAAAATTCTGACAAAATGAAAGCATTGATTGTGCAAGAATGGACTGCTATCAGTCAGGATTTGGTCCAGAAGTTGATTGAGAGCATGCCAGGGAGAATTGCAGAGGTCCTGAAGAAGAAGGGTCAACACTGCAAATATTGACTTGCTGCATTAACTCATTCTAACTGTCAATATAAGCTTTTGTTACTCATATGTTTGCAATTATATTTCTGTCTGTGATAAAAACATCTGTCAAACACACATAAGAACCAGAGGGCAGCAGATCATGTGAAAATATAATATTTGTGTCATTCTCAAAACTTTTGGCCATGACTGTACACTGTGGGCATTGAGATAACATGTGCAGCGATTCAAATCCCCCACCAAAGCCGCGCCGGCACCGTTCATTGGCTGAGCCGCCCGCCAGCCCAGCCAATGAGCGGCGTGGGATTCAAATCCCCTGCAAAAGCCACGCCGGCACCGCTCCCTGGCTGACCCGCCTGCCGCTTCTGAAAATGGGTACTGTAGGTGTGTTTACTGTCCTCCACTCCCTGTCGACTTTTATTCCCCATTGACTTGCATTGGGGTCGGATTTTCGACTCCGACCCGACCATTTCCGTTAGTCGGCCAACTTCGTTCGACTCGACTTTTGAGAAAGTCGGGTTTCACGAAACCCGACTCGACCCAAAAAAAGGCAAAGTCGCTCATCTCTAGTGACCACTGCTACCTATAAAATAGAGAAACAAGAAGTCCATCAAAACTACACCAAGCAGTCCAGTAAGTGGTACACCATAGGAGTCAGTCTCTCTTGCACTGTATTATGCTACTCTCAGATTACAAAGCAAAAACCTGGTGACATATTTCAAAGATGTACTAGGTTTTCCATCACTCAGGGCAAGAATTCAGTTTGGTGCCCAGTCCTCATCCAAAGTGGATGTGTGATTTGCACATTTAGTCAAGTGCTGATGAGCTGTTTTTCCTAATTCTCTCAATTTTCAGTGAAATCTGAGAGAAGCAGAAAGAAAGGCTGGTTGTCACGTGGCCGTATGAAAAATGCATACGAGTGAAGTGGCCATGTGATGACTGCTGGAACCAGCAAGTAGAGCTGAATCCTGACAGTGAGCATGTTATACACTGTTAGGATTGGCATGCTTCATTTTTTTAATTAAAAGTCTTGTCCAGGTTTGAGATTAAAATTTGGAGTCAATGTATGTGACTGCAGGCTTCTGAATTTCTCACAGCGCATGCTCTGCACACTTTTAGGATTCTCCCTTGCCAGTGGCAAGAGTGAATGGTCATGTGAGCAAAAGTATGCAATTTGTATACTTCTTGCCACATTCCGACTAGAAGTGTCCTGCCTCCCTTAATTCATTTTCATTAACTGAAGCCACGCATGTCCAGTCGGCACGTAACCACATGTATGAAAATCGCCAGCACGAGAGAATCATGACAGCGTGCAGTGCACACTGTGAGAATTCAGAAGTCTGCAGTTACATAGAATGACTGTAGACTCTTCACAAACTTAGACAACCTCTTTAATGCACCTAACATAAATAAAAACAAGAGAATTAGTCAGTATTACAAAAAATATTTACATCCAGGTACCTTATAGATGACATTGTCTCTGATTGGAGTTATTCTCTTTCTTCTTCATCTTGTCTAGACTCCATAATGACTTTTCACAGTCTATCTCTTCAAACTTCCATCTTCTCTGGTTTTCTGCAACACATCCCCACATAATGCCTGTAAAAATAGCATAGTCATTATAATACTCCTGAATAAAAATATTTGCCATATGCTGGGGCCTTGAGTAAACAATTGACCTACACTATATTCCATGCACAAACTATCCCCCACTAATTGTCTCTTTTATGGCACATGCTCTACACACTGCCCTCTCCTTTCCATACTGGGCTCCTCTTCCCTGTTCTGCCAATTGGTACAGAATCCAAAATTGGAGCAATCATAGATCAGCCAGATATCACACACCTGGCGACAGGTGCCAACTTGTTTTAAATCTTATAAATTTTAGAAAAAGTAATCCATTCATCACAGGATATAATTATGTTTTTATAAAAATGCTAGTGTATCCCTAAAAGTTTTCTGATATATTTTTAATGTACTTTCTGCAATGTGACACCGAAAATACTAAAAAGTTAATATTACTTTGTATATTAATTAATGTATTATACCCTTGCCACTAGCAATGCTCGAGGCAAGTCACCTCATTGAAATTTCCATTTTCAAATACTGTATTATTTTAAATATGCATAATGTGTCTCTAAGATGTGATTACACAACAAGCAAACTTAAACTTATTTTAAAGGATTGACATATATATATATATATATATATATATATATAAATATATATATATATTTATATGACAATGTATTTTTTTACTAAACTAAACAGACATTAAATGTTACTGAAGATTTTATTTGAAGAATTAGAAAGAAAAACAATATACCACTATTTTCTACTTTGTTTAATATCCATTCTTATTTATGCAAGATACAATTTAATGCAACATTTTTAAATTCTTCCATTGTTCTATGTACTGCATGCAGTATGTGGTTTAAATATTACTCTTTAATGGTTAAATGTGTCCTTTTATTCTACTAAAGGTGTGACCCAAATTATCTGCCATTAAACATGGTATTTAGTACGTACAATTTATCATGGGACTGTCTCTTTTTCTTAACAATTTTGGAAACTATCAAAGGAATAAAAAAAAAAGATGACTCACATGAATGCTAAAATTGGAACCTTATGCAAAAGAAAACAAATATACAGTATCTAGTCTGGATGTTTGTTGACCAACATTCAATATTTTATACATTTAGTGTTTTAGGGCATGTACTAAGAAAACGAAAGTCAATGGGACACTTGAACATTTATCCACCCCCCGGAGGTCTGGAGGGATCTACAAATTGCTCAAATAGATAGAAAAAGCACTGAAATGGTATGGGAACAACATGGGGAATACCATTGGAAGCATCTCTAAATCCCAAGTCGCCGCTGGTAATAATGTTGTTAGAGTATTATGCCACTTATGAAAGACTAATAATAAAACATACAAAACTGAAGTCAAAATGGATTTTACTGGAAAAAAGTGTAAATAAACTTTCTTTCCAGGATAATGACTTGCATGTAAGACAAAATAAATAGGAGAAAAAAATGCTCCTCCACACCATGGGCTATGTTCACATGTAGTGCTTTTGCACATTTGCATTGCTTTCAAAGGTGAAAAAAACATCCACTATGAAATGTAATTTTAACATTTTACCACCTTATCTGATCTTGTAATTTGTGACACATGATCATACACATTCTATTAAATTTTTGAAGGAGGGACTCTAAAAGTCACAAAGTCTTTTTTTTCAGGTCATCAGGTGTCACTTACTATTGTTAGAGGGCCAGCAGTCGGCCCTCACTATTTTTAGAGGGCAATCAGGTGTTCTTCACTCTAATTTTGGAGGGTCAGCTGCTAGCCCTCACTCAACAGTATTAGCAGGCCAGCAGTTAGCCCTCACTGAGAATTTTTGAAGGGACAGCAGCTGGCTATGCTTTGCATAACTGTATATTGCTACTGTAATATAATTTATACATTTGAGGTGGACAAATTTAATTTTTGTATGACTTCTGTAAAGTATGAAACTTGAAGGCTCAGCAGACAGCCTCACAATTTATAGAGGGCCAGCAGGCAGCCCCCGCTATTTTTAGAGGGCCAGCAGGCATCTTATGGACAGATGAGAACAAGATAGTGCTTTTTGGAAGAGCACATCATTCTACTGTTTACTTTAAATGGAATGAGGACTACAAATAAAACAACAGAGTAGTTAAAGACAAACATGGTGGAGGTACAAAGATATTTTGGTGTTATTTTGCTGCCTCTGGGGCTAAGTGCCTTGAATGTGTGCAAGACATCATGAAATGTAAAGGTTCACTAAGGATTTTGGCTTGCAATGTCAGAAGGCTGGGTTTGCATCCTAGGTCATGAGTCTTCCAACAGGACAATGACCTCAAGCGTACTTCAAGATGCACCCAGAAATGGATGGAAACAAAGCACTGGAGAGTTCAGTAGTAGTAATTCCAGCTACAGAAGCGTAAGCCTATTACCAATGCCTCTTACATACAGATGCCACAGAGAAACTGCAAATGTCCATCTTCTCTTCCTCTTCCTCACTCACCTCCTCATGTTCAGGCCATCCACTCTGAACAGACGGTATTAAGGTGGTATGGGTAGTATTGTTTGTAGCACAGTCAAACAGCTCCTGTTCCTTTTCCTGCTCCTCTTATTCACCGAATCCACGTTGAGAAGAATGAGATGAGGCTGGGCTTTGTAGCATCACCCTGCATAGTTTTTTGCTGCATCTCAACTTGTTCCGCCTGCAAAGCCTCCTCTTTAATTGTAAGCAGCAAACATTTCAGTAGACAGAGAAGCCGGTTGGTTACGCTGATTATGGCATGACTCTGGTCGATTTTGTGACCTGACCACTAACACTAATCCTACCTCTCCCCGGTAGTTCCCCCAAACCCCTCCCAGAAATAAAAACTCAGACAACAATCCATTTTCTTTGGATAAAAATGGCCACACCAGCCAATTTATTGATAATTAAAACAATTGGTGAGGTCCTCAAAGCTACAAAAAAATCTGGTGATTTTTCTATGACATTGCCCCTTGCCTCCCAGACTTACTCCTAGCCGTGTTCACCTGCTCAGGAGCACCGTGAAACTGAGGCAAGAGGTTGTCCTGCAATACCGTTAATGTGAACCCGACGTTCCATCACCAAGTATCACCCAAATCTCACCAGACCACCATCAAATAACCATCCAATAAAGGGGATCAACATATTTAATGAATCCCCAATCCCGAATTTGTAACCAACTTCGAGAACCCAGCAACACCTCCAAAACATTAAGGGAACTCAATATAGAAAACCTGTCACGATCCACATTTGGATCTGTGGCAGATCTCTCTCTCTGCATGTTGAAACCTCTTTCCTGTCTGGCCAGCAGGGTTTAATCTCAGTCTTTGCCCCCGTGGCTGCTGGTGGAATTGCATGCCTGATTACTTGTCAGGAGTAGGTGGCGACCACTCCCACTTCCTTTATAAGGTTACCTGAGTTGTCAGCTGGAGTTGGTAATATTGCTTCCTCTGGAAACCAACCAAGTTGGAGCCAGGAGCTGCTGAGCGCAGTGGTGTTTTCTACTACTCCCCTATTTTGGTGCCTTACTCTGCTGTGCGGAGCTTTACAGCAGAGAGAGCTAAGTGTTTATTGTTTAAGTTGATTTAACCCTTAGGTGTCTGTCTTTCCTTTGGTTGTTTTGTGTTATTCACATTACTCCCTGTCTCACCTCCTGGGAGGGGGTTGGTGGGTTTAGCTCAGGGCTAAACAGGAGACAGGAAAGGTTGGTGGCTTGGGCCTCGCTACCTTTAAGCATACTCGCAAGGTAAGGAAAGACAGGTCCCCCTTAGCTTTAGGGGCAGTTCAGGGGCCCAGGTTCCTTGTCCCCTGCATTTCTACAACTGTCCCGTGACAAAACCTCCGACTCACAAAGATTCATCTAACAGCACTAAGGAGAGTAAAAACACCCTATGGATAAAACCTCAAGGGAACCATGGTTGAAGGATTGCCCTTCCCTTGGGCTTAGAAGGTTAATGCCAAAATAACAAAATAACTCTTTATAGCAATGGTATCATTCAAACATTTCAACGCCGCCGATGACAGCCACTGTTACCTGGAATTTCTTCTTTTTCTTAGGCAGGGTGTGTGGAACTTTGCTGTCCAGTGGTCTGAGGTCAAAGAGGGCCACTCAATCTCGGGTCAGTCCTATTTGCTTTTCCCCCTAAGTCTCCCCTATAACCCAAGTCATTTCCTCCCTACCATCAGACCACTATCCCTTTGGATCACTTTTCGTCCCCTTCCCCACTCTCCACCCCTATCTCCTCCCATATGGTCTCTCCCTCCCTTCCAGTGTCATGTCAGCCTCCCTATATTCCTGTGTGAAGGGTCCGGCTGATACTTGACTCTTGTAAGGTCGATTTTGTGACCTGACCACTAACACCAATCCTACCAATCCTACCTGCATAGTTTTTTGCTGCATCTCAACTTGTTCCGCCTGCAAAGCCTCCTCTTTAATTGTAAGCAGCAAACATTTCAGTAGACAGAGAAGCCGGTTGGTTACGCTGATTATGGCATGACTCTGGTCGATTTTGTGACCTGACCACTAACACTAATCCTACCTCTCCCCGGTAGTTCCCCCCAAAACCCCCCAGAAATAAAAACTCAGACAACAATCCATTTTCTTTGGATAAAAATGGCCACACCAGCCAATTTATTGATAATTAAAACAATTGGTGAGGTCCTCAAAGCTACAAAAAATCTGGTGATTTTTCCATGAAATTGCCCCTCCCCTTCCAGACTTACTCCTAGCCATGTTCACCTGCTCAGGAGCACCGTGAAACGGAGAGAAGAGGTTGTCCTCCAATACCGTTAATGTGAACCCAAATTCCATCATCGGATATCACCCAAATTTCTCCAGACCACCATCAAATAACCATCCATTAAATGAGATCCACATATTTAATGAATCCCCAATTCCGAATTTGTAACCAACTTCGAGGACCCACCAATGCCATACCGAGAGCACCTTGACCACCTCAACTGCTCTAGATACCACCTTCTAGCAATGTTGTGGCCCTTTCTATTCCCTCCTGTAACCCTCAAGTCCACAAATCTATCCCCACCGCATTCAAGTGCACTCCGTCCCCTAGCCAAAAATCCTCTTCTATAAGATCTAGAACCTTGTGGCGCACTACTACTCCCCCATTCTCTGCTATGAATCTGGATACAGCCTTGTTAACCTTAATGCGTGCCTTGTTAATCTTCTGAACCAAACGTGACCACCGACAAATCTTCCTGGTTACAATGTCAGACTACGCCATTTTCAAACCCGGGAATGCCAACCATGGCCGCATCAGATCTATTTTAATGTCCCTAACTAATTTCCTCCCAGAGTGGACCCCCAGGTCATTACCCCTATGTTCAAGACTAAAATATCTAGGGCCCTATTGAGATGAACAGCTCGGTGAACATCGTGTAGTAACTGACTCCATGCCATACCCCTAAAACAAAGCCACCTGGTTAATGCCGCGTCCCTTGCGAAACTCATCTGTCTCCAGCTAGTCTGTCTGTCTGCTTGCTGCGCTCCCCAGTGAATGTAAGAATGGCCTAGAATCCAGACTAGAAGTGGAACCGGTCCTATAATGAAACAAACATAAATAAGTGAATTTTAATAACTAGAATGATTACCTTCCCAGTAGCCCTGAGGTCGGAGGTAGGACCGATACCACTGTGACTCCCCCCGGCCAATCCTCCTTACAATCTCCGATCTCAAACTCCCCACAGATGCCTCTGTTGCACCCCCAATACAAAATGAATGGCCCACATAACTGTGTGGATTCACGCCAGCCCCCTTCAGGCATTTACGAAACACCATGCTAAACTGATACTTCGATAAGAACGACCCATCCTCATGCCATAATAACGGTCTGGCCTGACAGGGCCTAGAAGTCATAAAAAACCCAAAACATCACAAAGGGCACATAACAGAATCCTTCACTTTTCCCAAAAGTATTCTCTTTCCTTTTCCCATTTGGTCTGTCTTTGACTTCATGATCCAAAATTCTACCCCTCTCTGGGTGGCCATGATGTATCTAGCTAAAATGCCCCCAACCTTGATTATACTTGGTGCTACTAATTCCCCTATTCGCATCATTCCGAAAAAATGCCAGTGAAAATGCTAACCTAAACAACCCTATCTCAAAAACGTGACCTGCAAACAGCCTCTAAGTTTTTAAGCCTATCATCTCAATGACTCGGTGGCCCTGATACCACATTCCAGAGTCCAGGATGGCAGAGAAAGCCCTCTTCTGCTGCCTCCGGAGCCAGTGACCGGAACCGCTCCCACTAAAAACGAGAAAGTGCATCAGCTATTGAGTTATACTTGCCCGGAACATGTGATGCAGTGAAATAAGCAATGGTGGTTAAACATTCCAAAACCAAGTGACGCAACACCCTAATTACTGGAGTTGAAGAAGCAGTTATATTATTTATGGCCATAAACACACCCATGTTATCGCATTGGAAATTAACCTTCTTGTTTGATAGCCGACCTTTCCACAATGTCACCGCCAGTACAATAGTGAAAATCTCAAGCAGCGCTATGTTCTTGACCAGCCCCGAAAGGACCCATTAATCATACCACTTGGCCGCACACCATTGACCCTTAAAATAAGCACCAAAACCAGAACTACCCACTGCGCCCGTGTATAAATCCATATTCGAATTGCAGCATAAACATCCATCATCAAAGATCGCTCATTATATTTCTCTAAAAATGTGCCCCAGACTGCTAGATCTGCTTTGTTTTCCGCCGATTATTTCTTTGTCCATTGGGCTCACCCACAGGGACCATGATAATTATTATTTTTTTTTCTTCCTGGACAAATTGCCATGTAATAGAAAAAATTACATTTCCATCTCTTCCAAGTACCATGATTCATTTCACCGTCCGCGGCGCTCGCACAGGGCCCATATACAGTCCCCTGAGCTCATCGCAGAACACACATTTACTTTATCCACATTTACTGTCTCTAGATTTCACACCATCGGCTGTACTCTTTCCATGGGACCCATGTTTTCCACCATTACTGATGACTGAGCTTAGTTAAGGGACAGACACATTGACTGCCAGCTCAGTTTACCCACGGGCCTACATCGCAGTGTCCGCTTAGCTCACCCACAGGCCTACATCGCACTGTCCGCTGAGCTCACCCACCGGCCTACATCTCTCTGTATGGGCCTACATCTCACTGTCCAGGCCTACATCTCACTGTCTGCTGCCTACAGCTTATTTGAAGCACACACATTTAATGTCCGTTAAGACCAGCCAAGGGCTGTCCCAGCCCATCTAGATGTAGACCGGTCATGAATGATAAGACATGTGATATGAGTGTCTAGTATTTATCTCATATAGTCCCAGCTGCATGTGCTGAGAGATTGGACTGAGAACGGGACAATGGCTACCCTTCCAGAGCCGGGTGCAGCACAACATCAGACTATACCCATTAATCACCGAGCCCTGTGCTGACTAATTCCTCACCCACCATATTATTTAAATTACGGGAATACATATAGAACAAAGACACCGCTTATGGCTCTGCCCACCCTCAGTAATGGCAGACACTGCTGTGTTTATGGCTCTGCCCACCCTCAGCAATGGCTGATGCTGTTGTGTCCATGGCTCTGCCCACCCTCAGTAATGGCTGACACTGTTGAGTCCATGGTTCTGCCTGCCCTCTGTAATGGCCGGCACTTGTGCTTATGGCTCTGCTTCTTTGCTGCAGCACAAACTATACCCATTAAACACCAAGCCTTTTGCTGACCAATTACACACCCATCTTATTATTTATATTATGGGATTACATATAGGGTAAGGCTACTGGTAAACTCTTCCCCACAGCACTATCCACCATCGTAGGCAATGTAGATAAGAAAATGGTGGGTATACAGCATGACTCTAAACCTGCTGTAATGACAATGCAGCACCACCAGGGAGAGTCATCAAGCAGGGCAGGATATTCAAAACTAAAGGCTGGCATATGTACAGGGGACAGCCATATATACAGGCGTATAGTGATCCAAACCGGTGTACAGCCATATATACTGGAATTCCGGAGTAAAGATATATCATGTATATACCAGGGCAGCACTATAATTCCGGGTTACAACCATACATATGGAGGAAGTGTCATATACACCGGGGTACACCCATATACTGGGGTACTGCTATAATTCTGGGGTACAACATATATAGGGTGCGTGCCATATATGCTAGGGTACAGCTATAACTCAGGGGTGCAACATATATAGGTGAAGTGAATATAATCCAGGCAGAACTGGCATGGATAGTTTGGATCCGTATACACCGCATGTTAAATATATAGCATAGGGCAAGATGCCAAACACAGGTACTACATAGGAAGAAAGTAATGGCGCCTCATCAGTAATGGTGCCAGTAATGGCGCTTCAGTAATCCGCATTTTTTGTTACCCAGCTATGACGTGATAATGGTAGATACTTTACACTGCCCGCTCACTTTCATATAGTGCAAGGGCTCATGTTATACCGTAGTGTATATACTGTATATTTATATGCCATACACTATACTGAATTATCTGATATATCGGCCATGCATTACACAAAAAATCTGTATGTCCACCACGTATTCAACAGTACATATTTATTCTGGCCTTGTATTATGATAGGCCATGTATGATACAGAAATCTCTAGATAATGGAATATCGATATATCAGCCATGAATCCTACAGCAATATGTATATATCATTGTGTATTATACACAGTCTCTATGATATAAAAAGATAGTAATATATATATATATATATATATATATATATATATATATATATATAAAAAGACCCATACATAAAATAGGTATAAAACAAAATGTTTATCTGCCTAATAGTATTTGTGATACATCTGCTATACATCATACAGCGGCCATAATAATCATACATCATACATCAGCCATAATAATACAATATTATATATGTTATATTGGGGAAGTTATATAAAACATATCTATATCTATAGAAGTGCCATGCACCATGCACTGTATAGTGGTATCTATACAGTATATACCACTGCACTAAATTGCGGCATATACATATACTCCATGCATTATATTGAAGAAGCACATAAATTCCCCATGCACTGCATTGCAATATATATAAATATATACATAACCGCCATGCACCATATTACAGTATCTATATATACACCAGATAGCAGTATATATATATATATACAGCTCTGGAAAAAAATAAGAGACATCAAAACCATGTCATGGGCAGCCCATTCTCCAGATCTGAACCCCAGTGAAAACCTCTGGAATGTAATCAAGAGAATGATGGATAGTCACAAGCCATCAAACAAAGAAGAACTGCTTAAATTGTTGCACCAGAAACAGTGTGAAAGACTGGTGGTAAGCATACCAAGAAGCATGAAAGCTGTTTTTAAAAATCATGGTTATTCCACAAAATATTGATTTCAGAACTCTTCCTGAGTTAAAACATTAGTAATGTTGTTTCTAAATGATTATGAACTTGATTTCTTTGCATAATTTGAGGTCTGAAAGCACTGTTTTTTTTTTAATTTTGAACATTTTTCTTTGTCAGAAAAAAAAATACAAAATTTATTGCTTGGAAATTCGGAGACATGTTGTCCGAAGTTTATAGACTAGAAGAACAATTTATATTTTACTCAAAAATATACCTATAAAGAGAAAAGTCAGACAAATTGGATCTTTGAAAGTGGTCTCTTAATTTTTGTCAGACCTGTAAATAATAAAAAAAATAATGGCATGAGGTCCCTCCCCATTTTTACAACCAGCCTTGCTAAAGCAGACAGCTGGGGGCTGGTATTCTCAGGCTGGTAAGGGGCCATGGACATTGGCCCTCAGCCTAAAAATAGCTGTCCACAGCCACCCAGAAAAGGCATGTCTATTAGATGCATCAATTCTGGTTCTTTGCTCGGCTCTTTCTAGTTGCCATGTGGCAGTGACAAATGGGGTTCATATTTGTGGGGCTGATGTTGCCTTTATATTTTCAGGTCACATCAAGCTCATGAATTACTAATGGAGAGGCGTCTATAAGAGACCTATCCATTACTAAACCTATAGTTACATGGTAAAAAAGGACACAGCCACAATAAAGTCCTTTATTAGAAATAAGACTAAAAACAGTTTTCCTTTTTATTTAAAAATAACAAACACAGTTGTACTCACCTAATGCCTAATTCCACCAAAGCCCTAGTTTTCCTGGAATAAAAATAAAATAAAAAACAACAATATCCCTCACCTGTCAGTTGTTCTGTTCCACGGCATAATCCATTTCTGGGAGATAAACAGTTTTCAATCTGGATGGTACCAAGATGTGACTGTCCAGGCTGAGAACCACTGGTGAATGAGCTGCTACGATAGCAGCCTCAGTGACTAGTGGTGACATCATCAAGGTAACCTCCAGTCTCAAAGGCTGCGTTCCCCACCAGGCTGAACTGCTGTGACCTCGGAGAGATTCCCGCTAGCGTCATGTGAAAAAAGTCACTGAGTTCACCACAGTTCAAGCTCAGTCACTTCACTGCAGATCACCGTGAGAATTTCTCACCGTGATATGCAGTGAAGTCACTGGGCTTTAACTGCGGTTACCTCAGCACTGACTTCTTCCCACGGTGCTGAGTTCATGACAGTTCATCCATGCTGGTAATGCAGCCTCAGTGACCAGAGGTACCCTCAATGATGTCATCGCTGGTCACTGATTCTCCGCTCGCAGCAGCTCAGTCACCAGTGTTTCTCCACCTGGACGGTGGCACCTTGGCACCATCCAGGTTGAAAACTATTAATCTCCCAGACATGGATTGCGGTGTGGTACAGAATGGCTGACAGGTGAGAGATATTGTTGTTTTTATATTTTAGTCTTATTACAGGAGAACAAGTACTTTGGTGGAATTAGGCATTAGGTGAGTATAACTGTGTTTGGTATTTTAAATAAAATGGAAAACTGTGTTTAGTCTTATTTCTAATAAAGGATTTTTTTCATGTTGTGTCTTTATTTACCATGAAACTATTGTTAGGGTTGGAGGAACACACCAAATGAAATATATACGTAATAATAATAAGGTGCGTTCGCAACCAGGGGTCCACCGTGCAGAGATGGAACCTGCTGCTAAGCAATGGCGGAACAAGGCGGCGGTTGAACACTGCCAACATGCGGGTTAGATGTCACCCTGTATGAACAACAGCGAACTCTGTTGCTTCACAGAGCCGCAGCAACAAAATAATAGAACGCTGTTCCCTGTTACAGTACATGTCACAGATCACAGCTGATATGGAGCGAGTGAGGTCTCTAGGCTCAACCCCTAGAATGCGGGGACTTGATTCTGACCAGACCCACAATGCGCACGGCATCGCACAGGTGATGCCACTGCTTGTCGATGAGTGGTAGCAAAATACAGCTAACCAAGGCCTTGCAATCCTTTTATAACCGCAGCCTTCTAGGACCTTGCTGATGGCCCAATCTGAACTGCTTGATCATGTGACCTCCGACCACCAATGAGCAGTCGTCTCACGGGCATGCTCAGATGGAGAAAAGCAGGAATTAGTCCCAGGAACATCTGCTCACTGCTGACTAATGCTGGTTGCTATAGCTGAGCCTGGGGTGGCAGCAGCAGCAACCAAATGCATAGCATTAGCCTGAGCAAGATGCTGGCACCAACGTCTCTGCTGAGCAGTATCCTCTGCAGCTGAAGAAGAATGGGAGACAGCAGAGGACATGGTTCGAGATTCCCTCTGTGTAACCTAACATTACCCCCCTCCTAGAGCCCCCCCCTTTGGGCCTTGCTACGCTCAAATGCCGCAGTGAGCTGAGGAGCCCGAATGTGCTCTATAGGTTCCCAGGTCCTGTTGTCTGGGCCATGACCCTTCCAGTCAGCCAGATAGAACTTTTTGCCACGTACCACCTTGATCCAACAATGGCGTTCACCTCATACTCGTCCGCAGACAATTCTGATGTCCTGGCAGATGACTCAGAAAACCGGGACATGCGAAATGGTTTTAGGAGGGACACATGAAAGGTTTCGGTAATACCTAGGTGTGGAGGAAGAGCCAGACGATAGACCATAGGGTTGACCTGTTCCCGGACTTTGAAGGGACCTATGTAGTGAGGAGCAAACTTAGACGACTCAACTCGCAGCCTGATGTTACGGGCGGAGAGCCACATAAAATCGCCAGGGTCAAAAGTCAGAATGGGATGCTGATGCGCATCGGAGGAGACCCTCATTCTCTCCTTGGAGGCCCGGATGGCATCCTGTGTGTGGTCCCATATGTCAAGTGCCTCCACCTCCTTTTCTGCCACCCTAGAGTTGGTGGAGGACAAGGTCATGGGCACAGGGACATGCGGATGCTGGTCGTAATTAAGGAGGAAAGGGGTGTGCCCTGTTGAGTCGCTACGGCGTTATTAAGCGCAAATTCTGCCCACGGTAGCAAGGATGCCCAGTCATCCTGCCTGGCGGAGACAAAATATTGCAGATATGTGACAGTGTCTGGTTGGCCCTCTCTACCAACCCGTTCATCTCGTGATTGTAAGCTGAAGAGAGATTTAGCTCTATGCTGAGCAGAAAACAAAGCTCTCCAGAACATAGACGTGAACTGGGGGTCCCAATCACTGACTATTTTGTCAGGCATGCTGTGTAGGCGAAAGACATGTTTGATAAACAATACCACCAAAGTCCGTGCAGAAGGTACCCACGGGAGAGGCACTAAGTGCACCATTTTAGAGAAGCGGTCAGTGACTACCCAGATTACAGTGGAGTTATGAGACTTTGGTAAACCCACCACAAAATCCATCCCGACCATCTCCCAGGGCCTATCCGCCACTGGCAGGGGCCCCCTCCAGGAGATGTCTGCTCTCAGAAAAGGCCAACTTAATTGCTAGCAACTCCCTGTTCCAGATGGAATAATTTCTCTCTGCCGGCGAGAACATCTTGGAGAAAAAGACGCAAGGACGCTTCCGACCATGAGCATCCTTCTGAAAGAGGACGGCTCCAGCACCGAGGTAAGAAGCATCCACATTCATGATAAAGGGTTTATCGACATCGGGGCGATATAAAATGGGAGCAGTAGTAAAATGTGACATTTTAGATAAAAGGCCTTTGAGACATCCTCCAACCATAATTTGGGGTTAGCTCCCTTCTTGTTGAGGGCAACCAGGGGAGCTACCAAAGTTGAGAAGTGAGGAATGAACTGGTGATAGTAATTGATGAACCTCATAAAGCGCTGCACCGCTTTAAAAGTATGTGGTTCTTGCCTGTCCATCACAGCCTGTAGCTTGGCAGGATCCATGGCCAATCCCTGGGCCGAGATTATATAATCCTGGAAACACAAGGACTCCAGCTCAAACACACACTTCTCCAACTTGGCATAGAGGGAGTTTGCCCGTAGGATGTCAATGACTTTACAAACATCTCTCCGGTGGGAGTCTATATCTGTAAAGTAGATGAGAATATCATCCATATAGAATACGACCGAGGTGGTTAGCATATCCCGGCCGGAAGATATCATTCACAAAGTCTTGGAAAATGGCAGGGGCATTACAGAGCCCGAAGGGCATCACCAGGTATTCATAGTGGCCTTTTCTGGTGTTAAATGCCGTCTTCCACTCGTCCCCCTTACAGATGCATATCAAGTTATAGGTGCTCCGCAGATCTAATTTTGTAAATACACTTGCTCCTCGCAACCTATCAAAGAGTTCAGAGACAAGAGGCAGAGGGTATTTATTTTTGATGGTTATAGCATTGAGACCTCTGTAGTTTATGCATGGACGTAACTCCCTATTCTTCTTTTGCACAAAGAAGAACCCAGCCCCTGCAAGTGACACTGACTTCCTAATGAATCCTCTTGCCAGATTCTCCTTGATGTACTGAGACATTGCCTCCGTCTCTGGAAAGATGACGGATAGTCTCGACCCCGGAGAGGCTCAGCACCTGGCAAGAGATCAATGGAACAGTCATAGGGGCGGTGAGGCAGAATGGTCTCCGCAGCTCTCTCTTGGAGAGTATGTTCGAACATGACCAATAGTGTTTGGGGAGAGAGGATAGATCTGTGGGCACTGCTGTAGAAGCCACCTGACCGCACTCCCTCTGACATCTACCCTCACAAGACTCACTCCATCCCAATATTCTCCCAGAGGACCACTCAATATGAGGAGAATGGTAGCTAGAGTTGAGCGATACTTTCCGATATCCAAAAGTATCGGAATCGGAATGGTATCGCCGATACCATTAAAATATCGGCGATACCCGATACCGATACCGGAAGTCCCATGTAAGTCTATGGGAACAAAATATTGCAACTAAAAAAACCTCTTTCTTTCCT
>JARQOD010000002.1:170076389-170175673 GCA_033576555.1 Oophaga sylvatica
CTCAACTGACCACAGAGCGGTACCAAAAGATGTGTGCCAGAGCACATGGATTGACTGTTCCCTGTAAACAGCCATGATAAGCAGCACACATGGCCGAGAGAGGCGCTAAGTCAAGCCGAGTAAAAAAACTATCTGACTAGGAAAGACTAGGTGATCATACACGCCGACAGTGCGGCAGGTTCTCTTCCCAAACACATGTGCATACACAGAGTGGTAGCGTATCCACTAGTGTTGAGCGATACTGCTCGATATCTAAAAATATCGGATCGGAATGGTATCGCCGATATCACTAAATATCGGCGATATCCGATTCCAATACCGGAAGTCCCATGTAAGTCTATGGAAACAAAATATTGCAACTAAAAAAAACCTTTATTTCCTTGTAAACACTAAATATACACACATAGAATACATATATATATATATATACATGTCATTGTGACATATATATATATACATATATGTATAGTTTATACACTTCTACATAGTAAAATATCCCCTGATTCAACTGCCGGGTAAAGCCGGCTTCTGTGAAAAGACAGAAGCACCCGACATGAAATGACATCATAGACTGATGTAATTGTTTGTGCAAATCAGATAGCAAAGGACATGAAAAGACATGGTTAACCCTATGTACACCAAGTGTCATTTCATGTCGGGTTCTGCATTTTCACAAAAGCCATCAATTGAATTAGCGGCTATTATACTATGTAGAAGTGTATGAACTATAAATATAAATATATATATATATATATATATGTGTCACAAATTCAATGACATGTATATATATATATATGAGGTGTAAAATTGTTTAAAAAAAATGCGTGGGCTCCCGCCCTATTTTCGCAACCAGACAGACAAAGCCAGTGAATGGGGGCAGATAATAATAGCCCAGAGAGGGACCATTATTTTTGCCCCCCCTGGCTACTAACATCTGCCCCCAGACACCCCAGAAAAGACAAATCTATAATTAGATTCGCCCTTTCTGGCACTTTGCCCGTCTATTCCCATTGCCCTGTAGCGGTGGCGAATGGGTTAATATGGGGTTAAAGCCACATTGCAATTGAAAGGTGACCTTAAGCCAGGTTAATAATTGAGAGCTGTCAATTAGACAACTATCAATTATTAATCCTATTGCATGAAATAAAAATAAAACACACACACTTTAATTAAAAATCATTTTAATGAAATAAAGACACATGTTTTTGACCATCTTTTATTTGACTGCAAAAACCATTTCCTGTAATAAAAATAAAATAAAAAAGCAAAATTATTCTTACCTATCCCATGCACAGTCAGGTCCCCCGGTGTAATCCTTCAGAAAGGGTTAATGTTTACTGCAGGGACCGCAGCTAATGCTGCAGCCTCACAGTAAACCCCCAAATGAATGAGCTCCTCTCCTGGCTGACAGGAGAGGAAGTGGAAAGCTTAATTGATTGCTTTCCACTTTCACTTCAGGTCAGCCAGGGACACAATCAGTGACGTCAGAGGGAACTGATTAACAAAAATAGGGGTTCCCTTCGAATAAAAATTGGCGTGGGGTCCCCCCTATTTTTGTTAACCAGCCAGATGAAGCAGACCGCTGAGGCCTGGATTTTCAGGCTGTTAAGGAGCCAAGATCCATGGACCTTGCCAGCCTGATAATACCAGGCCACAGCAGTCTGCATATCTTGGCTGATTAACAAAAATAGGGGATCCCCTCGAAAAAAATTGGCGTGGGGTCCCCCCTATTTTTGTTAACCAGCCAGATGAAGCAGACCACTGAGGCCTGGTTTTTCAGGCTGGTAAGGATCCAATATCCATGGACCTTGCAAGCCTGATAATACCAGGCCACAGCAGTCTGCTTAGTTTGGCTGGTTAACAAAAATAGTGGATCCCCTCGAAAAAAAAACGGCGTAGGGGTCCCCCTATTTTTGTTAACCAGCCAAGTAAAATGCAGACTGCTGCGGCCTGGTATTAAAAGACTGTCAAGGCCCATGGATTTTGGCCCTCAACAACCTGATAATACCAGGCTACAGCAGCCCCACATTTGGCGCATCAAAAGATGTGCCAATTGTGGCACTTTACCCGGCTCTTCCCACTGCCCTGTAGCGGTGGCAAGTGGGGTAATAAGGGGTTAATGTCACCGTTGATTGCACGGTGACAATAAGCCCGGTTAATAATGGAGAGGTGTCAGTAAGACACCGATCCATTATTAATCCCAAAGTTATTAAATGTATAAAAAAAAGACAAAAGCAAGAAAAAAGTATTTTAATGAAATAAAAGAGACAACACAGTTTTCATTAATTTTATTATACACTCATTCCTGCGACGCCATCGATCTCCTGTAAAAAAAAGAAAAAAAACAAACCAACAGTATACCACCTGTCCGACGCAGTCCATAGTAACTACAGTCCCACGACGATCCAGCTCTGCTACATCGCAATGACAGGCAGAGCCTGTCATCGCAACGCAGCACAGCTGATTACCTGCTTCCCCGGCGGTGACGTCATCGGACTGACTGCTTTACGGCTGGGATTACCCAGCAGTCACTGCAGTTATCGCGAGAAACTGCATGTGACCGCCGGGGAAAGATGATGGCGGCCATGAAGCAGTCCAGCCCGTGACCGCCGTAGATCTTCTGCCAGGTAAGTGCCGCTGACTCCTGACAGACCCGACCGACGGACACTGACAGTGACAGTGACAATCCCGATTCCGGTATCCGATATGACGAAAATATCGGAACTAAGTATCGAAAGGCCGATAGAGCTAATATTCGCCGATACCCGATACTTGCGGTATCGTATCGCTCAACACTAGTATCCACTCGTTCACAAACACGACATGGTTTATACTAGTGCACGGCCGTGCGATCCTTTTATAACCGCAGCCTTCCTGGACCTTGATGATGGCCCAATCCAATCTCCTTGTGGACCTGAACATGTGACCTCTGACCACCAATGAGTGGTCGTCTCACAGGCATGCTTAGATGGAGAAAAGCAGGACTTAGTCACAGGAATGTTGGCTCGCCACTGACTAAAGCTGGTTGCTCTAGCTGAGCCTGGGGTGGCAGCAGCAACCAAACGCATAGCATTAGCCTGAGCAAGATGCTGGGACCGATGTCTCCACTGAGCAGGATCCCCTGCGGCTGGAGAAGAATGGGAGATCACAGAGGACATGGATCGAGATTCCTCCTGTGCCGCGTCGGGATCTTGATGCCTAACAGCTATAGGATTAGTAATGGATGGGTGACTTATAGACACCTCTCCATTATTAAGCTGTGGGCTTGATGTCACCTGACAATACAGTACAAAGGTGACATCAACCTCACAAATATGAACCCAACTTGCCACCGCCACAGGGCAAATGGGAAGAGCTGAGCAAAGCGCCAGAATTGATGCATCTAATAGATGTGGCTGTGGACAGCTATTTTTAGTCTGAGAGCCAGTATCCATGGCCCCTTACCAGCCTGAGAATACCAGCCCCCAGCTGTCTGCTTTAGCAAGGCTGGTTGTCAAAAATGGGGAGACCACTTTCAAATATTCAGTTTGTCTGATTTTTCTCTTTATAAATATATTTCTGAGTAAAATGTAAATTGTTCTTTTGTCTATAAATTTCAGACAGCATGTCTCCGAATTTCCAAGCAATAAATTTTGTATTTTTTTTCTGACAAAGAAAAATAGTCAAAATTTTAAAAAATCCCTGTGCTTTCAGACTTCAAATAATGCAAAGAAAACAAGTTCATAATCATTTAGAAACAACAATACTAATGTTTTAACTCAGGAAGAGTTCTGAAATCAATATTTTGTGGAACAACCATGATTTTTAAAAAAGCTTTCATGCGTCTTGGCATGCTTGCCACCAGTCTTTCACACTGCTTCTAGTGCAAAAATTTAAGCAGTTTTTTGTTTGATGGCTTATGACTATCCATCATCATCTTAATTATATTACAGAGGTTTTCAATGGGGTTCAGGTCTGGAGAATGGGCTGCCCTTGACAGGGTTTTGATGTGGTGGTCTCTTAATTTTTTCCAGAGCTGTTTTTAAATAATTAAAAAATACGGCGTAGGTCCCCTTTATTCTTGATATCCAGCTTTGCTGAAGCTGACAGCTGAGGTTGCAGCTCCTAGCTGTGAGTTCTGCCTAGCTGGTTATAAAAACTGCAAGGGAACCCAAGCAGGTTTTCTTTTTTATTATTTATTTACAGTGCAGGAGAGGCTGATGAAGGCTGACGTCACACTGCCATAGAATACGGGCAAGTGCTATGCGAGAAAACATTGCATAGCACTCGGCCCAGTGTTAATCTGTGGGGCAGCTCACATCACCGTTTATTTTCTTAGGCGTATTCTTATCCAACGGGCATGTAAAACTGCAGCATGTTGTGATTGTCACCGAGACTCGGTCGATACTCGCCAATGCAAGTCTCTTGGTGTGAGAAAAAAAATCGCACAGCACTCAGACCATGCGATTGCTGTCCAGTTTTTACACACCAGTGTCCTTTGAAAAGCCAGCATTTCATGTGCCCCATGCAGTAAAATCACACTGACAGGTTAGAATAGACAGAATAGATATATATTATTATTATTATTATTATTACACATTTATATAGCGCCATTTATTCCATGGCGCTTTACATATGAAAAGGGAAAATATAGACAGGTACAATAAACGTGTGCTAGACAAGGGACACACAAGTACAGAAGGAGAGAGGACCCTGCCCGCGAGGGCTCACAGTCTACAGGGATGGGTGAGGATACACTAGGAAAGGGTAGAGCTGGTCGTGCGATGGTTCAGTAGACTGAGGATCATTGTAGGCTGTAGGCTTGTCGGAACAGGTGGGTCTTCAGGTTCTTCTTGAAGGTTTCCGTTGTTGGTGAAAGTCTGATGTTTTGCGGCAGGGAGTTCCAGAATATGGGGGAAGCCCGGGAGAAGTCTTGCATGCGGTTGTGGGAAGAAGAGATGAGGGGGGAGTCGAGAAGAATAGATATTGTAAGATAGAATACATATTGTAAGATAGCGCTTACTGAAAGTGTTGGGGGACACTTGCTTTGCAATGGGATTCAGTCACACAGGAACGATTTTCTCCATTAAACAGTCCATGCGATTTATTATCCACTCATAAACCACTGTCTATACAACACATATGTAACATATAGTTCATGGTACAAGGCTTCCTTCATTTGACAGACACTACAACCGCCAGTCCACCTCTGACTAGTACCCGGGGGTGTGCGTGCGCCATATCAATATCTCTACTCACATAGAATTGCATGACATTAGATTGCAGTCTCTAATCATGCTGGACCTCACTTTGTTCAGTTACCGTGGGTGATCGCACAGTTTATAGTAATCCCTTTTGTCCGAGGTTCCAGGAGCTCCGATACATACACTGAACTCCTGTCAGTCCTGGTTCCCAGGGAAGCTGCCTAACTGGGATCACTGTTACAGACAATGAATTGCTCACCAGGCCACCTGACAGTTCCCGACCCTCAGAAGGACGGTAGATTCCCCAACGCAGTGTCGTCACAGATTCTGCGAGTACATGGTCTCAACCTAGTCTCTTCAGGAATCCAGTCCATGCATAGGACCTTTCAACACAACGACCATCCAGGTCCACAGCCTCATCATGTGTTCTTCAGGAAATCAGGAGTTTACAACACACACACAGGTCTTCAAGGACCTTACACCACAGACAATATGACCAGAACTCAGTCACATTATATCACTGTAGCCACCCCCATAGGTGGGAGGTGTGAGTGTGGTTAGCCAGTAAGCCCCCTTTAAAGCTAAGCAAACACTTGTGGGACAACAGGTCCGAGAACAACAACATTTTAGGCTTACAGCACATAGGACATCCTCCATCTCTGCGACACATACCGGCCATTCACAATGTCTCACCATCACAGTTAATCTTGCGACTGCCATGCACTCCCATGGCCTCAATATGCCTCCGTGTGCGTATCTTGAGGAGAACAAACAGCGCCCCCTAGCTGTAACAGGGGTCACTGCCTCACTCTATATATATAAAAATTAAGAAAATACCACATCAAAAACCTGTCATGGGCAGCCCATTCTCCAGTCCTGAACCCCAATGAAAACCTCTGGAATGTGATCAAGAGGATGATGAATAGTCACAAGCCATCAAAGAAAGAAGAACTGCTTAAATTTTTGCACCAGAAGCAGTGTCAAAGACTGGTGGCAAGCATGCCAAGACGCATGAAAGCTGTTTTGAAAATCATGGTTATTCCACAAAATATTGATTTCAGAACTCTTCCAGAGTTAAAAAATTAGTATTGTTGTTTCTAAATGATTATGAACTTGTTTCTTTGCATTATTTGAGAATTGAAAGCACTGTTTTTTCTTTTAAATTTTGACCATTTTTCTTTGTCGGAAAAAAATACAAAATTTATTGCTTGGAAATTCGATGACTTTTCAGAAGTTTATAGACTGAAAGAACAATTTACATTTTACTCAAAAATCAGACAAACTGAACAATTGAAAGTGGTCTGTTAATTTTTGCCAGAGCTGTATGAGTGTCTGAGCAAAGGGTCTGAATACTTATGACAATGTGATATTTCAGTTTTTCTTTTTTAATACATTTGCAAAAATTTCTACATTTCTGGTTTTTATCAGTCAAGATGGGGTGCAGAGTGTACATTAATGAGAAAAAAAATGAACTTATTTGCATTTACCAAATGGCTGCAATGAAACAAAGAGTGAAAAATTTAAAGAGGTCTGAACACTTTCGGAACCCATTGTACCCTTGTTGGGGTGCCTTTTCAATTTTTTAGGCAGGACTTCTTTTTCATTTTAGTAGCTTAGCAAAAGTTACCTTTTAATATAGACTCTCATGTTTTGCTGTATTGCACCACAAAACAACAAATAAAAAGGGAAAGGTATGAAAATATAAATTACTGTAAAACTGTGAATGGAGTATTCATCAAATGATGTACAACCACAAATAATTTATAATAGGATATCTTTACTGCTTGTATTAAATATCACAAAAGGTTGAAAACAAGATGAGTACTTTATAATTAATTCATGGCTATACCTCATTTGTGAATACCGTAAAGCTATTTAACATTTTTACATGTACTGTATACTGGTTTGATAACTGTCTTGGCACTTTTTAACTGATTCTGCTTTTCTTGGTATATATGTATACTTATGATAATGTTACAGAAGATGATGACATGACTAAATAAATGTTGAGTTTTGTTATCGAATACCAGTTAATGTAGATTGTTGTACATAGGAAAAGGAAATCTCATTGGATCTCAAGAAATTCATGATGGAATTCAAGGTTTGGAGAGTTCTGATGATGCTCCAGAAAGTGAAGACATGATTATATTTGAATAAATGTTGATAATTTGTTAAAGCATAAATCCGGATTGTTGTTCATGGAAAAAGACATCCCTGAAAATAAGCAATAGAGCATTTTTTTGGACCAAAAAATAATGTAAGACCCTGTCTTATTCTTGTGGAAACATGGTATTTTATCGTTGGCTCTTTTTTTGTTTGCAAATGATGGCACTTCAGTGTTTACTTGCATGGCCACTGAGCTCAGTGCACTCTTACAATCTCCAATTTGCAAAATCCAGCACTTTCTTGATTCTGGTGGACACAACTCACTTGACAAGAGTGAACTCTCACTTAACTAAGGTCACTATTCCTGCATGTTTCCACTGACATTGGAGGAGCTCAGAGGCATACACACAGTGTCAAGGCAGGTGCCAACTCACCATGGTTACAGATGCTCTCTGATCTCTGGTTCTTTCTACAGTCAAAAGTGTTGTGAATTCAGTACAGTATTACATTGCTGTTGTTAAAAATATTGACTCAGTGAGCCTTGAAGTTCATGTATTGTCCCTATCCATAGTTGACGCTCTAGGGTCACACAGTGCAGAGTACTTTATAGCTTAAATTGAACCTGTCAACAGGATTGTGCACAGTAACTTACACACAGTGTCAGGTTGGCGCCGTTATACTGTTAAAAATGATACCTTGGTAGATGAAATTCATCTTGTGGTTGTGTTTATTTTTTTTTTTCAGGTTTTAGTTGATGATATGCTCGTGCCCCGGGGTGGACCTGGATGTGGGTCTTTATATGGTGCTCTGATTAGGTATTCATAATGCAGACTGCTGACAGGTCACTGTTTCAATGAGGAAGTGGACTTCAAATTGGGTCTCCATCTGATGGGTTGCCTGTGGTGGGTGGAACGTATGTCCAAGGCCTATTGTAATATTTCTATTCTGTGGAAATATATGCCACTTTAGTGGTGTGTGACACTAATTTTTTGAAATGTGGAGACTTTAAGTTGGGTCTCCATCTGGTTGGTTGCCTGTAGTAGAATATGTGTCAGAGGCCTATTTTACTGTTTCTACTTGGTGAATGTTGATGCCACTTTAGAGTTTTGTGACAATATCTTTTTTATATGTGGAGACTCCAAGTTGGGTCTCCATCTGTTGGGTTGTCTGTATAAGTAGGGATCCGAGACAGGTATGCCTGCACTTAATTTTAGTCAAATAACTATGTTACTTCCCTTACATTTTTCTACTAATGTTACGTTTTGAAACTGATGTTTGTGCCATCTGAATGTGACTAGAATTAAAATAGAGGTGCTGTATGAGGAATCAGGGCTCCCAGCTAAGAAGGCTTACACTGCTCCCTTAACCACCAGGTCCTCATTGAAACTTCAATTCAAAGTTGTAAATGCTGGGCCAGAACCTAATACCTCATGCATGGCCCATGGCTGACTGCTTCAGTGCCATTATAAAAGTTTCTACTGTGTGTTTCTGCAGCTCCTCCAGAGTGACCATTGGGCCTTTAGGCTGCTTCTCTAATTAGTGTTCTCATTGCTTGGGATGTCAGCTTAGGTGGATAACCATGTCTTGATTGATTTACAGTTGTGCCATACTCTTTTATATTTGGATGTTGGATTGAACAGTTCTCCATGAGATGTTCAAACTTGGGCTATTTTTGTTTTTACAACTTATTTCCACTTTACTCTTCTCCACAACCTTATCCTTAACCTGTCTGATATGTTCCCAGAATTTCATGATGCTGTTTGATCTCTAGTATTCTAAAGCAAACCTCTGAGGCCTTCACAGAACAGCTGAAGTTAGAGTAAATTACACAGAGATGGACTCAATTTACTAGTTATGTATGTTAGGGTATCAGAATGCAGGGGGCTCAATATGAATGTTCATCGCAATTTTCAGATTTTATTTGTAAATAATTAGAAAACCATGTATCATTTCCTTTACTCTTCACAAATAATTGCTACTTTATTTTGTATATCACATTAAATTCCAGTAAAATAAATTTAAGTTTGGGGGTGCAACAGATATTTATACTAATATGGCTATAGCAATGTCCTGGACAGTAAAAGAGGTAGCAACAGAGATTCACATAAACATTTGTTTTTACTCTACAGTTGAAGTAATTTCTTTATCATTCAAGTAATTAAACAAAAAAAAATCATTTTGTAAGCCTATTTTTAAGTTTTGTTTCCCTTTAAACCAAATGAAATTCATCCATAATATAATGATTTTGCCCTAAAGTGCACAAAATATTTATGGGGTAAACTTCCTCAGAGTTGTATTATTGGAAAGCCATAACATTACACTAGACAACCAATAAACTTGTCTACTGGTTCTATAAAAGTACCTGCTGCTTAATTGCAAAGATATATATCTGAAGTATTACTCAGGCAATAAAAACATTTCAAAATATTAAAATAAATAATGCAGATGAAAAGCAGACTTTTGACTGAGCTATGAAAATTAAATTAGGTAGTCAACATGTCTATTTCATGACATTACACATGTTAAAATAACAGACCCGAGATCACTATTGCTTAGAACAATGCAATTATACATATATTATTGTACAGCTGGGAAGATAGGCCCATTAAAATTAATAGATATGATTTAATGGTCAGAACTTGTTCTGACCTTTTCCTGACTCTGTATGCATAAAAATTTTCCTTTTAATCATCTGCATTTGCATAAAATCTATAACAATTTGGATTTATTTCCCTGAAAGCAGACGGTCTATTTCAGTAGGAACAATCTCATTGTTTGTGGTGCAGAACGATAGTAAGAACTGTCAACATTATGACAAAGCTGCACATTACTACTGTTTGTAATATACAGTCAAAAATATTGTCTTTCATAAATAATGTAAATATATAAATAAATATCATTCAAAATCACTGTTTGCTCATGGTGCACAATTTAGCATGTTTTGTCTTATTATAATTAACATTGCACTTTATTTTAACATTTTCCATCCTATATGTTTTCTTTAAAAACACATTCAATAATGTAAGTTGAAGAGAGATGGGCAAATTTATTTGAGTGGAATACAATTCTACTTGAATTTTATAAAAGTTCAAATTCGGAATAAAATAGACTTTTTGTAATTCGGTCTGCAAGTATTCAGCATAAAGATGTCCACTTGTGGCTATCATCTTGATAACCTGTAAAAGACTGGCAATCAGATTAAAAAGAAAAAACATACTCATCTCCCCACCCATCTATTCAGTCCCTCCACAGTTCCTCGCCTGCTGTCAGATGCTCTGTTCCTGCATCGTATTGCATTTCTGGCATAATGTTCAAAATAGGCCTGAACCAATAGTTCACTATACATGGTCCTGACTAGTGTTGAGCGATAGTGCTCGATATCTAAAAATATCGTATCGAAATTGTATCGCCGATAGCACTAAATATCGTCGATATCCGATTTCGATACCGGAAGTCCAATGTAAGTCTATGGGAACAAAATATCGCAACTAAAAAAAACCTTTATTTCCTTGTAAACACTAAATATACACACATAGAATACATATATATATATATATATATATATATATATATATATATATATATATACATGTCATTGTGACATATATATATACATATATTTATAGTTTATACACTTCTACATAGTAAAATAGACTCTGATTCAATTGCCGGGTAAAGCCGTGACATACCCCATAGAAGTCGACGGGCTCGGTGCCGAGTACCCCAAAAACCTCTGGCTCTGTGCGACTCAACTTGGGCGTCACGAACAGGATTCTGTAGCTCGCTATAAGCGAGTCCTGTGTGCCTGAATTGAACTGGTTTTGTGCTTGAGAATTGCTAAAATCATCAGAGAATGTATTTGCCATTTTTCCGCCATATCTGCGTCACGACGAGGCACTGGTGAAGAAGAAGGGCGTGCTCTTCATGGGTGTACACACTCACTCAGTGACGCGAAAACGATGGCTCTAAATGGTACTGCAATGTAAGATCGTGCCCCACAGCTCTTGAGTTCCGCCTCCTCATCCTCCTCAGTGTGCGGAAACTAACACGAAGGTCCCGCCTCACTACAAAAGAGGGGCCCTCTCCAGATGCTAATGACACATGTGACTTGGCAGAGATGGCTAATGGACACGAGCAGAAGTGTGAAGGGATGGAGCAGTCAGAGCTCTCCCCCCATGGAAGCGACCCGATCGCCACGGAACCACCGTTGGGCACCCGGCCTGGAAACCCTCCTACGCTGCAAGAAGCGGAGGATACCCTAAGATGCCTGGCCCGGCACCGGGAGGAGGTCGCCAGGATGGAAGCCAGCTGGCGTGCCCTAAAACTAAACTTGGAGCGGCGCCAATCCCTCTTACCTGAAGTGTCTGTACCGGAAGGTGAGGCACCCGTTCTAGTAGAGGAGTCCGTGCGGGCATCCCAGCCCTTGCAATGTGATCCGGTTGACGTTGTCGCTGTGGAGGCACCCGTTCGTGCAAAAAACGCTGCACCGGCAGCACCCCAGATCCCGCTGTCTGCCCCCGTCGCTGAGACAGAAGAAGCGACACCTGTCGTCATGGAGGAGGCCGCGCAGGCACCAGAGGTCTACCTGCCTGTACCGGAGCCCCGACTGTCATCTGTTCCAGAGCCGGCTGCTTCCTCCGCAGGTGAGCGCCGCCAGGACTGGGGGGCGCCAGGAGAGCTGCCGCAAACCGGACACTGTAAGCTGCAGTTTGATGGTGGAGACATGGAGATGCTGGAGGAGAATTTCAACCGGCGTCAGGAGGAAGAGTGGAGACGTTGGGAGAAGGAAGCAGAGCGACAAAGGGAGCAGCAAGAATCCCAAAAACTTTGCCAACGTCAGCTGGAGAAGGACCGGGCAGATAAGGACCGGATGAGAAAAGATAAAGGAACCCTGAGGGAGCCGCGGCGTAAGGGTGCAGTACGGAACTTTAAGTTAAAAGGTGGTTGGGGCTTCATCCAGGAGCCTGGACTTTATTTAGAAGTTTTTGTGAACCGGCGGGACGTGGAGGCTCACCTCCCAGAAGGACACCCGGGGAGGGACCTGTTGCCAGGAGACTTGGTGACTTACACCCGACACTGGGGTTACAATGGATGGTACGCCCTAAATGTTACCAGGTGCGACCCCTGGTCCCCAGAGTGTCAGGAACCTGTGAGACCCTCGGAGCCTTCAGCCTCCCACATCCAGGCCTCTGCAAAAGTGCCCACCCCACGCCGTAAATCTCCCCAGCCTCCCTCAGTGGTCTCCTCAGCAGCCCCAGCTATGGACATGGCCTGTTAGGCCCCCTGGGGTTCATACAGTCCGTGACATAGGGCTCCAGACCCGGAGGGAGATGAAAGAGGTGGCCACACAGACCCAGATAGCGGGTCACGACTTGACTGTACAGGCCACACGACGTCATCAGGTCCTGGTGGTCCTCGGTGCCTCGGATGTTTGGCAAGCATCAGAAGAGTACCAGGTGGTACCTGGAACACCCCTGCCAAAGAATTATAAATAACACGGACAGGGTCACTGTATGTAAATAGTTAAATTGTTTATGTACCCGGACGGGTGAATGTTCATAAAAAAGTCTTTTAATTTAATAAAAAAAACAAAACACAGTTTTCATTACTTTTATTACAGTGTCATCCTACGACGCCATCAATCTCCTGTAAAAAAATGAAAAAAAAAAAAAAAGTATACCACCTGACCGACGCAGTCCATAGTAACGAGTGTCCCACGACGATCCAGCTCTGCTACATCAGAATGACAGGCAGAGCCTGTCATCCCGGCGCAGCACAGCTGATTACCTGCTTCCCCGGCGGTAACGTCATCGGACTGACTGCTTTACGGCCGGGATTACCCAGCAGTCACTGCAGTTATCGCGAGAAACTGCATGTGACCGCCGGGGAAAGATGATGGCGGCCATGAAGCAGTCCAGGCCGTGACCGCCGGAGATCTTCTGCCAGGTAAGTGCCGCTGACTCCTGACAGACCCGACCAACGGACACTCACAGTGACAGTGACAAATCCGATTCCGGTATTCGATAAGACGAAAATATCGAAACGAATTATCGAAAGGCCAATAGAGCTAATATCGTCCGATAGCCGATATTTACATTATCGTATCGCTCAACACTAGTCCTGACCTATTCGCGGATGGATGTACTAGCCTAGATTGAACAACAGAACGGAAATGCAACAAATTTTCACTTCTTTTAACTTTTATTGGCTGCTTAGCTGTCCAACTGCTGCCATCTGCTTTCTGTTCATTTCTCCATGCCTTCATCAAACTATATCTCCAGGCCAATATTCACTTTAAGCTGGGGATTCAAATCATGTTCAGGCCCTTGAGTTTGTTACATGTGATTCGGGGCCTAATTTTGACCAGAAATCTTGGCCTAAAGTGAGAAATTCCAGCTACAGGCCTCAAAGTTCAAAGCGCATGCATAGCTGCCTCCAGGGTCTTCTAAATGTTGGTATCCCCAGTTGAGAGTGAACGTAGGGCAGGAGATATAACAGGAAAGGAACAGCGGGGGAAGATCCAGATGTGAGTAGAGTGAATATAAGGATTTTTGTTTTTTTATTTAAACAATAGATTGTTATTAAGAATTTTAAAAGCACCAGAGAGAAAAAAACACAAAATCCCTAAAAAATACCTTTTAATTCATTGATTAAAAACATCATTAATAGACATATAACAAAAAGACTAGGGGATACCAGGAAAAATACATAATGATCAAAATATCGCAATGTATTACTTATTTTTGGGGCCAAAAAATCTAGGATAACCCTAATGGGCCCTAATGAATCTCTTCCTGACCGCGGAGGTTGGCACCCTAGTTGTTGATGACATGGCGCCCAAGCTCAACGTCGGTGCCCCTAATAAACCCTGTATCACCCTAAGTCCAAAAAACGGGATACACAGAAAAAACACACACATACATATATATATGTCTCAAAATAAAGTGCTCAGGTGCTGTAAACTTATCTCGTAGCCTCCTTCAATAAGAAATAGTGTCAGAGAAAAAATTGCAGCTAATTAGGACTTATTTTTCTCTGCAGCAAAAAAAATTTTTCTACGAGATAAGTCCTAATTAGCTGCAATTTTTTCTCTGTTGTGTATCCCGTTTTTTGGACTTAGGGTGATACAGGGTTTATTAGGGGCACCGACGTTGAGCTGGGGCGCCATGTCGTCAGCAACTAGGGTGCCAACCTCCGCGGTCAGGAAGAGATTCATTAGGGCCCATTAGGGTTATCCTAGATTTTTTGGCCCCAAAAATAAGTAATACATTGCAATATTTTGATCATTATGTATTTTTCCTGGTATCCCCTAGTCTTTTTGTTATGTGTCTATTAATGATGTTTTTAATCAATGAATTAAAAGGTATTTTTTAGGGATTTTGTGTTTTTTTCTCTCTGGTGCTTTTCCTATTCTTACCTATATATATTTTTTTGAGTTTTTTTTGTTGATGAGTATGGCTGGTTTTCTGTCAGGACCACTTGATACAAATAAATGGTTAGATGACGCCAAAGAGGTGTTTTCAGAGGTAGAGTCTGATCCCCTTTCTGCTGCAGGGCCCTCTCTCAAAGCGCTTTTTTCTGAACTTTTTGAAGCATTTAAGGATAATATAAAATCGTGGTGGGAGGTACAATCATTAGAGAATTATATTAAACAAAAGATTGTCCCACGTGGTTTAAGGATACATTTGACACCCGCTCCTAGATGTAGAACCCCCTCTCTACTGAGTAAGTGGGAGGTAGAACTAACTACATCATCATTACGTCTGATGCAAATACTCCTGGATGAGGAGAAAAAAACTTTGGAAAGGACTTCAGTAAGGGTCAAAGAACTTACAGAGAATATTCTGAAATTTAAAACGGCTACGGATTTTCCTAATAAGGAGGAGAACCTGAAAAATAAGGTGGAGAAGTACCAACTTTATATTAAAGAGAGGAAACAAACGTTTTCTAAGAGATACCACCGAATTCAGAGAAAAAAGAGCATACCCTACTCTAGTTAATAGCGTATTTCCAACGGATATTTCATCGTCAGACATTGAATCCTCGGACGTAGAGGGGAACCCAAAGCATTCCACATCGAGACCATTTAGGAATAGGGGACGGGGACGTAGAGGCGGCTTTAGAAGATGGCAAGAAACAGACCGCTTCTACGCAACAAACTCTACAAAGAAACAGGAGACCACTACTCCTTCAACCAATACAAATGCATCTTCTTCTGCAGCTTGTTCATCGGCATCTTTTTTAGAAACCAGGGGTTTGGTACCGTACAAATTACGGGATCGAAACAATCAGACGAACCCCAAATGAAGACTGCATATGAAGGAAAGGTGGACAATCAGATAATTAATTTGTCCTCCTATATTCTGTCTGATGTGGAATTAAAAGTTTTGGAGCGAGGTCTGTCCTTTGTCCCTACTACCAGGTTTGATCCCTTTGAGTGGATCTAGGATATTAACTTGTTCTCTCGCAAACTAAAATGGAAGAAATTCTTTGCTTTAAAAGACAACACTAGGTGTCAACAATTAGGAATTTCGGCCAATGAACTCTCCGATGTGTTGTTTTTGACTGATATGGCCGAAGAGGGTCAACGAGGGATCGGTGAGGGACCATTCTCAGACTTGAAGTGTAAATGCAAAAAGATGCCTCCAATGGGTGAAACTGGGAGTATTGATATTTTTTTGCAGTTAGTCTCGGATGAGATCTGCAAGATTGACCCAACAGGTGGATGTAGTCTACCTAATCTTACCTATTGTGAGAGAAAAGCACTTGAGGGTCTGAGTAACAATAATCATATGGTCCTGAAACCCTCCGATAAGGAGGGGAATACGGTCATTATGGAAAGAGACAAGTACATTGAGATGTGCATGAAAATTCTATCGGATCGATCCACCTATGAAGTACTAAAGGGGGATCCCACTAAGGAATACAGTATTAAACTATCTAAGATACTGAAAGGGGCTCTTGATTCTAAATTGATCTCAAAGAGTGAGTTTGACTATCTATTACCTAGATGGCCTGTTACGGTTCCATTTTATGCACTACCTAAGGTGCATAAGGGCTTTGATCCCCTCAAAGGAAGGCCAATTGTATCTGTGATTGATGCTCTGTGTCAAAATTCGAGTACATATTTGGACCAAATTCTGAGACCATTTGTGTTGTCTCTTCCCTCATAACTGAGGGACACCATGGACCTTCTCAATAAATTGGAGGGGATATCAGTTGACCCTGGCACTATACTGGCATCTATTGATGTTGAGGCGCTATATAGTAGCATTGGGCATATGGAAGGCTTGTCAGCGGTCAAATATTTCATGAAGGGCAGAGGTGTCCATTTGGGGGCACACAATATCTTTCTGATGGAACTACTGGAATTTGTACTTTGCCATAATTATTTTCTATTTAATGGCAAGTACTACCACCAACTCAGGGGCACAGATATGGGGAGCCCGTGTGCTCCCACATATGCTAATCTGCTCCTGGTTTGGTGGGAAGATTTAATGGTCTTCAGTGATGAGGATGTCGTCTGGTCCCCAAGGATTCTATTCTGGGAACGATATATTGACGACATCCTCGTCCTTTGGTCTGGGAGCAAAGAATCCTTTAAGTGCTTTGTGGATTCCTTGAACCAGAATCAGATGGGACTCTTTTTCACATTTGAAGTGGGGGGCGACAACATCAATTTTTTGGATATTAATATTTCTATTTCCAAGAATGGCTCCCTGTGGACACAACTCTACCGTAAACCCACCTCAACTAATAGTTTGTTGAGGTGGGAAAGTCATCATCCCCCTCCCTTGAAGCGAGGTATTCCAAGGGGACAGTTCCTGAGAGTTAGGAGAAACTGCTCGGATTGGGGGGATTTTGAGAGACAATCCAAAGACCTTTGGGGCAGGTTCAGAAATAGGGGTTACCCAGTTAAAGTCCTCGAACCCGCTTTTAAGCATGCAAAGTTGACTAGTAGGACCTCCCTTTTGGTCCCCAAAAAGAAGGAAGACACTAAGGAGATCACAAGGCTTATAGGCACATTTGATGATCAATCAGGTAGAGTGATAGAGATCCTCAGTAAATATTGGTCGATTTTGAGTACTGACCATGATATAGCTGATTTTGTCACCCCTAAACCATCAATCACGTACTGAAAGGGTAAATCCATCAAGGATCAGGTGGTAAGGAGCCATCTTGAGCCATTGAAAAAGGAGGGGACATGGCTACAGAATAGAGAGTTGGGTACTTTTAAGTGCGGGCATTGTAGCTTTTGTAAATTTGTGCGCCCCTCTAAGACCTTTTGTAGTGCACAGACAAGAAGAGTTTACTGTATGAAATGCTTTGCTAATTGTAAAACGACAGGAGTAGTGTTGAGTAGAGTTGAGCGATACTTTCCGATATCCTAAAGTATCGGAATCGTAATGGTATCGCCGATATCACTAAAATATCGGCGATACCCGATACCGATACCGGAAGTCCCATGTAAGTCTATGGGAACAAAATATCGAAATTAAAAAAAACCCATTCTTGCCTTGTTGGTTAATTGTACATGAAGGAAAACAAGAAAGAGTAATGTAGAATGTATTGGGGAGGTTGAGGAGACATTAAAGGCATAGATGTTTGACCCAATCCAATGGAATAGCATTATTTATTTTTTTTTAGGAAATACGTTCGGATTGACGAACAAATTGACAATGTTGTTAACCTTTTTTCTATTTTGTCAAATATGTCTGTTTCACAACTTCCATGGTCTTCACCTTTTTAACTTTTCACACACTTTCTCCTTCATAATTTTCAGCAGCATCATCTTTCTCATCAAATTATTCTTCATCTTCACCTTATTAATCTTCTAAAACTTCTTGCTATTCATCTTTTTGTTAACATTACTTATATTGTTCTTATTAAACAGTTATTATTCTTCATATTCTACTTCTTCATCTTCTTCCTATTCATCCTTTTCATCATATTCTTATTTGTGACAGACATTCCTGTACTTGTAATCTGTAAAACTCTGAATTTTCATCCTTCCGTTCTTGCTGTCACGAAAGATTTTAATTACAACAGTATTTGTCCGCGTTCAGTTTAGCCTGCAGCAGCATCAGGCATTTTCCAGGGGCACCACGAGGAGGAACGGACTCACCCCCATACACTGCTTAGTCTTCTTCTGCTTAGAATTTAGAGCATATATTTTGCTCTTCATTTTGGTCTTATACTTAATGTTCTTCTGCTTTTTGATCTTCTGCTTATTGTTCTTCTGTCTCTTGTTCTGTATCTTGTAGTTTGTCTTAACCTTCTTTGTCCTGTTGGTGATGGTACAAAAGCCAATGGAAGTAACGAGGACCAGCTGACTGTGCTGGAACCCGGAGGGTCAGCAGAAGGAAAAGAGCCAATGGCACAACCGAGGACCAGCTGACGTTACTGGGACACGGTTACTAAGCAGGAGGTACCTGTGCTCCAAAGCACTACCAAGGACCAGCAGACGTTGCTGGAACTCGGATACCGACATGGAGGCACCTACGCCAAAGGCACTGCGGAGAACCAGCTGACGGTACTGGAACCCGGATGAGTAGCAGAAGGTACAAGAGCCAATGAAAGTAACGAGGACCAGCTGACTGTGCTGGAACCCGGAGGGTCAGCAGAAGGAAAAGAGCCAATGGCACAACCGAGGACCAGCTGACGTTACTGGGACACGGTTACTAAGCAGGAGGTACCTGTGCTCCAAAGCACTACCAAGGACCAGCAGACGTTGCTGGAACTCGGATACCGACATGGAGGCACCTACGCCAAAGGCACTGCGGAGAACCAGCTGACGGTACTGGAACCCGGATGGGTAGCAGAAGGTACCCATGGAAATTAAAGTTGAGGCAGCAGGACTGTTTGCTGTTCACACAGCAGGGGAACAGCTGACATTACTGAACCCCAGTAACACAGGAGCAAGTGTAGACTGTGCTAACAGCACTTCCGAGAAACAACTGGCGGTGTTGTAACCCAGGGATGAGAAGAGAACAGGGTGGAGGCAGCAGGACTATTTGCCGTTCACACAGCAGGGGAACAGCTGACATTACTGAACCCCAGTAACACAGGAGCAAGTGTTAACTGTGCTAACAGCACTTCCGAGAAACAACTGGCGGTGTGTAACCCAGGGATGAGAAAGAACAGGTGGAGGCAGCAGGACTATTTGCCGTTCACACAGCAGGGGAACAGCTGACATTACTGAACCCCAGTAACACAGGAGCAAGTGTAACTGTGCTAACAGCACTTCCGAGAAACAACTGGCGGTGTTGTAACCCAGGATGAGAAAGAACAGGGTGGGCAGCAGGACTATTTGCCGTTCACACAGCAGGGGAACAGCTGACATTACTGAACCCCAGTAACACAGGAGCAAGTGTTAACTGTGCTAACAGCACTTCCGAGAAACAACTGGCGGTGTTGTAACCCAGGGATGAGAAGAGAACAGGGTGGAGGCAGCAGGACTTTTGCCGTTCACACAGCAGGGAACAGCTGACATTACTGAACCCCAGTAACAGGAGCAAGTGTTAACTGTGCTAACAGCACTTCGAGAAACAACTGGCGGTGTTGTAACCCAGGGATGAGAAGAGAACATGGTGGAGGCAGCAGGACTTATTGCCGTTCACACAGCAGGGGAACAGCTGACATTACTGAACCCCAGTAACACAGGAGCAAGTGTTAACTGTGCTAACAGCACTTCCGAGAAACAACTGGCGGTGTTGTAACCCAGGATGAGAAGAGAACAGGGTGGAGGCAGCAGGACTATTTGCCGTTCACACAGCAGGGGAACAGCTGACATTACTGAACCCCAGTAACACAGGAGCAAGTGTTAACTGTGCTAACAGCACTTCGAGAAACAACTGGCGGTGTTGTAACCCAGGGATGAGAAGAGAACAGGGTGGAGGCAGCAGGACTTTTGCCGTTCACACAGCAGGGGAACAGCTGACATTACTGAACCCAGTAACACAGGAGCAAGTGTTAACTGTGCTAACAGCACTTCCGAGAAACAACTGGCGGTGTTGTAACCCAGGGATGAGAAAGAACAGGTGGAGGCAGCAGGACTTTTGCCGTTCACACAGCAGGGGAACAGCTGACATTACTGAACCCCAGTAACACAGGAGCAAGTGTTAACTGTGCTAACAGCACTTCCGAGAAACAACTGGCGGTGTTGTAACCCAGGGATGAGAAGAGAACAGGTGGAGGCAGCAGGACTTTTTGCCGTTCACACAGCAGGGGAACAGCTGACATTACTGACCCCAGTAACACGGAGCAAGTGTTAACTGTGCTAACAGCACTTCCGAGAAACAACTGGCGGTGTTGTAACCCAGGGATGAGAAGAGAACAGGTGGAGGCAGCAGACTTTTGCCGTTCACACAGCAGGGAACAGCTGACATTACTGAACCCCAGTAACACAGGAGCAAGTGTTAACTGTGCTAACAGCACTTCCGAGAAACAACTGGCGGTGTTGTAACCCAGGTAGAAGAGAAAAGGTGGAGCAGCAGGACTATTTGCGTTCACACAGCAGGAAAACTGAATTACTGAACCCATAAACAGGAGCAATGTTAACTGTGCTAACAGCACTTCGAGAACACTGGGGTGTTGTAACAGGATGGAACAGAACAGGTTGCAGCAGGACTTTTTGCGTTCCACAGCAGGGAAAGCTGACATTACTAACCCAGTAACACGGAGCAAGTGTAACGTGCTAACAGCACTTCCGAGAAACAACTGGCGGTGTTAACCAGGATAGAAAGAAATGTGGGCAGCAGGACTTTTTGCCGTTCACACAGCAGGGGAACATGACATTACTGACCCCAGTAACACAGGAGCAAGTGTAACTGTGCTAACAGCACTTCCAGAAACAACTGGCGGTGTTGTAACCCAGGGATGAGAGAACAGGTGGAGGCAGCAGGACTATTTGCCGTTCACACAGCAGGGAACAGCTGACATTACTGAACCCAGTAAACAGGAGCAAGTGTTAACTGTGCTAACAGCACTTCCGAGAAACAACTGGCGGTGTTGTAACCCAGGGATGAAAAGAACAGGTGGAGGCAGCAGGATTTTGCCGTTCACACAGCAGGGGAACAGCTGACATTACTGAACCCAGTAACACAGGAGCAAGTTTAACTGTGCTAACAGCACTTCGAGAAACAACTGGCGGTGTTGTAACCAGGGATGAGAGAAACAGGTGGAGGCAGCAGGACTTTTGCCGTTCACACAGCAGGGGAACAGCTGACATTACTGAACCCCAGTAACACAGGAGCAAGTGTTAACTGTGCTAACAGCACTTCCGAGAAACAACTGGCGGTGTTGTAACCCAGGGATGAGAAGAGAACAGGGTGGAGGCAGCAGGACTATTTGCCGTTCACACAGCAGGGGAACAGCTGACATTACTGAACCCCAGTAACACAGGAGCAAGTGTAACTGTGCTAACAGCACTTCCAGAAACAACTGGCGGTGTTGTAACCCAGGGATGAGAAGAGAACAGGGTGGAGGCAGCAGGACTATTTGCCGTTCACACAGCAGGGGAACAGCTGACATTACTGAACCCCAGTAACACAGGAGCAAGTGTTAACTGTGCTAACAGCACTTCCGAGAAACAACTGGCGGTGTTGTAACCCAGGGATGAGAAGAGAACAGGTGGAGGCAGCAGGACTATTTGCCGTTCACACAGCAGGGGAACAGCTGACATTACTGAACCCAGTAACACAGGAGCAAGTGTTAACTGTGCTAACAGCACTTCCGAGAAACAACTGGCGGTGTTGTAACCCAGGGATGAGAAGAGAACAGGGTGGAGGCAGCAGGACTATTTGCCGTTCACACAGCAGGGAACAGCTGGGGGGGGGGGGGGGGGGGGGGGGGGGGGGGGGGGGGGGGGGGGGGGGGGGGGGGGGGGGGGGGGGGGGGGGGGGGGGGGGGGGTTAACTTGCTAACAGCACTTCCGAGAAACAACTGGCGGTGTTGTAACCCAGGGATGAGAACAGAACATGGTGGAGGCAGCAGGACTTATTTGCCGTTCACACAGCAGGGAACAGCTGACATTACTGAACCCCAGTAACACGGAGCAAGTGTTAACTGTGCTAACAGCACTTCGAGAAACAACTGGCGGTGTTGTAACCCAGGATGAGAAGAGAACATGGTGAGGCAGCAGGACTTTTGCCGTTCACACAGCAGGGGAACAGCTGACATTACTGAACCCCAGTAACACAGGAGCAAGTGTTAACTGTGCTAACAGCACTTCCGAGAAACAACTGGCGGTGTTGTAACCCAGGGATGAGAACAGAACATGGTGGAGGCAGCAGGACTTTTTGCCGTTCACACAGCAGGGAACAGCTGACATTACTGAACCCCAGTAACACAGGAGCAAGTGTAGACTGTGCTAACAGCACTTCCGAGAAACAACTGGCGGTGTTGTAACCCAGGGATGAGAACAGAACATGGTGGAGGCAGCAGGACTTTTTGCCGTTCACACAGCAGGGGAACAGCTGACATTACTGAACCCCAGTAACACAGGAGCAAGTGTAGACTGTGCTAACAGCACTTCCAAGCAACAACTGGCGGTGTTGGAGCCCAGGGTCAAGGAGGGTGTAGGCATAAAATATTGAGTTATTGCCTTGTTATGTGGCCATTGCAAATGTATGTACTTCAAACAAGAATAAATGAAGTTTTACTACAACAATAAAATGATAAATTTCAATTACAAGAATAGAAAAATATTTATACTTGACAGTCCTCTGTGGTTGATAACGTTTAATGGCTAACTGAAAATATGGTAACAAATTCAAAGCTTTCGAGACTACTCAGGTGTCTTCATCAGGCTAAGAGTAAAGCCAAAAATGAAGAATCACATATTTCTACACACAACAGGACACAGGAATAGCTAAGACAAGTGAGGGAGGGACAAGTGAGGGGAGACCGGCAACAAAAAGGAGAACAAGGATGAATTATCAGCGCCACACAATCACAGATAAATTAATGAATTTAGCTGTGGCAAAAGACTTTTGTATGCCCGGTCATAGCATCATGGATATGGAATTACTGTTATTAAAATATAACTTCAAATATGAGAAACGTACAAAGGTTTCAGAATATAAGCTCATCATGACCTTTGACACTGTTAGTGATGGAATGAATAGATCACATGGATTTATGTCATTCTATATCAATTAAGGAATCTGCGTCTATGCCCTTCCAGGGTCATGAAAACCCCAAAAAATACGCCAATGAGAGGGCAATCAAACTTTCTATCCTTATCTAGGAACTGTTTGAATATTTATGTTCATCCCTGTGAGATAATGACAGTTCTGATACACGTCACTTACTTGTCTTACCTATTGCAATATTCCTGTGTCCTGTTGTGTATAGAAATATGTGATGCTTAATTTTTTTAGTTAGTCTTTCCCTGATGAAGAGACGTGAGTAGCCTTGAAAGCTTGCAATTTGTTTCCATCTTTTCAGTTATCCATAAAAAAGGTATGAACCACTGCTGACTCTGAAGTCTAAATATTTTTCTATCTACTGGCTAACACGGTACAAAGATACACATGTTTTCTAATTTCAAGAAGGAAAAATAAAGAAAATACAAATATAAACGCATATATGCACATGCCAAAAATAAATGGAACAACACAACACCCAAAAAATTGGTAACAAAATATAGTGTTGTAAATTTAAGAATAAAAGTACATTTTTTTTTTTATGAATAATGCTTAAGGAACGCAATGTTAAACTATAACATAGTGAAGACAATGGATTTTGTAATAGTCACTCATCATCATCATCGCAAATTTTATGTGACAGTCACAGACAATTTAATTATTTAAGTTCATAAAATCGTAACTTTCTATAGCATGTATGACATGTCCAGCATGGACTCATCAATGTGATTGATGACACAATAATGTACAATAAAAAATAACCATTTAAAAAAACATTAGGCATTGTTTGTCACAATTTAAGTGTGTGCCTGCAAGTGTAGGTGAAACAAAGGCTACGGATAGCAAAGGTATATTCTATGTCTGTATCACACAGTGGACAGCCTCTGATGGGTAATGCCGATGTTATACTGTACGTCAATAAAGTCTGCGGCTGAAATCATGCATTTTTTGCTTGTAGAGTGTTGAAGAGGGTAAAAGAATGTCTGTTTGCGCAAAGCTTTATCCGTCAACACTACCTTCCTACTGTCACGCGTAGGGTAGGGTAGCGTGTGGCAATTAGCTGACTATCAAATGTGAGGTTAGGCTGCGTTATTGCGCACTAGGGACGCAAAAAAAAATACAGCAGTAATAATTTAATGTGTAATACTACACCTATGACAAACCAAAAAATTACGTTCCCTCTTTAACAATGTACAAGACTAACAAGCCTAATGGTTGACGCTGACTTAATTGAGATACAGTATTACATCAACATTGTCCATGAGTAACTATGCACTGTGATACCTATATACCAGTATTAATTTATATCTCTTGTGGTTGTTTCAACAGCACTTGCAGGTATAAGTACCTATTGTCAGTATGCATGATGCACTTTCTAGATGTAATAATTTATTATTGGACATTATTACCATGTTTACATGCTGGCCATTTCATATATGGTGTTTGAAGTTACAGTTGGCATCAGTATGTGTATTTTATAATGTCTGTCATAAATAAAACTCGTGATGATGATGATGAGGATGTAATGATTCGTACATCCATTGAGTGCATTATCTTACAGGTACAGATAAAGTTCCTTTAAAAGCATTAATTCATAAGTCTGAAATGTACTTTTATGCATTAATTTAAAAATGTGAAGAGTAGACTATGTTTTATTTTTTGTTACCATTTCTAATAGACATGTGCAGATATGCGCTGTGATGACAAATTATTATTTGTCCATATTTTTCTTAAAAATTTATCATTCTAGGCCTGCAAAACTTCACAATTTCATGTTTTCAGCATAACAAGCAGGGTGACGGCTCTTCCCTATTTGGAGCATGTTGGTCATGTGTTTTTCTGTCCATGTGTCGGGAACAGGACACTTCTTGCCGTTGACACAGCAGGGGAACAGCTGGCGTTACTGAACCCCACTAACAGTAGAGCTTGTGTTTTGTTCTGTGGACACGACACTTCTGAGCAGCAACTGGCAGTGTTGGAGCCCAGGGAGTAGAGTTCAGGTGGTAGAAAGATGAACATAACAGGAGACATGGATAACGTTGCGAACCAGTTATTTAATCTGAAAACGGACAGACAAATTCTGGCGAGATCCATGCCTTGTTCATTTTCAGAAAAGTAAGCCGGTCTACATTATCGGAGGATAGTCGCATGCGACGGTCTGTTAGTACACCACCTGCAGCACTAAAGACGCGCTCCGATAATACACTGGCAGCAGGGCAAGCCAGCACCTCCAATGCATACTGGCTAAGCTCTGGCCATGTATCCAGCTTAGAGACCCAAAACTTGAATGGGGAAGAGCCATCTGGGAGTACACTGAGAGGCAAAGCCAAGTAGTCTGTCACCATCTGACGGATACGTTGCCTCCCGCTGACTGGAGCCCTCTCGGATGGTGTAGACATTTGTGGCGCTGCCACAAAACTTTGCCACATTTTGAACATACTGGTCTTTCCCTGTGCAGAGGCACTGCGTGTGCTCCCTCTTGTTGCAGAGCTCTCTACACTGCCTCGACGCACAGAGCTGCTTTGTAAGCAGTAGCAGCAGCAGTGCTCTCGGCAGTAAGGTAGAACATTAGGGATTGCACCAGTGTGTCTTGGTACTCCCGCATTTTACGCTCCCGGTTCAACGGTGTGATGAGGCTTTTGACGTTGTCCCGGTAGCGAGGGTCTAGGAGGGTGTACACCCAATAATCAGACGTCGTGAGAATGTGGGCGATGCGGCGGTCGTTTCTTAGGCACTGCAGCATGAAATCAACCATGTGCTGCAGACTCCCAACTGGCAAAGAAACGCTGTCCTCTGCAAGAGGCGTTATCTCTGCCTGCTCTGCATCACCCCACCCTCGCTCTACATACTGACTAGAGCGTTGTGTACCTCCCTCTGGAGCGATGTCTTCCTCCTCCATTGACTCCTCCTCCTCATCCTCCTCACAAAGTGAGCCCTGCCCAGCCCTTTGTGAGGAACCACGTTGCGCTGACTTTCCAGAAGGTGATGGAATTTGTGACTCCTCATCCTCCACCTCTTCCAAAACCTCATCCCTTATTGCTTGCAGTGTTTTTTGAAGCAGGCAGATAAGGGGGACAGTCAGGCTGACTAGTGCATCATCTGCACTCGCCATCCGCGTTGACTCATCAAACGCACGCAAAACGTGGCACATGTCCTTCATAGTGGCCCACTCATTAATGGTGAAGTGTGGACGGCGCAAATTGCGTGTTGATTGCGCCTGATGCAGCTGATACTCCATAACTGCTGGCTGCTGCTCACACAACCGCTCCAACATATGTAACGTTGAATTCCACCTGGTGGATACGTCACATATGATGCGATGTTCAGGAAGGCGCAATCTGCGTTGCAGAGCTGCAATACGCGATCTGGCCATGCTGGAACGTCGCAAGTGAGCGCACTCTAGGCGGACCTTGTGCAGCAGTGCATCAAGATCCGGATAGTCCCTCAAAAAACTCTGCACGACCAAGTTGAGCACATGTGCCAGACATGGTATGTGAGTGAGGTTGCCAAGGCCCAGAGCTGCCACCAGATTTCGGCCATTGTCACACACTACCAAACCTGGCTGGAGATTCGCTGGCAAAAACCACACGTCGCTCTCCTGCTTGATGGCATTCCAGACCTCCTGCGCTGTGTGGCTTCGATTCCCCATGGGAATTAATTTCAGAACGGCCTGTTGCCGTTTGGCCACGGCTGTGCTCATATCGGTCGCATCAGGTAAGCGTCCACGGGTCCATGTGGAGGTAGACCGTGACGGCTCCTGCAGCGATGATTCTGAGGAACTGGAGTAGGAGGAGGAGTCAATGTGGACAGACTTGATTCCGGCAATCCTTGGAGTTGGCAGAACACGTACAGCGCCACTCGCAAGATCTGTACCCGGCTCCACAACATTCACCCAATGGGCAGTGAGTGAAAGGTATCGTCCCTGGCCATGGGTACTGGTCCACGCATCGGTGGTCAGGTGGACCTTGCTACTGACGGCGTTTAGTAGCGCATGTTTAATTTTTGCCTCAACATGCTTTTGCAGACCAGGGACGGCTTGCCTGCTGAAATAAAATCGGCTGGGCACATTGTATTGTGGGACTGCCAATGCCATTAATTCACGGAAACTGTCAGTCTCCACCAGCCTGAATGACAGCATTTCAAGGGACAGGAGTTTTGCAATGACAGCATTCAGAGCCTGTGCTCGTGGATGGTTTGCCGAGTATGGCCGTCTTTTATCCCATGCCTGTGCTACCGATGGCTGTTTTGTGGCCTGGGTGTGTGAGGATGACAGGGAACTTGCACCTGTGGGTGGAATAACACTGTGTCTCTGGACAACAGTGACAGAGGTTCTTCCATGGCGATCCTTTGAGGAAGCCTTACCAGCTGTGTGTGAACTGGAGGAAGAGGCTCCAACAGGAGCTGAAGATGTAGGTGCTGCTGTAGGTTGGCCTACATCTCCAGTGTGTCTTTGTAACTCAACAAAGTGCTTTGACCGCACATGTTTCCACATATTTGTTGTATTAAGGTTACTGACACTTTTACCTCTTTTAATTTTTTGATTACACAGCTTGCATTTGACATAGCAAATATCATCTGCAACTGTATCAAAAAAGGACCACGCAGAGCAAGTCCTGGGAGCGCCCGGTTTGGCTGTTGTAAGAGAACTGCTCCGAACGGGTGCCAAACTGGAGGCTACAGGCAAGCGAGTCTGCAGCCTACCTCTCCCTACTGTTTGGACCGTTGGTGCAATCTCTTCCTCAGAGCTGCTCCCACCACCTTCCTGTTCCTCACGCCATGTTGGGTCTTGGACCTCATCATCTCCACCACTACCCTCTTCCAACACCTGCTGTTGTTGGGTGGTCTGGCCAGCACCATGCTCAACAGAAACTGGCAACTGAGTCTCATCATCATCAGATGCGTTCTGCGGTGTGCTGACCATCGGCACTGGCTCACCCGCCTCTTCAGATTCAGAGAGACACAGCTGTTGCGCATCACTGCATACTGCCTCTTCTTCACATTCCAGAATGCTGCTTGGCTGGGCCCCTGTTTCCAAGCCAACAGATTCTGAGAACAGAAGCAGAGACTCAGCTGGCTCCTGTACAGAGCTCTCTGACTGCCTGGGCAATTTGGCAGGCGGTGAAGAGACTGATGGTTGTTCAACAGTGCTGTGGTCCTGAGAGGAGGTGGAAGGTATTGAAGTCGATGCATTGGCTGCCATCCAACCAACAACGGCTTCAATTTGTTCTTCACGCAGCAGGGGGGTACGCTGAGCTCCTACAAAAGTGCGCATAAAGGAACGCTCACGGGGAAAACTGGTGGATGCTGTGTCACTGGGTGCGGCAGCAGCCACAGAATCCCCACGTCCTCTCCCTGCTGCAAATCCACGGCCTCGACCACGACCACGTGCCTTACTCACTGACTTCTTCATCTTGGTAGATTGATAAAGAAAGTCAGAAAAGTTAAGGCCTAAGTGTGGTTATTCCTCACAGACTACAGTGAACCCTGCAGACAACTGTTCAGTATCTGTGAAAGGCCCCTTTGTGTAGTTCTATAGTGTTTGCAACCAATGTATTGTATACGGATGGAAGCGCGTCACACTAATTAGATTAGATTTTTTTCCACTAAAATGGAGCAGCACCAATTAGAGAAAAATGTGAAGGATGAGGCAGTGACACACGCTCAGCAGACTACAACCGGCAGTGGTTGAAGTACAAACTGGAGCGTAATCTGCACTCACAAAATGAAAAGCTCACAGACTACAGTGAACACTGAAACACAACTATTCACTATCTGTGAAAAGCTCCTTTGTGTAGTTCTATAGTGTTTGCAACCAATGTATTGTATACGGATGGAAGCGCGTCACACTAATAGATTAGTTTTTTTTCCACTAAAATGGAGCAGCACCAATTAGAGAAAAATGTGAAGGATGAGGCAGTGACACACGCTCAGCAGACTACAACCGGCAGTGGTTGAAGTACAAACTGGAGCGTAATCTGCACTCACAAAATGAAAAGCTCACAGACTACAGTGAACACTGAAACACAACTATTCACTATCTGTGAAAAGCTCCTTTGTGTAGTTCTATAGTGTTTGCAACCAATGTATTGTATACGGATGGAAGCGCGTCACACTAATAGATTAGATTTTTTTCCACTAAAATGGAGCAGCACCAATTAGAGAAAAATGTGAAGGATGAGGCAGTGACACACGCTCAGCAGACTACAACCGGCAGTGGTTGAAGTACAAACTGGAGCGTAATCTGCACTCACAAAATGAAAAGCTCACAGACTACAGTGAACACTGAAACACAACTATTCACTATCTGTGAAAAGCTCCTTTGTGTAGTTCTATAGTGTTTGCAACCAATGTATTGTATACGGATGGAAGCGCGTCACACTAATAGATTAGATTTTTTTCCACTAAAATGGAGCAGCACCAATTAGAGAAAAATGTGAAGGATGAGGCAGTGACACACGCTCAGCAGACTACAACCGGCAGTGGTTGAAGTACAAACTGGAGCGTAATCTGCACTCACAAAATGAAAAGCTCACAGACTACAGTGAACACTGAAACACAACTATTCACTATCTGTGAAAAGCTCCTTTGTGTAGTTCTATAGTGTTTGCAACCAATGTATTGTATACGGATGGAAGCGCGTCACACTAATAGATTAGATTTTTTTCCACTAAAATGGAGCAGCACCAATTAGAGAAAAATGTGAAGGATGAGGCAGTGACACACGCTCAGCAGACTACAACCGGCAGTGGTTGAAGTACAAACTGGAGCGTAATCTGCACTCACAAAATGAAAAGCTCACAGACTACAGTGAACACTGAAACACAACTATTCACTATCTGTGAAAAGCTCCTTTGTGTAGTTCTATAGTGTTTGCAACCAATGTATTGTATACGGATGGAAGCGCGTCACACTAATAGATTAGATTTTTTTCCACTAAAATGGAGCAGCACCAATTAGAGAAAAATGTGAAGGATGAGGCAGTGACACACGCTCAGCAGACTACAACCGGCAGTGGTTGAAGTACAAACTGGAGCGTAATCTGCACTCACAAAATGAAAAGCTCACAGACTACAGTGAACACTGAAACACAACTATTCACTATCTGTGAAAAGCTCCTTTGTGTAGTTCTATAGTGTTTGCAACCAATGTATTGTATACGGATGGAAGCGCGTCACACTAATAGATTAGATTTTTTTCCACTAAAATGGAGCAGCACCAATTAGAGAAAAATGTGAAGGATGAGGCAGTGACACACGCTCAGCAGACTACAACCGGCAGTGGTTGAAGTACAAACTGGAGCGTAATCTGCACTCACAAAATGAAAAGCTCACAGACTACAGTGAACACTGAAACACAACTATTCACTATCTGTGAAAAGCTCCTTTGTGTAGTTCTATAGTGTTTGCAACCAATGTATTGTATACGGATGGAAGCGCGTCACACTAATAGATTAGATTTTTTTCCACTAAAATGGAGCAGCACCAATTAGAGAAAAATGTGAAGGATGAGGCAGTGACACACGCTCAGCAGACTACAACCGGCAGTGGTTGAAGAACTAACTGGAGCGTGATCTGCACTCAAAAAATCAAAACCTCACAGACTGCAGTGAACACTGAAACACAACTATTCACTATCTGTGAAAAGCTCCTTTGTGTAGTTCTATAGTGTTTGCAACCAATGTATTGTATACGGATGGAAGCGCGTCACACTAATAGATTAGATTTTTTTCCACTAAAATGGAGCAGCACCAATTAGAGAAAAATGTGAAGGATGAGGCAGTGACACACGCTCAGCAGACTACAACCGGCAGTGGTTGAAGAACTAACTGGAGCGTGATCTGCACTCAAAAAAGTAAAAAACACAGACTGAAGTGAACACTGAAACACAACTGTCCACAATCTGTGAAAAGCTCCTTTCTGTACTTCTATAGTGTTTGCAACCAATGTATTGTATACGGATGGAAGCACGTCACACTAATAGATTTGATTTTTTTCTAATATAATGGAGCTGCACCAATTCCACTAAATAAAATAAAAAAAAAAAAAAAAAAGTGACACGTGCAGATGCCTACAAACAGCGGTGGATGCAGAGCAAACTGCAGCGTCACCTGCACTGTCACACACACACCTTGCACAGAGCTGTTAAAACAACACTGGCAAAATGAAGCTTTACACAGCGGTTGGTAAACTAGCCTGCCTCAAGCACAGTAGTACACAAAATCGCAATATCTAACTGTCCCTCAGAGTTAGCAGAGTAGCGTTCTGTCCCTTACTGAGTTCACAGCACAGTGACGCTAAAATGGCGGCGGCGCCTTTTATAGTGCATTCTGACATCATTTCAGCAGCCAATCACAGCCATGCCATTAGTTAAGATGACCGCAGCATTACAGGATGTGCCCACACTTCGTAGGATTCCTCATTGGCTGACTAAAATCACATTGCCTCTCAAAGAATTATGGGAACTTCCGATTCCGGTATACGATATGGAAAAAGTATCGGAATTAAGTATCGGAATTCCGATAACGCGAATATCGGCCGATACCCGATACTTGCGGTATCGGAATGCTCAACACTAGTGTTGAGCATTTCGATACTGCAAATATCGGGTATCGGCCGATATTTGCTGTATCAGAATTCCGATTCCGAGTTCCGATATTTTCGTCATATCGGATACCGGAATGGAATGTTCCTGTCACTGTCAGTGTCCGTCGGTTGGTTGGTTCTGTCAGGAGTCAGCGGCACTTACCTGGCAGAAGATCCCCGGTGGTCACGTCCTGGACTGCTTGATGGCCACCATTATCTTCTCCCTGGCGGTCAAGTGCAGTTTCTCGCGATAACTGCACGTGCTGCCGGGTAATCGCGGCCGTAAACCAGTCCGATGACGTCACCGTCAGGGAAGCTGGTAAGCAGCTGTGCTGCGTCGGGATGTCATGCTCTGCCTGACATTCCGATGTAGCAGAGCTGGATCATCGTGGGACACTCGTTACTATGGACTGCGTCGGACAGGTGGTATACTGTTGGTTTGTTTTTTTCCTTTTTTTACAGGAGATCGATGGCGTCGCAGGAATGAGAGTGTAAAAAAATTAATGAAAACTGTGTTGTCTCATTTATTTCATTAAAATACTTTTATCTTGCTGTGTCTTTTTTTAAACATTTAACAACTTTGGGATTAATAATGGATCGGTGTCTTATTGACGCCTCTCCATTATTAACCGGGCTTATTGTCACCGTGCAATCAACGGTGACATTAACCCCTTATTACCCCGCTTGCCACCGCTACAGGGCAAGAGCCGGGTAAAGTGCCACAATTGGCACATTTTTTGATGCGCCAAATGTGGGGCTGCTGTAGCCTGGTGTTATCTGGCTGTTGAGGGCCAAAATCCATGGGCCTTGACAGTCTTTTAATACCAGGCCGCAGCAGTCTGCATTTTACTTGGCTGGTTAAACAAAAATAGGGTGGATCCCCATGCCATTTTTTTTCGAGGGGATCCCTATTTTTGTTAACCAGCCAAGCTAAGCAGACTGCTGTGGCCTGGTATTATCAGGCTTGCAAGGTCCATGGATATTGGATCCTTACCAGCCTGAAAAACAAGGCCTCAGCAGTCTGCTTCATCTGGCTGGTTAACAAAAATAAGGGGGACCCCACGAGATTTTTTTTCGAGGGGATCCCCTATTTTTGTTAACCAGCCAAGATAAGCAGACTGCTGTGGTCTGGTATTATCAGGCTGGCAAGGTTCATGGATCTTGGCTCCTTAACAGCCTGAAAATCCAGGCCTCAGCAGTCTGCTTCATCAGGCTGGTTAACAAAAATAGGGTGGATCCCCATGCCATTTTTTTTCGAGGGGATCCCTATTTTTGTTAACCAGCCAAGCTAAGCAGACTGCTGTGGCCTGGTATTATCAGGCTTGCAAGGTCCATGGATATTGGATCCTTACCAGCCTGAAAAACAAGGCCTCAGCAGTCTGCTTCATCTGGCTGGTTAACAAAAATAAGGGGGACCCCACGAGATTTTTTTTCGAGGGGATCCCCTATTTTTGTTAACCAGCCAAGATAAGCAGACTGCTGTGGTCTGGTATTATCAGGCTGGCAAGGTTCATGGATCTTGGCTCCTTAACAGCCTGAAAATCCAGGCCTCAGCAGTCTGCTTCATCAGGCTGGTTAACAAAAATAGGGGGGACCCCAAGCCATTTTTTTCGAGGGGATCCCCTATTTTTGTTAACCAGCCAAGATAAGCAGACTGCTGTGGCCTGGTATTATCAGGCTGGCAAGGTTCATGGATCTTGGCTCCTTAACAGCCTGAAAATCCAGGCCTCAGCAGTCTGCTTCATCAAGCTGGTTAACAAAAATAGGGGGACCCCACGCCATTTTTTTTTCGAGGGGATGCCCTATTTTTGTTAATCAGTTCCGTCACTGGTGGTGTCCCTGGCTGACCTGAAGTGAAAGTGGGAAGCAATCAATTATGCTAACCACATCCTCTCCTGTCAGTCAGGAGAGGAGCTCATTCATTCGGGGGTTTACTGTGAGGCTGCAGCATTAGCTGCGGTCCCTGCAGTAAACATTAACCCTTTCTGATGGATTACACCGTGGGACCTGACTGTGCATCGGATAGGTAAGAATAATTTTGCTTTTTTATTTTATTTTTATTACAGGAAATGGTTTTTTGCAGTAAAATAAAAGATGGTCAAAAACATGTGTCTTTATTTCATTAAAATTATTTTTTATTAAAGTGTGTGTGTTTTATTTTTATTTCATGCAATAGGATTAATAATTGATAGTTGTCTAATTGACAGCTGTCAATTATTAACCTGGCTTAAGGTCACCTTTCAATAGCAAGGTGGCTTTAACCCCATATTAACCCATTCGCCACCGCTACAGGGCAATGGGAATAGACGGGCAAAGTGCCAGAAAGGGCGAATCTAATTATAGATTTGCCTTTTCTGGGGTGTCTGGGGGCAGATGTTAGTAGCCAGGGAGGGGCCAAAAATAATGGTCCCTCTCTGGGCTATTACTATCTGCCCCCACTCGCTGGCTTTGTCTGTCTGGTTGAGAAAATAGGGCGGGAGCCCACGCATTTTTTTTCAACAATTTTATACCTCATATATATATATACATGTCATTGAATTTGTGACACATATATATTATATATATATATGTATATATATATATATATATATGTATTTATATTTATAGTTCATACACTTCTACATAGCATAATAGCCGCTAATTCAATTGCCGGCTTTTGTGAAAATGCAGAACCCGACATGAAATGACACATGGTTTACATAGAGTTAACCATGTCATTTCAAGTTGTTTGATATATTGTTTTCACTAACAATCACATGAGTGTATGTGTGCAAAATTTGACACGTGTAGGGGTTAATTAAAGGTGTAAACTCGTAGCAAAAAAGTCCATTTTTTTTACAACAAATGTTATTCTATGAGGCAGGTCCCATCAGCCGATTTTTTCTCACGCATTTTATACACGCGAGTGAAATCGCAGCATGCAAGTCTATGGGTGTGACAAAAAAACGGACATCACACGTACCATCAGTGTGACTTGCGATTAAATCGCACCGGTGTCCTTTAGAAAAGCCGGCAATTCATCCCCGGCTATACTGTAAAATCACACTGACAGCTTTAATATAGAATACAATCAATACATATACACACATAGAATACATATATATATAATAGTAATAATAATAATCTTTATTTTTATATAGCGCTAACAGATTCCGCAGCGCTTTACAGTTTTGCACACATTATCATCGCTGTCCCCGATGGGGTTCACAATCTAGATTCCCTATCAGTATGTTTTTTGGAGTGTGGGAGGAAACCAGAGAACCCAGAGGAAACCCACGCAAACACGGGGAGAACATACAAACTCCTTGCAGATGTTTTCCTAGGTGGGATTCGAACCCAGGACTCCAGCGCTGCAAGGCTGTAGTGCTATCCACTGAGCCACCGTGCTGCCCTTTGTGACATGTATATGTACATATATTTATAGTTCTTACACTTCTACATACTGTAATAGCCGCTAATTCAATTGCCGGCTTTTGTGAAATCACAGAAGCCGACATGAAATGATAAATTGTTTCCACACACTTAACCATGTCATTTCATGTATTTTTATATATGGTTTAAACTTACAATTACATAAGTGTACGTGTGCAAAATTGCAGACATGTAGGGGTTAATTAAAGGTATAAATTCGTTGCAAAAAATTGCGTGGACTCCCGCTGTATTTTATCCACCAGACAGACAAAGCCAGCGAGTGGGGGCAGATAATAATAGCCTAGGGAGGGTACATGTTTTTTGGGCCCCCCCTGGCTACTAACATCTGCCCCCAGACACCCCAGAAAGGGCAAATCTCTAATTAGATTAGCCCTTTCTGGCTCTTTGCCCGTCTATTCCCATTGCCCTGTAGCGGTGGCGAATGGGTTAATAAGGGGTTAAAGCCACCTAGCAATTGAAAGGTCACTTTAAGCCAGGTTAATAATTGAGAGCTGTCAATTAGACAACTATCAATTATTAATCCTATTGTATGAAAGAAAAATCAACACACACACACTTTAATGAAAGAAGTTTAATGAAATAATCACACAGTTTTTGACCATATTTTTTATCGTGCTAAAACCATTTCCTGTAATAAAAATAAAATAATAAAGCAAAATTATTCTTACCAATCCGATGCACAGTCAGGTCCCACGCTGTAATCCATCAGAAAGGGTTAACAGGTTACAGCTCGCAGGCAGCTAATGCTGCCTTCTGAGCTGTAACACCCTGAATGAATAACTTACTCTCCCAGCGAAAGGAGAGGAAGTGATTAATGAGTGGAGCTTAATTGATTTATTGCCACTTTCACTTCAGTGGCCTGACCTAAAGTGAAAGTGGGACACAATCAATTAAGCTTCATTCATTAATCACATCCTCTCCTGTCACGGGGAGAGGAACTTATTCATTCAGGAGCTTTCAGCTGAGCAGCAAGCATTAGCTGTGCTGCTTGGCTCAAAGCTAGTTAACCCTTTGTGAAGGATTACAGCGTGGGACGTGACAGATCACCAGATAGGTAAGGATAATGTTGTTTTATTATTTTTTATTTATTTTAGGAGATCAAGGGCTTCGCACGGATTAAGAGTAAAATAAAAGATGGTCAAAAAAATGTGTTTTTATTTCATAAAAAATATTTTTTCTTAAAGTGTGTGTGTGTTTTTTATTTACTGCAATAGGATTAATAATTGATAGTTGTCTAATTGACAGTTCTCAATTATTAACCTGGCTTAAAGTGACCTTTCAATTGCAAGGTGACTTTAACCCCTTAATAACCCATTCGCCACCGCTACAGGACAATGGGAATAGACGGGCAAAGAGCCAGAAAGGGCTAATCTAATTAGAGATTTGCCCTTTCTGGGGTGTCTGGGGGCAGATGTTAGTAGCCAGGGGGGGCCCAAAAAAAAATGTACCCTCCCTAGGCTATTTTAATTAACCCACTCGCTGGCTTTGTCTGTCTGGTGGAGAAAATACAGCGGGAGCCCACGCATTTTTTTCAACAAATTTATACCTTTAATTAACCCCTACATGTCTGAAATTTTGCACACATACACTTATGTAATTGTAAGTTTAAACCATATATAAAAATACATGAAATGACATGGTTAACTGTGTGGAAACAATGTATCATTTCATGTCGGGTCTGTACTTTCACAAAAGCCGGCAACTGAATTAGCGGCTATTACAGTATGTAGAAGTCTAGGAACTATATATATATATATATATATATATATATATATATATATATATATATATACATGTCACAATGACATGTATATATATATATATATATATATATATATATATATATATATATATATATGTGTTCTATGTGTCTATATATATTCTTTCTTTTGTGATTTAAATACTATTCATTTGGATCCATTATATGTCAGCTTTGCAAGCCTGCGATAAATTCTCGCAAGTCGGATGTAAATCGGATGTTACAACTATGCTGAGATGCGACTAAATCACATCTTTCCAGGAAAATCGGATGCCAGACGGATGACTGTTCATGACATTTTGTTGCGATAATCGACCGACTAAAACGGTCCAATTTTTTAGTCGGTGTGTGTGACTCCAGCCTAACACTGTCGATGTTTCTTTGCACTCTCCTGAACCTACAGTAAAGCTCCCAGATACCTTCTCCGGGGAGAGGGAGAAATTCAGTACTTTCAGGGAGAGTTGCAAACTATGGTTTTCACTTAGACCCCTATCTTCTGGTGATGAGAGTCAGCGGGTGGGGATAATAATTTCCTTATTGCGGGAGGGACCTCAGTCGTAGGCTTTCTCTCTACCTGCTTCTGCCCTGAACATGTGTCTGTGGACAGATTCTTTGAGGCTTTGGGACTGATTTATGATGAACCAGACCGGGTCAGGGTAGCAGAGGACATGATCATGGGTCTCTCTCAGAATGAACTCACTGCTGAACAGTATTGTTCTGAGTTCAGGAGGTGGTCTGTTGAGGTGTCTTGGAATGACTCTGCTCTAAGACGCCTGTTTGAGAGAGGATTATCGGATCATCTCAAGGACGCGCTGGCCCTTCATATGCCGCCCAGTTCCCTGGAAGAGGCCATGACCCAGGCCATTCGTATGGACTGGAGGTTACGGGAGAGAGGAATTATCCAGCATGAGATTCCCGTATTGCCTGCCAAGTCTGAGGTGGTATCATTCAAGGAGACTATGGAAGTTGGTACCATTAATTTCAAGGAGAAAGAGAGGAGACGGCGACGAGTTGAGAAATTGTGTTTTTATTGTGGAGATCCGGGACATTGGAAGACGGACTGCCCCTCTTGTCCATCAAATAAGGAGCTGCCGAGTCTGGGTGATGATCTAGGAGGTCATCCAGAATCTCAGGTACCATTTTCATCTTTTCAGAAAATTTTGTTAGAGGTGGAACTGTGTTATGGAGGTGGTAGTGCTTTCACTTCAGCATTTGTGGACTGTGGATCTTTCATGAATTTCATTAACTCTAGTATGGTGTCCAAGTTAAAGTTAGGGACAGTCAGGCTAGAGACTCCCATCTATATCGCTGCAATTGATAAGACATCGTTGGCTCAAAATGTCATTAAGTTTGTCTCTGAGGAGTTCCTCCTCAAGGTGGGATCCTTACATCAGGAACGAATTTCATGTTATGTTATGAATAATCTTCCTGCAGGACTGGTGTTGGGGTTCCCCTGGTTGCAGAGGCATAATCCTGTTATTGACTGGGGATCTCGTGATATTGTTAAATGGGGTCCTAATTGGTCCAATGGTTGTCTTTCTGCTGTTTTTGTGTCTGCCATTAGTCCGGAGGGTATTCCGGAGTACCTGAAGGACTTTAGGGACGTGTTCTCCGAAAAAGAGGCTGAGGTTTTGCCACCCCACCGTCCTTATGATTGTGCAATTAATCTTATTCCTGGTTCTAAATTGCCCAAAGCCCGTTTGTACAATCTTTCTGGCCCGGAACGTACTGCTATGAAAAACTATATCTCTGATAGCCTACGCAAAGGTCACATCCGTCCCTCTGTCTCACCTGTGGCCGCGGGATTCTTTTTTGTTAAGAAAAAAGATGGTGGTTTACGCCCGTGCCTCGATTTCCGAGAACTAAATAAAATTACGGTGAGAAATACCTACCCTCTCCCACTCATTCCTGATCTTTATAACCAAGTGGGGCCAAGTGGTTTTCCAAACTTGATCTCAGGGGAGCATATAACCTTATCCGTATTCAGGAAGGGGATGAGTGGAAAACGGCATTTCTCACCTCTGAAGGTCTGTTTGAAAATTTGGTCATGCCCTTTGGTCTCACGAACGCGCCCGCAGTATTTCAGAACTTCATGAATGATGTTTTCTCTGATTTAATCGGGCGCTTTATGGTTGTATACTTGGATGATATCCTTGTTTTCTCACCTGACAAGGAATCCCACATTGGTCATCTACGTGCTGTTCTTCACAGGTTACGGGGTAATTCTCTGTTTGCTAAACCCGAGAAATGTTTGTTTTGTGTCCAGGAGCTTTCCCTTCTGGGGATCATCCTTTCGGCCAATGGGTTTCGGATGGATCCTGGAAAGGTACAGGCCATTGTTGATTGGGTGCAACCCAGAGACCTCAAGGGGTTGCAGCGTTTTCTGGGTTTCGCCAATTATTATCGAAAATTCATCAAGGGGTTTTCTCAGGTGGTCAAACCACTCACCGATCTCACTCGCAAGGGGGCTGATCTCAAAGTTTGGTCAACCTTAGCAGTTGAAGCATTTTTTACACTAAAGAAATGTTTTATGTCTGCTCCTGTATTGGTTCAGCCCGATCCATCTGAACCGTTCATTGTAAAGGTGGCCGCATCTGAGGTGGGAGTGGGGGCTGTGTTGTCACAGGGACCCGTTACCTTGACTAATTTAAGACCATGTGCCTTTTTCTCCCGGAAGTTCTCTTCAGCGGAGAGGAACTATGATGTGGGTAACCGGGAGTTATTGGCCATAAAATTGGCTTTTGAAGAATGGAGGCATTTTTTGGAGGGGGCGGTTCATCGGATCACGGTTATCACGGATCACAAAAACTTGTCTTATCTTGAATCTGCTAAACGGTTGACTCCTAGACAGGCTAGGTGGTCGCTTTTTTTTTTCTCATTTTCATTTTTCAATCACTTTTCAGCCTGGTTCCAAGAATGTCAAGGCTGATATCTTATCTCGCAGTTTTAATTCAATATCACCCCTGAACCTCCTTCCTCCATTCTTCAGCACGGGGTGGTTGTTGCGGGGGTATCCTCTGAATTGGAACAGGAAATTCAGAAAGCTCAGTCTCTTGCTCCTTCCTCTTTGCCTGATAATAAACTCTTTGTTCCCGTTCAATACAGGTTGAGGGTTCTCCGGGAATTCCATGATTCTGCTCTCAGTGGACACCCGGGGATCTCAGCCACTCGGAAAGCCATTGCTAGGCTATTTTGGTGGTCCTCCATGAACTCTGATATCACTATGTTTGTGTCTGCTTGTGATACCTGTGCCCGTGCTAAGAGCTCACATAACCGGCCGGCCGGGAAATGGTGCCATTGCCAATTCCAGATAGACCTTGGACTCATTTGTCCATGGACTTCATCACTGATCTCCCTCCTTCTAATGGCAAAACTGTAATCTGGGTAGTGGTTGACAGATTCAGTAAACAGGCGCATTTTGTACCTCTGGCAGGATTGCCTAATGCTGAGACACTATCTAGGTTGTTTGTTGAGCACGTTGTACGACTGCATGGCGTGCCTTTGAGTGTGGTTTCTGATAGAGGGGTACAATTTGTGTCCAAATTTTGGAGGGCATTTTGTAAAAGACTGGGTATTTGCTTAACCTTCTCCTCTGCTTACCATCCTGAGACCAATGGGCAGACGGAGAGGACCAATTAGTCACTCGAACAGATTTTGAGGTGTCTTGCTACGTCTCAGCAGGATGATTAGTGTTCTTCATTGCCCGTGACTGAATTTGCATTCAATAATCAGATTAACCAGTCCACTGGCCCCTCTCCATTCTTTTGTAACTATGGTTTTCACCCCCATTTTGGTGAATTTTCTAGGCTGGATTCAGGATGTCCAGGGGCTGATACGGCAGTACAAAGATTAGGGGAGGTGTGGAGGGAGGTCCAAAAGAACATTGGGGAGGCTCGGGCAAACATACATTTTTTGCGGATAAGCGACGGTCTGTAGGACCTATGTTCCTGGTGGGAGATAAAGAATGGTTGTCCACCAAGAATATTCGTCTAACGGTTCCCTCTGCTAAGCTAGGTCCCAGATTTATTGGTCCTTACGAGATCATGGAGGTGGTCAATCCTGTTGCCTTTCGGTTACGCCTTCCTCCGTCACTCCGGATCCCCAATGTGTTTCATAAATCCCTTCTTAAGTCATTTGTACCATCTTCCACAGGGCCTCCATCCCCTCCACCTCCTGTCTCTGTGGATGGTCAGACCGAGTTTGAAGTGGAACGGATTGTGGATTCGCGTAGGGTCCGTAGTTCACTTCAGTATTTGGTCCATTGGAAGGGTTATGTGTTATGTTACGGTAGCTGAGGAGTGCAGGTAAAAAAGGAAATACACCAGAGCAGTTGGAATCTATGAGATTGCAGTACCCTGACTAACCCCACAACTAGAGGCAGCCGTGGAGCGTTCCTACGTTGGTCCTAGATGCCACGTCACAGCCTGAGAAACTAACTACACCTAAAGATAGAAATAGGAAAGCTATCTTCCCCGGAGCAGAACCCCAAAGATAATAGAAAGCCCCCAAACATGTAATGGCGGTTAGACAAGAGGAAATACTGACACAGAAAGAAAATAGTATGAGCAAACGCTGGGGCCCAAACTATCTAAATAGAAAAGGACAGGAAGGGTACTTACTGCAATCTCAGAAAACCCTGAAAAAACACCAACTCTACTAATTTCAAAATCACCTGAGATCACACGACCTCTACCACCTAAATTAGTTCTCTGGTGTAAAAAAATCAAAACAGCAGCCACTGAAAAAAAACTGGAAAAAGCAAAAGTACAAAACACAGTGACTGGACTAAACTGAGAGGGCAAAAGCCCCCGGAGGGGACCCAGAAGGCCCCCACAGAAGTGCAGGACAAAATGCAAAAATATAGCAAAAACACAAAATAAGAAATTGTCTTATCTGATAGCAGGAGATGCAGACACGACACAGCAGGCTACAAGGGAAACTGGAAAGAAGGATTCAGACCAGAACAATTGATTACCGGCAACCCTGATGGGAAAATGACTCCCTTATATAAGACCAATCAATAACACCTGATTCCCAGTCCTCACAATCCTCACTAGTACCGCTTGTAACCACCAGAGGGAGCCTCTGCTCAGAACTCATCTCAAACCCATTCACAACAGTACCCCCCCTTGAGGAGGGGTCACCGAACCCTCATTTGAGCAACCAGGTCGGTCAGGATGAGTTCTATGATACGCACGGATAAGTCTCCTAGCATGGATGTCCGAAGCAAACACCCAAGAATTGTCTTCCTGACCATAACCTCTCCATTTAACCAAATACTGGAGTCTTCGTCTAGAAAAACGAGAATCCAATATTTTCTCAACCACATACTCCAGATTGCCCTCAACCAAAACAGGGTCAGGAGGCACAGCAGCAGGAACCACTGGCTCAACAAACCTCTTCAACAAGGACTTGTGGAACACGTTATGGATCTTAAATGTCCCTGGAAGAAGCAAACGAAAAGAAACAGGATTAATAATCTCCATGATCTTATAAGGTCCAATGAACCTAGGCTTAAATTTAGGAGATGCTACTCTCATAGGAATATTCTTTGAGGACAACCAGACCAAGTCCCCCACTTTAAACCGAGGACCATCAGTCCTATGCCGGTTAGCAAACCGCTGGGCCCTCTCCTAGAGAGGGACAACCTCTCCACCACCTGGTCCCAAATCTGCTGCATACGCTCAACAACAGAGTCAACACCTGGACAGACAGAAGCCTCCGTCTGTCCTGAAGAAAATCGAGGGTGAAACCCAGAATTACAGAAAAACGGAGACATCAAAGTGGCAGAGCTAGCCCTATTATTAAGAGCAAACTCAGCCAAAGGCAAAAAAGAGACCCAGTCATCCTGATCAGCAGACACAAAGCATCTTAGATAAGTCTCCAATGTCTGTTTGTTCTCTCAGTTTGACCATTGGTCTGAGGATGAAATGCCGAGGAGAAAGACAATTGAACACCCAGTTTAGAACAAAAAGTCCTCCAAAATCTGGAAACAAACTGGACTCCTCTGTCAGACACAATGTTCTCAGGAATGCCGTGTAAACGAACCACGTGCTGAAGGAACAACGGCACCAATTCAGAGGAGGAAGGCAACTTAGGTAATGGCACAAGATATATCATTTTGGAAAACCTATCACAAATTACCCAGATGGTGGTCATTCTCTGAGAAACAGGAAGATCGGAAATTAAATCCATAGAGATATGGGTCCATGGTCTCTTGGGCACAGGCAATGGCATCAACAAACCACTAGAGCGAGAGCAAGGCTTGGAGCGAGAGCAAGTCCCGCAGGACTGCACAAATTCCCTGACATCGCGAGACAAGGTAGACCACCAAAAGGACAGACTAACCAAGTCTCTGGTACCAAAAATTCCGGGATGCCCAGCCAATGCGGAACAATGAATCTCAGACATCACACTCTTTTTCCATTGGTCCGGGACAAACAATTTTCCAACAGGGCAGCGCTCGGGCCTATCCTCCTGACACCCCTCCAGAGCAAGTCTCAAATTGGGCGAGATGGCGGAAAGAACTACACCCTCCTTCAAAATAACAGAGGGATCAGATAGCTCAGGAGAGTCCGCAAGGAAACTCCTCGAGAGGGCATCCGCCTTAACATTCTTAGTGCCAGGAAGAAAGGAAACCACAAAATTAAAACGTGTGAAAAACAAGGCCCACCTGGCCTGTCTAGGATTGAGTCGCTTGGCAGATTCCAGATAGACCAGATTCTTATGGTCCGTAAGGACCACCACCTGATGTTTGGCTCCCTCCAGCCAATGTCTCCACTCTTCAAAAGCCCACTTCATGGCCAATAACTCCCGATTACCCACGTCATAATTACGTTCAGTAGGAGAAAATTTTCGAGAGAAAAAGGCACAAGGGTTACTTTTAGAGGTCTCTGGATCTTTTTGGGACAAAACGGCACCTGCCCCAATTTCAGAGGCATCAACCTCCACCTGAAATGGCAGAGAAACATCAGGCTGCCGTAGAACAGGAGCAGAAGTGAATCTCTGCTTAAGTTCCTGAAACGCAGAGACTGCCTCAGGAGGCCAATTCACCACATCAGAACCCTTTCTGGTCAAATCAGTTAATGGTTTAACAATAACCGAGAAATTACCAATAAATTTACGATAAAAATTGGCAAAACCCAAAAATCTCTGAAGAGCCTTTAATGAAGTAGGTTTGACCCAATCACAGATGGCCTGAACCTTGACCGGGTCCATTTCAATAACAGATGGGGACAAAATGAATCCCAGAAATGAGATCTTCTGTACGCCAAAAAGACACTTTGATCCCTTCACATACAGAGCATTCTCTCTCAAAATCTGGAATACAGTTCGAACATGTTTCACATGAGAGTCCCAGTCATTAGAAAAAATCAAGATATCATCCAAATAAACAATCAGAAACTTGTCCACAAAATCCCTGAAAATGTCATTCATGAAGGACTGGAAGACGGAAGGAGCATTAGTGAGCCCAAAGGGCATCACAAGGTACTCAAAATGCCCTTCAGGGGTGTTAAATGCCATCTTCCATTCATCCCCGTGCTTAATGCGAATAAGGTTATACGCCCCCTGAGGTCAAGCTTGGTAAACCAAGTAGCGTTTTTCACCCTGGAAAACAGGTCAGAAATCAAGGGTAAGGTTGATATTTCACAGTAATATTGTTCAAGAGACGATAATTAATACACGGCCTTAATGAACCATCTTTTTTGGCCACAAAGAAAAAACGGCACCTAAGGGTGAAGAGGATGGTCTGATATGACCCTTCTCCAATGATTCCTTGATATAAGACCGCATAGCGTCATGTTCAGGTACAGACAAGTTAAAAAGGCGACCTTTAGGGAATTTACTACCTGGCACTAATTCAATAGCGCAGTCATAGCTCCTATGGGGAGGTAAGGATGCAGATTTACTTTCGCTAAACACATCAGAAAAATCAAACAAAAAGTCAGGAACATCCTCAGCCTGGGGGGAGGCAGAAAAAACAGGAGTGTTGGTATTAACACATTGGCAGCCCCAACTGGTTACAGACACAGATTTCCAATCCAAAACAGGATTATGAGACTGTAACCAAGGGAAACCCAGCACTATAATGTCATGCAGATTATATAGAACCAAAAATTTGCAGCACTCCTGGTGATCAGGTTCAACCCTCATTATCACCTGAGTAGAAAACTGGGGTTTATTCTCAGCCAAAGGGGTAGAATCGATCCCCAGTAAAGGAATAGACTTCTGTAGGGGTATCAAGGGAAACCCACAACGTTTAGCAAAATCATAATCCATCAGGTTAATAGCTGCTCCAGAATCAACGAAAGCCTGAGCAGAAAATGAGGACAGAGAGCATATCAGAGTAACAGTTAATAAAAACTTAGTCTGAACACTACCCAAGACAACTGAGCGCGCAAAATGTCTTCCCTGCTTAGGGCAGACTGAAATAGCATGAGAGGCATCACCACAGTAGAAACATAACCCATTGCGCTTTCGAAAATCATGACGCTGTTCCCCAGACACCACTCCATCACACTGCATGGGCCCAGCAGCTGGCTCACAAGGCAACACCACTCCACGCATACTTCTCCGCTCACGCAAACGTCTGTCAATTTGAATCGCTAATGACATAGAATCATTGAGACCAGAGGGGACAGGGAATCCCACCATAACATCCTTTACATTATCCGACAGACCCTTCCGGAAAAGGGCCGCCAAAGCGTCGTCATTCCATTTGGTCAGGACTGCCCACCTACGGAATCTCTGACAGTATAACTCAGCGTCATCAAGCCCCTGATTTAATGCCAACAAGGCTTTTTCAGCTTGATCAGTGACATTAGGCTCATCGTACAATAACCCCAAAGCCTGAAAAAATGCATCAACATCACTCAAAACAGGATCCCCAGGTATCAGGGAAAAAGCCCAATCCTGAGGATCGCCGCGCAGGAGAGAGATGATAATTTGAACCTGCTGCGCTGCATTTCCTGAGGACTTAGATTTTAAGGCAAGAAACAATTTACAATTATTTTTGAAATTCTGAAACTTAGCTCGATCCCCTAAAAACAAATCTGGCATGGGGATCCTAGGTTCCACAACAGGCAACCTAGCAAGATATGCAGCAATACTCTGAACCTCAGTGGCAAGCTGATCCACACGGCCAGACAACTGTGCAAACTCCATTGGGAGAAAAGATCCTCCCCAGCACCCAGAGATACAGAGGGAAAAAAAAAAAAATGCAACAAACAGAAAAATATCTCTGACAACTTTTCTTCCTTCAAAATATTTTTTTCCCTTCTGTGAGTACCATATAATTTTTATGGCCGGTGATACTGTTATGTTACGGTAGCTGAGGAGTGCAGGTAAAAAAGGAAATACACCAGAGCAGTTGGAATCTATGAGATTGCAGTACCCTGACTAACCACCACAACTAGAGGCAGCCGTGGAGCGTTCCTACGTTGGTCCTAGACGCCTCGTCACAGCCTGAGAAACTAACTACACCTAAAGATAGAAATAGGAAAGCTATCTGCCCCGGAGCAGAACCCCAAAGATAATAGAAAGCCCCCAAACATGTAATGGCGGTTAGACAAGAGGAAATACTGACACAGAAAGAAAATAGTATGAGCAAACGCTGGGGCCCAAACTATCTAAATAGAAAAGGACAGGAAGGGTACTTACTGCAATCTCAGAAAACCCTGAAAAAACACCAACTCTACTAATTTCAAAATCACCTGAGATCACACGACCTCTACCACCTAAATTAGTTCTCTGGTGTAAAAAAATCAAAACAGCAGCCACTGAAAAAAAACTGGAAAAAGCAAAAGTACAAAACACAGTGGCTGGACTAAACTGAGAGGGCAAAAGCCCCCGGAGGGGACCCAGAAGGCCCCCACAGAAGTGCAGGACAAAATGCAAAAATATAGCAAAAACACAAAATAAGAAATTGTCTTATCTGATAGCAGGAGATGCAGACACGACACAGCAGGCTACAAGGGAAACTGGAAAGAAGGATTCAGACGAGAACAATTGATCACCGGCAACCCTGATGGGAAAATGACTCCCTTATATAAGACCAATCAGTAACACCTGATTCCCAGTCCTCACAATCCTCACTAGTACCGCTTGTAACCACCAGAGGGAGCCTCTGCTCAGAACTCATCTCAAACCCATTCACAACAGTTATGGTCCTGAGGATCGATCTTGGGTCCTGGCGCGATCGGTACATGCTGATCGATTGGTTCGGGCATTTCACGCACGTTATCCTGGGAAGTCTGGGGGTCCGGTGGCCCCCCTTGAGAAGAGGGTACTGTCATGATCCGTTCCAGGGTTTAGTCCTGTCTGCCCTTGGTGCAGGCGGATCATGTCAAGGGTTAACTTTGCTCTGCCTCATTCTGGGTTCAGGTTGGCTATTTAGCTCTCACACATCCTGCTAGCAGTGTGAGCTATACTGCTACCTTCGGCTTGTGAACCTGACTGGAAACCCTTGATTTGTCCTGCTGTTATCCCTGACTTGTCCCGTGTCTGTTGTTTCCCTCTGTCTGCCCTGTTCCCTGCATTTCCTGTTTGTCTGTTTGATTCTCTGGTTTTTGACTCGGCCTGTATTCGGACTCGCTTCTGCTTTCTGTCTTTGTCTTATCTGCTTCTGACCGTTGCTGACCTCCTGGCTTTCTCCTGACCACGCATATTGCTTATTCCTTTTGTCCTGCAGACTCCGTACGGTTTTGACTTGGCTTGCCTGACCACGCTCCCGCCACTTGGTGGCGCCTGTGTTTCTGCTCTGTAGAGGACTTGCTGAGACCTGTGATACTTCAGTTGACTGATTATTCCTGACTCAGTTTTGGACGTTTTTGCTACCACCTGGCGGTGGTTTTGGCTGCTGCAGTGCAGGCCTACTCTGGTAGTGTGTAATCCCTTCTCCCCTCTGTAACCTACAGGTGGAGCACACACTAGCCTGCATTACAGCTGCATGACACAGAGGCTATTTTACTATGTAGAAGTGTATGAATTATAAATATATGTATATATATATGTCACAATGACATGTATATATATATATATATATATATATATATATATATGTATTCTATGTGTGTATATTTAGTGTTCACAAGGAAAGAAAGGGTTTTTTTTAGTTCCGATATTTCTGTCCCATAGACTTGCATTGGATTTCCGGTATCGGAATAGGGTATCGCCGATACTTTTTGGGTATCGGCGATACCCATTCCGATCCGATACTTCTTGATATCGGGAAGTATCGCTCAACTCTAGACAGGAGTAGTATATCTGTGTACTTGCTCATGTCCTCTTGACTATGTGGGGAAAACGAAACGTGAACTGTGTACCCGCATTGGGGAACATCTGGGAAACATTAGACATAAAAGGGACACGCCCTTTGCCCGCCACGTCAATTTGGTACATGGGGGTGACGAGAAACAAATTTCCTTTTGCGTAATTGAGAGAGTTCAGCCTGTGGTAAGACAGGGGGATTGGGATAGAAAGATCCTACAGCGGGAGACACGCTGGATCTTCTGGCTCGAATCACAGAGCCCTAAAGGTTTGAATGAACAACTAAACTTCACTAGCTATCTTTAATAAAGGTAGTTTCCTGACAGATGCTACATACTTTAATTTTTTATTTGGGGATTTTGGTTCCTCAACACACTTATTATGAGTGTGCAACATTTATGTGTATTTATATGAGAATACATGGTGGTTCGTGCTCCAGTGCTTTCTTTGTATTTTGGAATTTTTTTAATCAATATTAATTATTTTGGTACTATAATAATTTGGGTAATCGCCTAGTTAATAATCTGCATTATGTTTTGGAGTGTAAATGTTCCACTTCTGAATTTATGCCGTTATGTGATTAACAACCGTATATTTTCCTGAGTTGCCTAGTATTGCAGGGTTTTTTCTCTATTTCTAATATTGTGGGACGCGAGATGCGTTCCATTTGACATCCAGGATTGTAACACATTTATCCTGAGCATGACCGAGCCTTTCTTCTTTTCTGAGCGCAAGATGCGTTCCATTTTTGAACGCAACTCTGTTGTGGATCGCAAGATGCGTTCCATTTTGGATCGCAACATGCGATCCATTCGGCATCCATGACTATAACATGTGACCGCATCTCTCCTCCCCTTCACTTCCGGTAACATGTGACCGGATGTATCTCTTAATAATGGCGCTGGACGCACATGGAGCACACCGCACACTGCATTGCCTCGTCGGCCATGGGGTAACAGACCCCTTTTCTGACCCTGATGAACCCTAAAAGAAATTGAAGGGGGAAACGCCTCGGGTCTCGTCCTTATATCTGGCTGATAAGTATTGCCTTATTATGTATTGCACACTATATGTTTGACTAAACTGTGGGAGCATAGTAACAACTATTATTTTTTGTGCATTTGGGTTTTGTTTGTATATCTGGCTGATAAGTATTGTCTTATTGACTGCACACAAAAGTATGGGATCTTAGTAATAGCCAAATATCTGATAAGGGTATTATTATATATGATACATGCATGTCTCCTTAAATCTTCAAGCGGCTGAAAACTATGCATATTGTTGCTGGGGGATACAGCCATGGGGAGGGGAGGTGCTTATCCATTTGAATAACTGCTGAGATTATACATATTAGTACTATAGTTATTATGATTCAAGCACTAACCCCCATATAATATAATGCTGATCTAATCCCATTTAATATTATCTGCTCCAGTGTGCAATATTATTTGATATTTCCCAGGTGGGAGTCTTTGTTAAGTGCTCTTTTCATCCACTTTTTGTGAATTTTTCATATACTTTCTAATTGTCTGTAGACGTTTTTTCTATCTTTTTGCAATTTTTGCATTTTTTGCAGCCTATTAGTATTTTTTTACTACGAGATAAGTCCCCAATATGGCCGCAAGTTTTTTTTTCTCTGCGATTAATTCTAGCAGCTTATGAGTATTTTTGACTATGAGATAAAGTGATTAGTTAGCTGCATTTTTTTCTCAGAGATTGTGTCTTTTCTCTGCAGCAAAAATTTTTTTTCTACGACATAATTCCTAATTAGCTGCAATTTTTTCTCTGACACTATTCCTTATTGAAGGAGGCTACGAGATAAGTTTACAGTACCTGAACACTTTATTTTGAGACAATTAGGTCTCTCCACCTTGATATTTTTCGGTGTTATATGTATGTGTGTGTTTTTTCTGTGTATCCCGTTTTTTGGACTTAGGGTGATACAGGGTTTATTAGGGGCACCGACGTTGAGCGGGGGCGCCATGTCGTCAACAACTAGGGTGCCAACCTCCGCGGTCAGGAAGGGATGCATTAGGGCCCATTAGGGTTATCCTAGATTTTTTGGCCCCAAAAATAAGTAATACATTGCGATATTTTGATCATTATGTATTTTTCCTGGTATCCTCTAGTCTTTTTGTTATGTGTCTATTAATGATGTTTTTAATCAATGAATTAAAAGGTATTTTTTAGGGATTTTTGTTTTTTTCTCTCTGGTGCTTTTCCTATTCTTCCCTATATATATTTTTTTGAGGTTTTTTTATTAAGAATTTTAACACATTTCAGACAAGATGCATAGCAAAAATGTTATTACAAAAAAAAGATTGAAAGAGTTGCATGGGAGGCAGACACACACAATGGTGGGAAGGATAAGTAGATGGAGGATCGGGAAGGGAAGCCCATTGGAGACACCTATAAGGTCTCATAATTACTGGGTAGTTCTAGAAGAATGAGAGGTGGCAGAAGCCTTGTCATTGGACCACTCACAGCAGCATTTTTGTGGTGAACTATGGCTTTAATAAATATTGCTCAACCTCAAAAATAGACCAATATGTCACAAAAATGTTTTTAAAAGTATTTAGGAACTTAGGATAGCTATTTCTTTAAAAAAAAGAAGTCCTGAGAATTTCAAAGTAATGTACCAGGATGGTTGCAAAGCAAGAACTAAATGGATAATTTGTTTTACCACTGGAAAGACATCTCTCTGCTTCATAAATTTAGAATTTAGGATGCAGAAGATTGACCTTCTCTGTGTCACAAACTGTTATATTAAATTTGATTCATGCAAATAAAAAACTAAATTTATGTGCATCCAGTACAGCACATTTTTCCAAAGTGTATGTAATATTTTCTAACTCTACTGATGACTGTATTAATGGCAGGGCACACCAGATTGCATTCTGAATAAACATCCGGATGGTGAAGTCACAGCATGTAATTTTTATTGAGACATTAAGATGGGTCTTATCAATGCTGGCACATTACCTGCACTTTAAAATGATCAAAATGACCTTTGAATGATAAAATATAACATGAAAATAATAATATAGTTTCGTTAGAATCCAGTAATAACTTTGAATAACTTATTAATGTATCACAATAATAATATTGAAAGGTTCATTGTAAACCACATTTTTGCAGGTCATATGGGCAATCAAAATGGTATTAGGATACAATGCTATAAAAACCATTGAGCTTATAATGGTCTTTAAAAAATAGTTAGCCAGGAATAAAAAAAATATTGCTAAAATGCACCAGACTGCCTAAAAAAGTAAAGGAATCAATACTATTTGGGTAACCAGTCAGTTCCTACCAAAGAGGTTCAAAGAAGGACAACTATTGAACCACTTATAGGGTCATGGATGTCCAACGCTCATGAGTTGTAAATGAAGGCTACCCCTTCTGGTTCAATCTAATAAAACAACTCCTGTATCACAATTTTTTTTTAAAGTTAATGTTGGAAAGGCAATATTATAAGTCTTGGTGGTTACACATCAGTGTTGAAGCAGTAAGCTTGGCAGTTGCACAATCACAATCTTTTATCTTGGCAGTTAGACTGAAGCACATTGGCATGGAGGCTTCAGGGTATGCCACACTAAGCGAGATCGCTAGCGAGATCGCTAATGAGATCGCTACTGCGTCACCATTTATGACACAGTAGCGATCTCGTTAGCGACTTAGCTGTGTGTGACATGTAGCAGCGATGTGGACCCTGCTGAGATGTCGTTGATCTCTTATAAACGTTCTGAGCCGTTTTTTGTTCGTTGGTGTCCCGCTTTTGAGCCTGAATCGCTGAGTGTGACACCCTTTATGAACGACTTCACCAGCGTCGCAAGTGGGACTAGGTTTTCCCCAACGACTGCAGAGGTTGTTATACAGATCGCTGATGAGTTGTGTTTGGAATCTAACTAGCGATCACATAGTGATCACACTAGCGATCTTGACAGGTTAAGTCGTTATCGTGATCGCTAGAGCGAGCGCTAAGTGTGGCAGTGCCTTTAGAGTTTACCCTAATTTATAGTGGCAAAGCAATTAAAATGAACTGCCCATTAAACAAATATAGAGAAGTGACTGAGGGAACAGATGAAAGCAAAAGGGGGTTATCTAGATATTGTTAAGAAAGCTGTTCAGCTCATCTGATTTAGTTGTGTAAGACATAACACTGAAAAAGTATAGAACCACATTCCAGCTGCTGCAACCCTGTGGGTTGGATGGTCCAATGTAATATTAGTGATTATTGGAGATTTAATAGATCTCTGCAGTGCTCCTGAAGAAGACGTTGGATTGCTTTTAAACACGTAGAGATTAAAACTGCACTATTACCACATACAGTACAGACCAAAAGTTTGGACACACCTCATTCAAAGATTTTTCTGTATTTTCATGACTATGACAATTGTAGAATCACACTGAAGGCATCAAAACTATGAATTAACACATGTGGAATAATACATTACACTTTACAAAAAAGTGTGAAACAACTGAAAATATGTCTTATATTCTAGGTTCTTCAAAGTAGCCACCTTTTGCTTTGATTACTGCTTTGCACGCAGAAAAGGTGAACAGATGGACTCTACATGCCTAGTTCCCACCTTGAAGCATGGAGGAGGTGATGTGATGGTGTGGGGGTGCTTTGCTGGTGACACTGTTGGGGATTTATTCAAAATTGAAGCAGAGAGCGGTCCAGCTCACCTCAAACCATCTCGATTGGGTTCAGGTCTGGTGGTAACTGTGGAGGCCAGGTCATCTGGCGTAGCACCCCAACACTCTCCTTCTTGGTCAAATAGCCCTTACACAGCCTGGAGGTGTGTTTGGGGTCATTGTCCTGTTGAAAAATAAATTATGGTCCAACTAAACGCAAACCGGATGGAATAGCATGCCGTTGCAAGATGCTGTGGTAGCTATGCTGGTTCAGTATGCCTTCAATTTGGAATAAATCCCCAACAGTGTCACCAGCAAAGCACCCCCACACCATCACACCTTCTCCTACATGCTTCACGGTGGAAACCAGGCATGTAGAGTCCATCCGTTCACCTTTTCTGTGTGCAAAGCAGTAATCAAAGCAAAAGGTGGCTACTTTGAAGAATCTAGAATATAAGACATATTTTCAGTTGTTTCACACTTTTTTGTAAAGTGTAATGTATAATTCCACTTGTGTTAATAGTTTTGATGCCTTCAGTGTGATTCTACAATTTTAATAGTCATGAAAATACAGAAAAATCATTGAATGAGAAGGTGTGTCCAAAGTTTTGGTCTGTATTGTATGTTTTATCTGACTCATTGATTGGATATTTACCAACAGCGCAGGAAGCCCATTAACTCTTCAATAATCCTTGTTAATCAAATATGGTAGACGTATCTGTCAACTATGAACATAGCAACAAACATGTCAACTTTGGCTCAGAGCAGAATACAAGGAGCAGCTTTCAATATATTAGACTCACAACAGTCTTCAGTTCCAGGCATTGATTATGAAACATGCAAGATACACAGAATTTAGAATAGAGGATGTCTTCAGGTGCAGGTCACAGCCTTCTTCATTTATTTAATTGTGTCAGATAATGGCAGGCCAAAATGTCCCAAACAACCTTAACACCCAGACATCAGCTCTTCTCATTCTGTTAGGCCACAGGTAGACTTTATTAGGCCACAGTCTTTAATGTTATCTCAGAGAATGTTTTTTTTCAACAAAGGCAGGTAAGTCTACTTTCACATGGCCAGTAATCATCAGAACAGATCCAGTAGCAATCAGTTAAGAAAAAAGTTGAGCAAACACAACTTTTTATATGTTTCTAAAAATTGTATTTCTGCTGGATCTGCTGTATATAGCAGAAATCAGGTCTCTTTTGAAGCCCAGCCACAGGCTGGCTTTCATAAAAGCTCCAAAATGACACGCACTGAGGTCTTCAATAGACCCCCGGCTGTTATAGCAATCTATCGACATCACAGGCTCACCAGTGACTGCATGGAAGGATGTACTCCCATGCCAGCATGTGTTACAGATTGACAATGACATTTAACAAATTGATGAAGCTCTGTTCCTCCCATAATTGTAGGAGGCAGGTCCTATCTGTAACACACAGCCATGACGTGGCTGGTATGGGGTAATCCTGCTCCTTATGCCTTCTTCCAACTCGCACCATCTATAGATGTCGTAAAGGTTTTAATCCCTTAGTGACTAAAACAATTTTAACCTTAATGACCAAGCCAAATTTTTGAATTCTGACCAGTGTCAATTTATGTGGTTATAACTCATTAACGCTTCAACAAGTCCCACTGATTTTGAGAAAGTTTTTTTCATGACTTATTGTACTTCGTGATAGTGGTAAAATTTATTTGATATGACTTCCATTTATTTGTGAATATATCGGAAATTTTGTGAAAAAATTAAAATGTTGCCATTTTCAAAATTTGAATTCTTATTCCCTTAAATCAGAGAGTTATGTAATACAAAATAGTTAATAAATAACATTTCCTACATGTCTACTTTACACTAGCACAATTTTTAAAACATTTTTTCTTTTTTAAAAAGTTATAAGGATTTAAAGTCAACCAGCGATTTTTCATTTTTCCAACAACATTTACAAAACCATTTTCATTTTTTTATGGACTACCTCACGTTTAAAATGACTTTGAGGAGCCTATATGACAGAAAATGCCCAAAAGTGACACCATTCTAAAAACATACACTTAGGTAGGAAGGAAGGATAATCTCCGCACTGCCGCGAGAAAAATTCCAAAAATTGTAGAGGTTCCAACGTGGTTTATTCTACGCGTTTCAGGGTTCAGGTGACCCCTTCATCAGGACATACCACAAATATTGACCTGAAGTGAACTGATTACCATGGGAAACAATCAATTAAGCTTCCCAGCTAATCACTTCCTCTCTTGGGACCTGATTGAGCGCTGGAGAGGTAAGAATATGGTTGTTTTATATTTTTTTTTATTACAGGAGAACAAGGGCTTTGCAAGGATTACCAGTACAATAAAATGTGGTCAAAAACTATGTATTTATTTCATTAAAATGATTTTTAATTAATGTGTGTGCGTTCTTTTTTCATTTCATACAATAGGATTAATAATTGAGAGTTGTCTCATTGACAACTCTCAATTATTAACCTGGCTTAAAGTCACCTTTCAATAGCAAGGTGGCCTTAACCCATTATTAACCCATTAGCCACCGCTACAGGGCAATGGGAATAGACGGGCTAAGTGCCAGAAAAGGCACATCTAATCATAGATGTGCCTTTTCTGGGGTGGCTGGGGGCAGATGTTAGGGGCACAAAAAAAACATCCTCCCTACACTACTATTATCTGCCCACACTCACTGGCTTTCCCTGTCTGGTGGAAAAAATACCGTGGGAGCCCACGCATTTTTTTACAACAAATCTACACATTTAATTAACCCCTACATGTATGAAATTTTGCACAAATACACTCATGTAATTGTTAGTGAAAACCACATATCAAACTACATGAAATGACATGGTTAACTGTATGTAAACCATGTGTCATTTCATGTCGGTTTCTGTAATTTTACAGAAGTCGGCAGTTGAATTCGCGGCTATTATACTATGTAGAAGTGTATGAACTATAAATATATGTATATATGTCTCAATGACATATATATATATATATATATATATATGTATGTATTCTATGTGTATATATCTATTCTTTCTTTTGTGATTTAAAAACTATCATTTGGATCCATATGTCGGTTTTGCTAGCCACCGACAAAATCTCGCCAGACTGATGTCAAACGGATGTGAAACGTATGCTCAGATGCGACAAAATCACATTCTCACATTCAAATCGGATGACAGATGGATCAATGTTCAGGAAACATTTGTGCGATTATCGGCAGTCAAAAACGGTCCGATTTTTTAGACGGTGTGTGTGACTCCAGCCTAACAGGAGAAAATGGACCTTAAAATTTGTTGTGCAATTTCAGTATATTGATACTCCATATGTGGGGAAAATCTACTGTTTGAGTGCACAGAAGGGAGGCAACACCGTTGCACTTTTTAAACATAAAAATGGCTGGAATCGAGAGAGGACGCCATGTCGCTTTTGGTGGGCCAAATATGTGCTTTTAGCCGCATTTTTTTTATTTTCACAAGGATAACAGTAGAAAATGGACCCCAAAGTATGTTGTATATTTGCTACCCTATATGCAGGGGAATACTACGATTTGAACTCATGGCATAGCTCGAACAGGAAGGAGCACCGTTACTTTTTAAATGCAAAAACGTCTGGAATCAAGAGCGGATGCTGTGTTGCGTTTGGAGAGCCTTTGATATGTCTAAACAGTGGAAACCCCACAAGTGACCTCATTTTGGAAACTAGATCTCTTAGGAAACTTATCTAGATGTGCCATTAGCACCTTGAGCCCCCAGGTGCTTCACAGAAGTTTATAGCGTAGAGCTGTGAAAATAAAAAAATCACTTTTTACCCACAAAAATGTAGTTTTAGTCCCAATATTTTTATTTTCGCAAGGGTAACAGAGGAAAATGGACCAAAAAATTGGTTGTGCAATTCTTTCTGAGAATGCCAATATCTCATATATGGAGGAAAACCACTTGGCACACGGCAGGGCACAGGAGGAAGGAGTGACATTTTGGAATGCAGACTTTGATGGAATGGTGTGCAGGCGTCATGTCGCATTTGCCAGCCCATGATGTGCCTAAACAGTGAAAAAACCACCAGTGACCCTATTTTGGAAACTAAACCCCTCAAGCTTATATCCTTTAATTCCAGGGGTACAGTGAGTATTTTGAACACACAAGTACTACACAGAATTTAATAACATTAGGTAGTCATATTGAAAATGTTTTTTTTTTTTTACAAAAATGTTGTGTTAGCCACAAATTTGTAATTTTAACAATTGATATCATGATTATTGGAGCTTAGTCTCCAGAAACGCGTTGATATCAGCTTCTGTCATCTGCTGCACTGAAGATTTTATCCTCTATGTAATATTTCAATCTCAATAAAATTTGATTTTCGCGGAATCAGTTGAGCTGGACATTTCTCTTTTCCTTGGATTGTTTAAATGCTTGGACACAGAGGGTCTGTGCCCCTGAAGACAATGCAATGCAATCATGGGTGAGCTGGATTTTTCTTTTTTCTTGTCATAAATTACGGTTAAGCCCCACATCATGGCTGAGAAGGAAGGAGTGCTATTTGGCTTTTGGAGCACAAATTTTGCTAGAATAGTTTGCAGTGACATTTTCAGAGTTCCAAAGGTGCCAGAACAGCAGAAAAGAGCCAAATATGACCCCATTGTAGAAAATGAACCTCTGAATGAATTCTTCTATGGCTGCAATGACCATATTCTAACATCCAAGCCAGGGTTTATTCAAGAGAAATGCAAATCTGCCAGTCTAGTACCCATACATTGTGCCCCCAGTACCCCATACAGAGAAGCGCCACATTTTGCCCAGGTTGTGCCTTCTCTCCATTACAATAATGCCAAACATATGGCCTCTTACTGTAGTTTAAGCACAGTGGGGCTCAGGAGGGGAGCATTTGGATTTTGGAGCACAGAATTCACTGGATTTTATTTGAGGGGGCAAGAGCCATGTCACTTTTCCAGAGTCTTTATTCTAGCAGTAATGTGGGAACCCTCTATAGTTTCAGTGAGAGATAATGGACCTGAGTGGGGGCTGGGTTTGTGTGAAATAAATTAGGGTATTCAATTGGTAACATTTTGTGGTATATAATATTTTTGATCGCTTCCAGAATAATACTGGGATCGTATTCTTGTGTTTTACGCTGAGCACTTAGATGGGGTTTCCATGTAAATCTCACAAAAAATGTGATTTAGATGAACCCCCGAGAGAACCACCCACCATGAGGCAGATGGAGACACTTTGTATTCCTTTTGGCGAATGCTTCAGTGGTCTCCATTTGTTAGGTGTGCACACTTGAGCGCTAAAAAATGCCTAAAATAATGAACCGTTATTTTTATAGCAGCGCGAATAATAACCACAATTTTTTCCTATTATACTAGGATTTATGGGAGGTATAATGAATAAGCAGACAGCAGTACAAGAATAGTTCTAATTTTTATTTTTTTGCAGTTCACCATGTGGTATAAGTGATAAGGCGGATTTATTCTTCTGGTCGTTGTGATTACAGCGATATTAGATTTATATAGTTTTTTTAGATTTTGCTGCTATCACACAATAAAAATGTTTTTTTTATAAAAAGTGTTTTTTTTTTTCTCCATATTCCGAGAGCTGTAACTTTTTTATTTTTTGGTGAACAGAGCTGTATGAAGGTTTATGCTTTGTGGGACGAGTTGCAGATATTTTTGGTACCAGTTAGGGTACATAATATTTTTGGATCTCTTTTAATTCAAAATTTTCAGACACAGAATGAACAAAAATGAGCAATTCAGTTATTGTTTTTATTCTATTTTTTTGCGCCTTTCACCGTGTTTGCTGAGTAGGTACGTTTACAGTGATCCCGGATTTGTATAGTTTTTCTTATGATTTGCTATTTCTACACACTAAAAATAATATTTTAGCAAAATGAATTTGTTTTTGTATCGTCCTATCCTGAGAGCTGTAACTTTTTTATTTTTTTTGCCGAATGAGCCATAATAGTGCTTGATTTTTGCGGGACAATATGGCGTTCTCATTTATATCATATTTTTTATATATGACTTTTTAATCGCTTTTTATTCACTTTTTTGTGAGTCACTATGATGAAAAAGTGACATTTTTTGCATGTTGTAATTATATTTTTTACGGCGTTCGCTAAACAGAATAATTAACAAGCCAGTTTTGTAGAGCTGGTCATTACGGATAGCCACATACCAATTATGCATACTTTTTTGTGAATTATTGTTTTATCAGGCTGCATTTTGAGTTGCCTGAGTGGCACTGAGGAAGAAGTACTCTTAAAGACCACCTCTTAAAGGCGTATCAGCAGTCATTAAGGGGTTAAGATTGTGGGAAAACAATGCTAGAGTATGGAGAGGAGGGTAAAAGCACAAGTAGTGTAAATATTGATGTAGAGGCAGATAGCCCTGAGAGGACATAATGCAGGGGAACAAATTTGACATCAATAAATAATACAAATGACCAAAGCAGAGGATATATAATAAAATAGGAAATATGGGAAAAGGAAAACACAGTCACACAATGCTCTTTTACAAAAGAAATATATGGATTCCTCTGAAAATAATATATCAGATCACAGATATCAATGTTTAATTATATTAAATATTTTAAGACCTACATAGAATACAAATGCATGTCACAATTTTCAGATTTATATTTTTAAAATAATTAGAAAACCATGTATAATTTATTTTATACTTCACAACACAAGTACTAATTACTTACTGTTGGTATATCACATAAAATACCTAAAAGTTAATTTAAGTTTGTGGGTGTAACTTGAAAAAAATGTGGAAAAGTTCACAGGGTATGAATATTTTTTCAGTGCACTGTATATGGTAAAGGGTTTAGAAATAATATTTTTATCTATTTCTCTATCTAATCTATCTATCTATCTATCTATCTATCTATCTATCTATCTATCTATCTATCTATCTATCTATCTATCTATCTCCATCATTCTTTTTGCATTACTAGCATGTTTTCCCATTTTGTTTCTTTTGCATCTGTTGGCATTTTAAAAATGTACTTAGGGAATAAAGATGTAAGAGGCAGATGTCTGTCAAGTCAGACAACAGATGAGTTAGAATTTCAATCCACTCACTTTTGGAAGAAAATAATTAGTGTGAGAGTTCCTAGTTGCTTATGTAGTTCCCTTTCGTCCTCTGGATAGAAACCTAATGGTTTTGCCTCTGACAAGAAGAATGATTTTTCTAATGTTTATGGCAAATGTATTCACCAGAGGAAGGTGACTGACAGCGTGCTGCCAGCGGTCATGACTTCCTATTTTAGACTGCCATTTAACATGCTGTTTTATTTTTAATAAAAGGAATTATACTGCTTTGTGTCAATATAATTCTCATGAGTACCTCATTTCACTCTTTCTACCTGGAAAAAGTAGCATTTTTGAAGAATATTATTATCAGCTGTTAAGGGACTAGGAGGATAATTGGTCAGGATTCTTTTGCTGTCAATGATTTAATGGTTTGACTCTTAAAATAATACATAGAAATTGTTACTCCTAATGTAAAATTTCAGTCAAAACATAATGAGCTCATTTATGAAAATAAAATAAGAAAATAAAATTTGTATACTGTATATCTATAAGAAGAAACTTACCTTGAACAATCAATTACATTTTACAAAGCAGGGAGAGAGCTTATGACACTCCTCATATAATGATCCTCATTTTATGAGTATTAAAACATATCCATGCGAGCTGAGGAAAAATAAATTTAGACTTTGTACTGGAGAAACTATATATCTTCCAATACAAATGTAATATTATATAAAGCAAATTAATGTAGTAATTACAGGGAAAAAAAGGAAAAACATTGGAGATACACTGTTAATCATTTGGTGTATGCCTTATGCTTCATCTAATATCATGAGTTAAAACACTTTTATTATCTTAGATTTTTAACATTGCTCCCCTGTAGTGATGACCAAGCACTAAAATGCTCTGGTGCTCATTACTCGGGTTGAGCAAATTGGAATGCTCGAGTGCTCGACCCGAGCGACGAGCCCAATGTAAGTCTTTTGGAAAAAAGAGCTTTATTGCCGCGACCCCCCCGGAGGTCTTTTTCGGATATCAAAATGTCAGAAATCTATGGGGACAGTGCACAAATGATATGGGAACATCATGGTGAAGACCTCTGGAAGCATTTCTGAATCCTAGGTCAGTGCTGTGAACATGTCACGGGGCAGTTGAAGGAATACAGGGGACGAGGAATCTGGCCCCCCAAACTGCCCTAAAGCTAAGTGAGGACCTGTCTTTCCTTAAGTTGGGGGTAAACTTAAAGGTAGTGAGGCCCAAGTCACCGACCTGTCCCTGTCTCCTGTTTAGCCCTGAGCTAAACCCACCAACCCCTCCCCAGGAGGTGAGACAGGGAATAAAATGAATTACACCAAAACAACCAAAAGGAAAGACAGACACCTAAGGGTTAAATCAACTAAACAATAAACACTTAGCTTTCTCTGCTGTTAAGCTCCGCACAGCAGAATAAGGCTTCAGATGAGGGAAGCAACTGAAGTACAACTGCACTCAGCAGCTCCTGGCTCCAGCTTGGTTGGTTTCCAGAGGAAGCAATATTACCAACACCAGCTGAGGCCTAATGTGGCCTTTTAAAGGATCGTGGGAGTGGACTCCACCTTCTCCTGACAAGTCAAGCAATGCAATTACACCAGCGGCCACCGGGGCAAAGACTGAGATTAACCCCACTGGCCAGACAGGAAAAAGGTTTCATTATGCAGAGAGAGATCTGCCACAAATCCAAATGTGGATCATGACAGTACCCCCTTTAGTGAGGGGCCTCTGGACCCTCAACACCGCACCTCATATACCACCTACGGTCAGGATGCCTCGATCCAATAGGGTTCACCTCAGCAGTCACCTGACTCAGGTTTATGGCAGATGCAGACAGATGGAAGTGGCCATAACGCATGCTCCGGAAGTACCACAAATCTCCAGAGCGCTGACCTGGGGAATTAGTTATGTACGGGCATAACCGGGGGTAACTCCAGCTGGTAAGTCCCCAGGCTGAGAATGGCCGACACCAGATACTGTTGTGAATATGCTGGAGGCGGTTTCTGTGCTGGGGCTCCCTCTGGTGGTTGCTGAAGGTAATGAACTGATTACTGAATGGCCTTCAGCTGGCGCTGAATGGTAGGATTTAAGTGGCCTGAGTTCCCAGCAGCCTTGCCGGTAAACAATTATTCCTTCTGGTCTTGCTTGAAGCACTGCTAGTTTCCTGCTCTCCTTCAGAAAAGTGTTTGCTGTTTTTTTTTCCTCTGTTTGATTTTCTCTGCTGGTTTGCTGCTTGCAGTGGACTGCAGCCTGTCCCCTTTTGGGGGTCTGGCACTGCAATTGTGCTCCGTTTGTGTCTGCACTTTTGCTTTGCTCCTTTGTTACTTTTTATTTGCTGAAAAGCGTTTTGTTACACCAGAGATCTGATTTAGGTGGATGAGATCGTGTGATCTCAGGTTTTTTGGCAATCAGAAGTGTTGGTATTTTTGTTAGGGTTTTTTTTGGATTGCAGTCAGAATTCTTTCCAGTACTTTTCTGTCTTGACAGATTGGGCCCCAGCGTTTCCTCATTCTATTTTCTGTCAGTGTCCGTGCTTTCTTCTTGTCTAACCGCTATTACATGTTTGGGGGCTTCCTATTTTCTTTGGGGATCTGCTCCCGGGCAGATAGCTTTCATCTTTCTGCCTTAGGTGTAGTTATCTCTCAGGCTGTGACGAGGTGTCTAGGATCACAGTAGGAATGCTCCATGGCTACATCTAGTTGTGTGGTTAGTTCAGGTTACTGCAATCCAATAGGTTCCAGCTTCTCTGGTGTATTACCGCTTTTGCTATTTTTTGCTAATTCTCCTCAGTTACCGAAACATAACACGATACGGCCCGATCATACCGAGAACTCCAGACTCTAGCAGCACACTTCCACCGGATGTTTTTGATGAACACCCATACATACTCGTTCACACACAGGTCCGGACCTGAACGTTCATTGCCACACACGCGTTTGCCACAAGATGGTGAACTCTTTGAGAAACTGACAACAGAGGCGTCCCCCTGTGTCACCACACTCATACATTTCTCAGAGGAAACCACCACCCTCCCCTGACCCCTCCTCCAAGAGGGCTCTGAGTCACAGGGTTGGCTAGTGGTGAGGGTTGGGACTTGCCCCTACTCCTTGGCAGCACCTTTGCTGCCCCCACTGGAGAAGGGGAAGGTTGCAGAAAAAAGGCAGAGACAGTAGCCCTGGGCAGCAGCCCTCACACGACTGATCCCTGCTGAGCACTTCCCTGGAATGCCAATCTATGACCGGGTTGTGTATTGTCAGCCAAGGGAGGCCTATAACGATGGGTATTGGCATACCCTCCAAGACATAGCATGACAGGAACTCCTCATGACGAGTCCCTATACACAGGCATATATCATGCACGACCTGGGTCACACTACCTGGCTGAATGGGACAGAGTCAATGGTCTGGACTAGAGTTGAGCGATACTTTCCGATACCAATAAGTATCAGATCGGAATTGGTACCGCTGATACCCAAAAAGTATCGGCGATACCCGATACCGATACCGGAAATCCAATGTAAGTCTATGGGAACAAAATATCGGAATTAAAAAAAAACCATTCTTGCCTTGTTGGTTAATTGTACATGAAGGAAAACAACAAAGAGTAATGTAGAATGTATTGGGGGAGGTTGAGGAGACATTAAAGGCATAGATGTTTAACCAATCAAATGGAATAGCACTAATATTTTTTTTTTTTAAGATGTTCGGATTGACGAAGAAATTGACAATGTTGTTAACCTTTTTTATATTTTGGCAAATATGTATGTTTCACAACTTCCATGCTCTTCACCTTTTTAACTTTTGCCACACTTTCTCCTTCATAATCTTCAGCAGCATCATCTTTTTCATCCAATTATTCTTCATCTTCACCTTCTTTATCTTCTTCTTAAACTTCTTGCTATTCATCTTTTTGTTAATATTACTCATATTGTTCTTATTAAACTATTATTCTTCTTCATATTCTACTTCATCTTCATCTTCTTCATCATATTCTTATTTGTGACAGAGATTCCTGTACTTGTAATCTGTAAAAGTATGAATTTTTCTTCCTTCCGTTCTTGCTGTCACAAAAGATTTAAATTACAACAGTATTTGTCCGTGTTCAATTTAGCCTGCAGCAGCAGGCATTTTCCAGGGGCACCACGAGGAGGAACGGACTCACCCCCATACACTGCTTAGTCTTCTTCTGCTTATAATTTAGAGCATATATTTTGCTCTTCATTTTGGTCTTATAATTCATGTTCTTCTGCTTTTTGATCTTCTGCTTATTGTTCTTCTGTCTCTTGTTCTGTATCTTGTAGTTTGTCTTAACCTTCTTTGTCCTGTTGGTGATCTTCTTCTGGGTAATCTTTTATTTCTTCTTTGTGATGGTGTTCAGGCTGGTTGGCTTGATGCTCGTCGTCCTTGTGGTCGTCATCTTCTTCGAGGTGGTCATCAGGGTCGTCGTCTTCATTGTTGGAGATCCAGAGTGATTACCCAAAAAAACAATTAAAAAATCTTAAATTTGTAAATGTAGCTGAAGGTACAAGAAGGCTGACTAACTTCCGATAACCAGCTGACGTTACTGGAACCCGGACGGGTATCAGATGGTACAAGAGACAATGGAAGTAACGAGGACCAGCTGACTGTGCTGGAACCCGGAGGGGCAACAGAAGGAAAAGAGCCAATGGCACAACCGAGGACCAGCTGACGTTACTGGGACACGGTTACTAAGCAGGACGTACCTGTGCTCCAAAGCACGACCAAGGACCAGCAGACGTTGCTAGAACTCGGATACCGAGATGGAGGCACCTAGGCCAAAGGCACTGCGGAGAACCAGCTGACGGTACTGGAACCCGGACGGGTACCATAAGGCACCCATGAAAATGTAAGTTGACAGGCCGCAAGCCGTCCGCAGTTACCGAATCACACAGTCCTACAGTGGGTGCTTGTTCTATTGTCACAACGGAAACAGCCTTTATTTACATATCCCACAGCACACATAGGAATCACCTAAACTGCAGGCACCATAGAGTCGGCTAACCCAAATGCAACACAACAGGACAACTTATTGGAGGCTAATTGACGTTGACTCTGCCAGGAAACAGCTGTCGTGCTGTAACCAGGCTGGGCAGGAGTCAGTACCCGTGCCAATTACTTCCGAGCAACAACTGGCATTGTTGGAGCCCAGGGATGAGAAGAGAAGAGGGTGGAGGCAGCAGGACGTTTTGCCGTACACACAGCAGGGGAACAGCTGACATTACTGAACCCCAGTAACACAGGAGCAAGTGTTGACTGTGCTAACAGCACTTCATGGCAACAACTGGCGTTGTTGGAGCCCAGGGATGAGAAGAGAAGAGGGTGGAGGCAGCAGGACTTTTTGCCGTACACACAGCAGGGGAACAGCTGACATTACTGAACCCCAGTAACACAGGAGCAAGTGTTGACTGTGCTAACAGCACTTCATGGCAACAACTGGCGTTGTTGGAGCCCAGGGATGAGAAGAGAAGAGGGTGGAGGCAGCAGGACTTTTTGGCGTACACACAGCAGGGGAACAGCTGGCGTTACTAAACCCCACTAACACTATTGCTTGTGTATTGGTCTGTGGACACGACACTTCTGAGCAGCAACTGGCAGTGTTGTAGCCCAGGGAGTAGAGTTCAGGTGGTAGAAAGTGTGATACATCAAAGGGGATCTTGCTGGATGGGAGATATATTTCTTCTAGCAGACTGAAGTTTGGTCAGGATTTTCCATGATCACAAGGACCTGTGATGAGGTCATAGTCACGTGATCAGGTCAGCTGATGTGTACCTCACCTGAGGGTGTGGACTAGGCCTATTTAACAAGAAGCTGTGGGAGTATGAGGAGGGGAAGGAAGGAAGGAGTTTGGCTGTAGACAGGCTGGAGGAGTGTTTTGTTACAGTGAGTCAGTGTGCACCAGGAAGCGAGTACCAGACCACCCGGAATGGCACCTGGCGGTCTCTGCTGACCTGCATCCGCTTAGTTAAGCCCGTCCCAAGCAAGGGTGAGTCTGGGACCAGTGGTTCTCCAAACTGGAGTGATTTATGTTCTGTTTTGATTTTGTTATCTGGACTTTTGTTGAACCCGTCATTAAAACCACTGAACTTTGAACTGAACGCCTGTGTGTTTACCTCATTACTGCGGCCTGGCCCCTGCCTACCAGAGCGGATCCCTACAATTGGTGGCTTGAAAGCGGGCACACGCAGTGAGGTCAGGCTGTGGTATTGTTTGTTTTTTTTTCCTCTGCATGACAGTCGATGTCCTGGGTGAAAAAGTAACGCAAAACCCGGTGGAGAACTGTCCGGAGATGGAGAGCACAGTAAAGATGCTGGTGGAGGCCATGCGACAGCAGCAGCAGGCTATGCAGCAGCAACAGCAGGCTACACAGCAGCAACAGCAGGCTATGCAGCAGCAACAGGAAACCAATAGTCTACTGATGCAGCACATCGCAGCGCCGCAGACAGCAGGAGCTGCCCGGGGATGCCAGGATGTCCAGAAAGCGGTGTGTACAGCGATCCCAAAGATGGAGCAATCAGATGACGTCGAGGTATACCTGGAGATGTTTGAAGGCGTGGCTAAGAGGGAGAGACTGCCCCGGGACCAGTGGGCCGAGATCGTGGCTCCGTTTTTGGCTCCAGGGCCCGCGAAAGCCTATAGGGACCTACCCCCCGAGCATCAGACGGACTACGAGATCGTCAAGGGTGAGATACTCGCACGTCTTGGGGTAAATGTGTTAGTCTGGGCCCAGCGGGTACACCAGTGGAAGTTTTCCACTTCCGAGACAGCTCGGTCCCAGTATTATGACTTGATACACTGATGGAAAAGTGGTTGCAGCCGGAGGTGTTGTCACCCCGTGCTATGCTGGATCGTATAGTGACTGATAAATTCTGCAGGACTTTGCCCCACACCCTGAAAACCTGAGTTGGACAGGCAGCCCCTACTGATGGTCTCCAAATGGTAGACCTCATTGAAAGATATGGGGCTACCAAGGAGATACAGGGAGAGACTACTCGGAAGGTAATGAGTAAATTCCCCAAACCTTCACCTGCCGTTCGGCGAGCAGAGACTTGGAAGGCCACCCAAGACACGTCTGGGGACGAAAGAGGCCCCATAATCTGTTGACGGTGCCAAGAACCAGGACATGTGAGAGCTGATTGCTCCCACCTGACTGAGCCCATGGACACAAACTATGGGTACTATCAGTCTCACTATGCCGAACACATGTGTGCAGTGGGCAAACCAGAGGGACTCAGTATGAACCATTTGTGTAAAGTGGAGGTGGAGGGTAACCCTGCTGTGGCTCTTCTGGACTCAGGGAGTCTCGTAACCCTAATACGAGCCAGCCACGTCCAAATCAGCGAGTATACTGGTCGGAAAATGGGTGTATTGTGTATACATGGGGACTTAAAACATTATCCTACTGCCCTGGTGATGATCAACATGCCAGCGGGGAGGAGGTGCCACTAGGTGGGGGTGGTGGTTAATTTGCATTATGAGGTAATAATGGGGAGAGATTTTCCGTTATTTTCTGTGCTTTGGCCTGTAATTAACCCTCCCACGGAACAGTCGTCGGCACCAGTGGCAACCAGGTTGCATTCTCCAGAAATCGGGCATGAACCTGGTGGCCCAGAGGAAGATGTGCTGGCGGTAGGAGTACCTTTGCCTTCAAGGGAGGAGGAAAACCCCTCTCCTATACAAGTGTTAGCTGGGGAGATGGAATATTTGCCACCGGGACCGGAATTGTCAGACTTAAATGTGACAGGTGACAATTTTGGTACGGCCCAAATCCGGGACCCTACGTTGGCTCGAGCTCGGGAAAATGTACTGGTTGTCAATGGGGAACCCCAACAACCCAGGGCAGCTACAGTATTTCCCCGATTCAAGCTGAACCAAGATTTGCTGTATCGGGTTGAAAAAGTACGTGGGGACATTGTCGAGCAGTTGCTGGTACCCAGTCGTATCGTAAGTTGGTAATGGACCTAGCGCATGCGCATGTACTGGGGGGACATCTGGGTCAAAAGAAAACCCTAGACCGAATTCTACAACGGTTTTACTGGCTAGGGGTCTATGAAGAAGTTAAACGGTATTGTAACTCTTGTCCCGTGTGTCAGGTAACCAGTCCGCAGCCTCATTTTCGGAGTCCCTTAGTACCATTACCAATTATAGAGGTCCCGTTTTAGAGAATAGCCATGGATCTGTTGGGGCCTGTTAATAAATCAGCGAGGGGTCACCAACATATCCTCGTAGTTCTAGATTACGCTACCAGGTATCCTGAGGCTATTCTCCTGCGCCACACCTCTGCCAAACTTATCGCAAAAGAACTCATGGGTATGTTCTCTCGGGTGGGAATCCCTCAAGAAATCTTAACAGACCAGGGGACCCCCTTTATGTCAAAAATCATGAAGGAACTCTGCCACTTGTTGAGTGTTAAACAGTTGCGCACATCGGTCTATCATCCTCAAACAGACGGGTTGGTAGAAAGGTTCAATAAGACCCTGAAGAATATGTTGAAAAAAGCTGTCTCTAAAGATGGTAAGGACTGGGATCTCTTGTTGCCATACCTGATGTTTGCAGTGCGGCAGGTGCCCCAGGCATCTACGGGGTTCTCGCCCTTCGAACTATTATATGGCAGACATCCCGTGGCTTACTCGATATAGCTAAAGAGACCTGGGAAAACCAACCAGCTCCCCACAAAAGTGTGATAGAACATGTGGCCTAAATGCAAGAGAGAATGGAGACAGTCCTACCATTAGTCCGAGAACATATGGAAGCAGCACAAAGGTCACAGAGGCAGGTATATAACCGGGAGGCACGGGTAAGGTCCTTTAACCCTGGGGATCGGGTGTAGGTACTTGTGCCTACAGTGGATAGTAAGTTCCTTGCAAGGTGGCAGGGACCCTACGAGATTATGGAGAAGGTGGGTCCCGTAAACTATAAAGTACACCAACCAGGGCGAAGAAAGCCAGAACAGGTATACCATGTGAATCTGCTCAAACCATGGAAAGACAGAGACCCTCTTGGTGAGGATTGTCCACGGCCTGCATTTCCAGTAGAGAGGGCTCCCTTGCCTCAGGAGAAGGCAAGAGAAGTTCTCTCCGCCGTCAAAATAGCAGACACTTTGTCTCCTAGACAAGTTCAGGAGGTCCGAGAGTTTGTTAGCCGAAATACCGATGTTTTCTCAGAGCTCCCTGGCCGTACCTCCCTAATCCAACATGACATTGTCACGGAGCCGCAGGCCAAAGTCCGATTAAAGCCATATCGGGTGCCTGAGGCCCGGCGACAAGCCATCTCAGAAGAGGTAAAGAAGATGCTGCAGTTAAGGGTTATTGAAGAGTTCCAGAGTGAGTGGGCCAGCCCAATAGTCCTAATACCAAAACAAGATGGGACACTAAGGTTCTGTAATGACTTCAGAAAACTTAATGAAATTTCTAAATTTGACGCCTACCCCATGCCCCGGGTCGATGAGTTAATAGAGCGGTTTGGGCAGGCCCGGTATTTTTCAGTCATTGACCTCACAAAAGGGTATTGGCAGGTGCCCCTAACAAAAGCAGCAAGAGAGAAAACTGCTTTTGTAACACCGAGGGACTGTTCCAGTATATAGTCCTACCTTCGGGTTGCATGGCGCTCCAGCGACTTTCCAGAGGTTAATGGATGATGTTCTTCGTACTCATCGCCGATATGCCGCGGCCTATCTCGACGATATTGTGGTGTACAGTGCAGACTGGGAAAGTCACTTAGCCAAGGTACAGGCGGTGATTGATTCTCTGCGACAAGCAGGGCTAACTGCCAACCCAAAGAAGTGTTCCATAGGGTTGGAGGAAGCTCGGTACCTGGGGTATGTGATTGGGAGAGGAGTTATCAAACCTCAAATAAAAAAAGTGGAGGCAATCCAAAACTGTCCCCGTCCCCTCACCACAAAACAAGTGAAAGGGTTTTTGGGGTTATTGTGATATTACCGTCGGTTTATTCCCAATTTTGCAACCCTGTCGGCGCCGTTAACTGACTGCCTGAAAGGGATGAAGTCAGTAATGGTTGGCTGGAATGATCAGATTGAAGAAGCGTTTGTAAAACTAAAAGGGGCACTGTGTGGGTCACCAGTTCTGATCACACCCGACTTCAAAAGAGAATTCATTGTCCAGACTGATGCGTCAGAGGTAGGTCTGGGTGCCGTGCTGTCTCAGGAGGTTAACGGGGAGGAGCATCCCATTAGTTTCCTGAGTCGAAAGCTTACTCCAGCTGAAACCAGATACAGCATTGTAGAGAGAGAGTGCCTGGCCATCAAATGGGCACTGGAGTCATTGCGCTACTATCTGTTTGGGAGAACGTTTCGGTTGGTAACTGATCATTCCCCTTTGACTTGGATGAGTCAAGCCAAAGAGAGAAATGCACGAGTCACCAGGTGGTTTATGTCCCTGCAAAATTTCAAATTTTCAGTAGAACATCGGGCAGGCAAATTACAGGGGAACACAGATGCACTGTCCAGAGTTCACTGTATGTCATGTGTCCACCCTCCTAAGGTTGAACAAAGGGGGGAGGTATGTGGTACACCAAAGGGGATCTTGCTGGATGGGAGATATATTTCTTCTAGCAGACTGAAGTTTGGTCAGGATTTTCCATGATCACAAGGACCTGTGATGAGGTCATAGTCACGTGATCAGGTCAGCTGATGTGTACCTCACCTGAGGGTGTGGACTAGGCCTATTTAACAAGAAGCTGTGGGAGTATGAGGAGGGGAAGGAAGGAAGGAGTTTGGCTGGAGACAGGCTGGAAGAGTGTTTTGTTATAGTGTGTCAGTGTGCACCAGGAAGCAAGTACCAGACCACCCGGAATGGCACCTGGCGGTCTCTGCTGACCTGCAGCCGCTTAGTTAAGGCCGTCCCAAGCAAGGGTGAGTCTGGGACCAGTGGTTCTCCAAACTGGAGTGATTTATGTTCTGTTTTGATTTTGTTATCTGGACTTTTGTTGAACCCGTCATTAAAACCACTGAACTTTGAACTGAATGCCTGTGTGTTTACCTCATTACTGCGGCCTGGCCCCTGCCTACCAGAGCGGATCCCTACAAAAGATATACATAACAGGAAACATGGATAACGTTGCCAACCAGTTATTTAATCGGAAACCGGACAGGCAAATTCAGGCGAGATCCATGCCTTGTTCATTTTCAGAAAAGTAAGCCGGTCTACATTATCGGAGGATAGTCGCATGCAACGGTCTGTTAGTACACCACCTGCAGCACTAAAGACGTGCTCCGATAATACACTGGCAGCAGGGCAAGCCAGCACCTCAAATGCATACTGGCTAAGCTCTGGCCATGTATCCAGCTTAGAGACCCAAAACTTGAATGGGGAAGAGCCATCTGGGAGTACACTGAGAGGGCAAGACATGTAGTCTGTCACCATCTTACGGAAACGTTGCCTCCTGCTGACTGGAGCCGTCTCGGATGGTGTACACATTGGTGGCGCTGCCACAAAACTTCGCCACATTTGGATCATACTGGTCTTGCCCTGTGCAGAGGCGCTGCTTGTGCTCCCTGTTGTTGCAGAGCTGTCTCCACTGCCTCGACGCACAGAGCTGCTTTGTAAAGCAGTAGCAGCGACAGTGCTCTCGGCTGGAATGGAGAACATTATGGATTGCACCAGTGTGTCTTGGTACTCCCGCATTTTACGCTCCCGGTTCAACGGTGTGATGAGGCTTTGTAAGTTGTCCCGGTAGCGAGGGTCTAGGAGTGTGTACACCCAATAATCAGACGTGGTGAGAATGTGGGCAATGCGGCGGTCGTTTCTCAGGCACTGCAGCATGAAATCAACCATGTGCTGCAGACTCCCAACTGGCCAAGAAACGCAGTCCCTGCAAGAGGCGTAATCTCTGCCTGCTCTGCATCACCCCACCCTCGCTCTACATACTGACTAGAGCGTTGTGTACCTCCCTCTGGAGCGATGTCTTCCTCCTCCATTGACTCCTCCTCATCCTCCTCACAAAGTGAGCCCTGCCCAGCCCTTTATGAGGAACCACATTGCGCTGACTGTCCAGAAGGTGATGGAATTTGTGACTCCTCATCCTCCACCTCTTCCAAAACCTCATCCCTTAGTGTTTGCAGTGTTTTTTGAAGCAGGCAGAAAAGGGGGACAGTCAGGCTGACTAGTGCATCATCTGCACTCGCCATCCACGTTGACTCATCAAACGCACGCAAAACGTAGCAGATGTCCTTCATAGAGGCCCACTCAGTAGTGGTGAAGTGTGAACGGCGCAAATTGCGAGTTGATTGCGCCTGATGCAGCTGATACTCCATTACTGCTGGCTGCTGCTCACACAACTGCTCCAACATATGTAACGTGTAATTCCACCTGGTGGCTACGTCACATATGATGCGATGTTCAGGAAGGCGAAATCTGCGTTACAGAGCTGCAATGCGCGATCTGGCCATGCTGGAACGTCGCAAGTGAGCGCACTCTAGGCGGACCTTGTGCAGCAGTGCATCAACATCCGGATAGTCCCTCAAAAAACTCTGCACGACCAAGTTGAGCACATGTGCCAGACATGGTATGTGAGTGAGGTTGCCAAGGCCCAGAGCTGTCACCAGATTTCGGCCATTGTCACACACTACCAAGCCTGGCTGGAGATTCGCTGGCAAAAACCACACGTCGCTCTCCTGCTTGATAGCATTCCAGAGCTCCTGCGCTGTGTGGCTTCGATTCCCCATGGAAATTAATTTCAGGACGGCCTGTTGACGTTTGGCCACGGCTGTGCTCATATCGGTCGCAACAGGTAAGCGTTCACGGGTCCATGTGGAGGTAGACCGTGACGTCTCCTGCAGCGATGATTCTGAGGAACTAGAGTAGGAGGAGGAGTCAATGTGTACAGACTTGATTCCTGCAATCCTTGGAGTTGGCAGAACACGTACAGCGCCACTCGCAAGATCTGTACCCGGCTCCACAACATTGACCCAATGGGCAGTGAGGGAAAGGTATCGTCTCTGGCCATGGGTACTGGTCCACGCATCGGTTGTCAGGTGGACCTTGCTACTGACGGCGTTTAGTAGCGCATGTTTAATTTTTCCCTCAACATGCTTTTGCAGACCAGGGATGGCTTGCCTGCTGAAATAAAATCGGCTTGGCACATTGTATTGTGGGACTGCCAATGCCATTAAGTTACGGAAACTGTCAGTCTCCACCAGCCTGAATAACAGCATTTCAAGGGACAGGAGTTTTGCAATGCCAGCATTCAGAGCCTGTGCTCGTGGATGGTTTCCCGAGTATGGCCGTCTTTTATCCCATGCCTGTGCTACCGATGGCTGTTTTGTGGCCTGGGAGTGTGAGGATGACAGGGAACTTGCTGCTGTGGGTGGAATAACACTTTGTCTCTGGACAACAGTGACCAAGGTTCTTCCATGGCGATCCTGTGAGGAAGCCGAACCAGCTGTGTGTGAGCTGGAGGAAGAGGCTCCAACACGACCTGAAGATGTAGGTGGTGCTATAGGTTGGCCTACATCTCCAGTGTGTCTTTGTAACTCAACTACGTGCTTTGTCCGCACATGTTTCCACATATTTGTGGTATTGAGGTTACTGACACTTTTACCTCTTTTTACTTTTTGATTACACAGCTTGCATTTGACATAGCAAATATCATCTGCAAGTGTGACAAAAAAAGACCACGCAGTGCAAGTCCTGGGAGCGCCCGTTTTGACTTTTGGAAGAGAACTGCTCCGAACAGGTGCCAAACTGGAGGCTACAGGCAACCGAGTCTGCAGCCTACCTCTCCCTCCTGTTTGGACCGTTGGGGCAATCTCTTCCTCAGAGCTGCTCCCACCACCTTCCTGTTCCTCACGCCATGTTGGGTCTTGGACCTCATCATCTCCACTACCCTCTTCCAACACCTGCTGCTGTTGGGTGGTCTGGCCAGCACCATGCTCAACAGAAACTGGCACCTGAGTCTCATCATCATCAGATGTGTTCTGCGGTGTGCTGACCATCGGCACTGGCTCACCTGCCTCTTCTGATTCAGAGAGACACAGCTGTTGCGCATCACTGCATACTCCCTCTTCTTCACATTCCAGAATGCTGCTTGGCTGGGCCCCTGTTTGCAAGCAAACAGATTCTGAGAACAGAAGCAGAGACTCCTGTACAGAACTCTCTGACTGCCTGGGCAATTTGGCAGGCGGTGAAGAGACAGATGGTTGCTCAACAGTGCTGTGGTCCTGAGAGGAGGTGGAAGCAATTGAAGTCGATGCATTGGCTGCCATCCAACCAACAACGGCTTCAATTTGTTCTTCCCGCAGCAGGGGGGTACGCCGAGCTCATACAAAAGTGCGCATAAAGGAACGCTCACGGGGAAAACTGGTGGATGCTGTGTCACTGGGGGCGGCAGCAGCCACAGAATCCCCACGTCCTCTCCCTGCTGAAACTCCACGACAACGACCACGTGCCTTACTCCCTGCCTTCTTCATCTTGGTAGATTGATAAAGAAAGTCAGAAAAGTTATAAGGCCTAAGTGTTGTTATTCCGCAGAGACTGCAGTGAACACTGCACACAACTGTTCACTAGGTGTGAAAGGCCCCTTTGTGTACTTCTATAGTGTTTGCAACCAATGTATTGTATACGGATGGAAGCGCGTCACACTAATAGATTTGAGTTATTTGAAATAGAATGGAGCAGCACCAATTAGAGAAAAATGTCAAGGATGAGGCAGTGACACACGCTCAGCAGACTACAACCAGCAGTGGTTGAAGAACTAACTGGAGCGTGATCTGCACTCCAAAAATGAAAACCTCAGACTACAGTGAACACTGCACACAACTGTTCACTAGCTGTGAAAGGCTCCTTTGTGTACTTCTATAGTGTTTGCAACCAATGTATTGTATACGGATGGAAGCGTGTCACACTAATAGATTTGAGTTATTTGAAATAGAATGGAGCAGCACCAATTTGAGAAAAATGTCAAGGATGAGGCAGTGACACACGCTCAGCAGACTACAACCAGCAGTGGTTGTAGAACTAACTGGAGCGTTATCTGCACTCAAAAAATGAAAACCTCAGACTACAGTGAACATTGCACACAACTGTTCACTAGCTGTGAAAGGCTCCTTTGTGTACTTCTATAGTGTTTGCAACCAATGTATTGTATACGGATGGAAGCGTGTCACACTAACAGATTTGAGTTATTTGAAATAGAATGGAGCAGCACCAATTAGAGAAAAATGTCAAGGATGAGGCAGTGACACATGCTCAGCAGACTACAACCAGCAGTGGTTGAAGAACTAACTGTAGCGTGATCTGCACTCCAAAAATTAAAACCTCAGACTACAGTGAACACTGCACACAACTGTTCACTAGCTGTGAAAGGCTCCTTTGTGTACTTCTATAGTGTTTGCAACCAATGTATTGTATACGGATGGAAGCGCGTCACACTAATAGATTTGAGTTATTTGAAATAGAATGGAGCAGCACCAATTTGAGAAAAATGTCAAGGATGAGGCAGTGACACACGCTCAGCAGACTACAACCAGCAGTGGTTGAAGAACCAACTGGAGCGTGATCTGCACTCAAAAAATGAAAACCTCAGACTACAGTGAACACTGCACACAACTGTTCACTAGCTGTGAAAGGCTCCTTTGTGTACTTCTATAGTGTTTGCAACCAATGTATTGTATACGGATGGAAGCGTGTCACACTAATAGATTTGAGTTATTTGAAATAGAATGGAGCAGCACCAATTAGAGAAAAATGTCAAGGATGAGGCAGTGACACACGCTCAGCAGACTACAACCAGCAGTGGTTGAAGAACTAACTGTAGCGTGATCTGCACTCAAAAAATGAAAACCTCAGACTGCAGTGAACACTGCACACAACTGTTCACTAGCTGTGAAAGGCTCCTTTGTGTACTTCTATAGTGTTTGCAACCAATGTATTGTATACGGATGGAAGCGCGTCACACTAATAGATTTGAGTTATTTGAAATAGAACAAGCAGCACCAATTAGAGAAAAATGTCAAGGATGAGGCAGTGACACACTCTCAGCAGACTACAACCAGCAGTGGTTGAAGAACTAACTGCAGCGTGATCTGCACTCAAAAAATGAAAACCTCAGACTACAGTGAACACTGCACACAACTGTTCACTAGCTGTGAAAGGCTCCTTTGTGTACTTCTATAGTGTTTGCAACCAATGTATTGTATACGGATGGAAGCGCGTCACACTAATAGATTTGAGTTATTTGAAATAGAATGGGGCAGCACCAATTAGAGAAAAATGTGAAGGATGAGGCAGTGACACACGCTCAGCAGACTACAACCAGCAGTGGTTGAAGAACTAACTGGAGCGTGATCTGCACTCAAAAAATAAAAACCTCAGACTACAGTGAACACTGCACACAACTGTTCACTAGCTGTGAAAGGCTCCTTTGTGTACTTCTATAGTGTTTGCAACCAATGTATTGTATACGGATGGAAGCGCGTCACACTAATAGATTTGAGTTATTTGAAATAGAATGGAGCAGCACCAATTAGAGAAAAATGTCAAGGATGAGGCAGTGACACACGCTCAGCAGACTACAACCAGCAGTGGTTGAAGAACTAACTGTAGTGTGATCTGCACTCCAAAAATGAAAACCTCAGACTACAGTGAACACTGCACACAACTGTTCACTAGGTGTGAAAGGCTCCTTTGTGTACTTCTATAGTGTTTGCAACCAATGTATTGGATACGGATGGAAGCACGTCACACTAATAGATCACTGTTAATTTCAATTGAATGGAGCAGCACCAATTCCACAAAATAAAAAAAAAAAGAGTCAGTGAGTGACACGTGCAGATGACTACAAACAGCGTTGGATGCAGAGCAAACTGCAGCGTCACCTGCACTCACACACACACCTTGCACAGAGCTGTGAAAACAACACTGCAAGGAAAAAGGATGATTTACAGAGCGGTTTCTCAAATAGACTGCCTTCACAGCAATTCACAAAAACGCTATCTGTAACTGTCTCTCAGAGTCAGCAGAGCAGCGTTCTGTCCCTAACTGAATTCACAGCACAGTGACGCTAAAATGGCGGCGGCGCCTTTTATAGTGCATTCTGACATCATTTCAGCATCCAATCACAGCCATGCCATTAGTTAACATGACCGCAGCATTACAGGATGTGCCCACACTTCGTAGGATTCCTCATTGGCTGTCTAAAATCACATTGCCTCTCAAAGAATTATGGGAACTTCCGATTCCGGTATACGATATATGAAAAATATCGGAACTAAGTATCGGAATTCCGATACAGCGAATATCGGCCGATACCCGATACTTGCGGTATCGGAATGCTCAACTCTAGTCTGGACGCATAGAGGTTTCGGTAGCGTCCTACACATCAGGCCATTAGTCTGGACAAAGTGAGCATCCACCAAATTGACTCCTGCTCCACTGCCCACAAGCACCGCTATCCCCTTAGATACCCCGCCAATCACCACTCTCGCAGTCAGGGTACACAGAGGGGAAGTAAGGGAGGAAATATACACTCTCTCGTCGCCTCCCTTCACACGACCAGGGGGATGCAGCTTCTTAGATGGCACAGATGTTTTGGCACAAGCTGGGAAGACCCCAATAAAATGACCAGTCCGCCCACATAAAAAACATGACGTCGAACCGCAGGCAACCCTGTTTGGGGACCAACTGCTCCCACCTGCTTAGATTCGTCCGACTGCTCAACTGTGCCCTCCTCCCTAACCAGGAGAACAGGGGGCAGTTTTGGTGTATACCTCTCCCTAAGGCATCTATCCACCTGGCAAGGGACATGGTGGCCTCCAATGACCTGGGGAGGGCGTACTGCACCAGAGTATCCTGCAACCTTGGGGACAGACTCTGCACAAAATGACTCCTAAGTGCAAGATCATTCCACTGTGTGAGAGTGGCCCATCTCCTGAACTCCGAGCAGTACTCCTCATCCGGCCGGTCCCCCTGCTTGATCTTACAGAGTCGGGATTCCGCCAGGGAGACCCCATCAGAATCTCCTTACACCAGCGCAAGAGCAGCAAAATACCTGTCCACAGACCGTAAAGATGGTGAATCGGCCGGCAGGGAGAAGGCCCAGGATTGGGGATCACCCCTATGAAGGGAGACAATAATCCCCACACGCTGCTCCTCACTCCCTGATGAACGAGGGCGGAGCCTGAAATACAATTTACAGGAATCCTGAAAAACCAGAAATGTATCTCTCCCTCCAGAAAACCTGTCAGGGAGAGATATTTTAGGTTCTGGTTGAACCTGCATCTGAGCCGAGGCCAAGAACTCCACCAACTGCTGTAACTGATGCACCATCTCACCCCGAAGCACCTTAAACTCATCTATGAGGGTCTGAAGCAGCTGGACAAAGGCCTGCATTTGGGCCTTGGCTCACAAGAAAGGGAAAGGAGAAAAAAAATCTGTATAGGTTGGTAATAATGTCACGGGGCAGATGAAGGAATACAGGGGATGAGGAACCTGGGCCCCTGAACTGCTCCTAAAGCTAAGGGAGGATCTGTCTTTCCTTAACTTGGGGGTGCGCTTAAAGGTAGCAAGGCCCAAGTCACCGACCTGTCTCTGTCTCCTGTTAAGCCCTGAGGTAAACCCACCAACCCCCTCCCCAGGAGGTGAGACAGGGAATAAAGTGAATTACACCAAAACAACCAAAAGGAAAAACAGACACCTAAGGGTTAAATCAACTAAACAATAAACACATAGCTTTCTTTGCTGTTAAGCTCTGCACAGCAGAGTAAGGCCCCAGATGAGGGAAGCAACTGAAGTACAACTGCACTCAGCAGCTCCTGGCTCCAGCTTGGTTGGTTTCCAGAGGAAGCAATATTACCAACACCAGCTGAGGCTTAATGTGATCCCAGGATCGTGAGAGTGGACTCCACCTTCTCCTGACAAGTCAAGCAATGCAATTACACCAGCGGCCACCGGGGGCAAAGACTGAGATTAACCCCTGCTGGCCAGACAGGAAAAAGGTTTCAACATGCAGACAGAGATCTGCCACAGATCCAAATGTGGATCGTGACAGAACAATGTTGTCAGAGTGTTTCGCCACATTTACAGGCACACACTAAGACATACAAAAATTAAACCAAAATTGATTTTCCTGGGAAATATGTTAAGAAACATCCTTTCCAGGGTAATGATTTGTATGTAAGGCAAAATAAATAATCCCCCCCAAAAAATGTACCTCCACCACTTGGGCTATGTTCACACATAGAGTTTTTGACGCGCTTTTCAAATTTTGGGCTCATACTCACTTGAGCCGAAAACAGACAATTTCAAGCCAATAAAAAATCAGATTATTATTATTATTTATTATTATAGCGCCATTTAATTCATGGCGCTTTACATATGAGGTGGGGTATACATAATAAATACAAGTACAGTAATCTTAGACATTACAAGTTACGACTGGTACAGTAGGAGAGAGTACCCTGCCCGTGAAGGCTCACAATCTACAAGGGATGGGTGAGGATACAGTAGGCGAGGGTAGAGCTTGTCGTGCAGCGTTTTGCTGGATCTGTGGTTACTGCATGTTGTAGGCTTGTCGGAAGAGGTAGGTCTTCAGGTTCTTTTTGAAGGTTTCCATGGTAGCTAAGAGTCTGATATGTTGTGGTAGAGAGTTCCAGAGTAGGGGGGATACGCGGGAGAAATCTTGTATGCGATTGTGGGAAGAAGAGATAAGAGGGAGTAGAGAAGGAGATCTTGTGAGGATCGGAGGTTTGCGTGCAAGTAGGTACCAGGAGACGAGGTCACAGATGTATGGAGGACACAGGTTGTGGATGGCTTTGTATGTCATGATTAGGGTTTTGAACTGGAGTCTTTGTGTAATGGGGAGCAAGTGCAGGAATTGACAGAGGGGAGAGGATGGGGAATAGCGGTGGGACAGGTGGATTAGTCGGGCAGCAGAGTTTAGAATAGATTGGAGTGGTGCAAGAGTGTTAGAGGGGAGGCCACAGAGCAGGAGGTTGCAGTAGTCGAGGCGGGATATGATGAGGGCATGGACTAGGGTTTTTGCAGATTCTTGGTTGAGGAATGTACAGATAATTGAGATATTTTTGAGTTGAAGCCGGCAGGAGGTGGAGAGGGCTTGGATATGGGGTTTAAAAGAGAGATCAGTGTCAAGGATAACCCCGAGGCAGCGAGCTGGTTATAACCCATTATTAACCCATTCGCCACCGCTACAGGGCAATGGGAATAGACAGGCATAGTGCCAGAAAGGGCGAATCTAATTATAGATTTGCCTTTTCTGGGGTGGCTGGGGGTAGATGTCAGTAGCCAGGGGTGGAACAAAATAAATGCACCCTCCCTAGGCTAAGATTATCTGCCCCCACTCGCTGGCTTTGTCTGTCTGGTTGAGAAAATAGGGCGGGAGCCCACGCATTTTTTGTCAACGAATTTACACCTTTCATTAACCCCTACAGGTGTGAAATTTTGCACACATACACTCATGTAATTGTTAGTGAAAACCAGATATCAAACTACATGAAATGACATGGTTAACTGTATGTAAACCATGTGTCATTTCATGTCGGGTCTGTGACTTCACAAAAGCCGGCAATTGAATTAGCGGCTATTACACTATGTAGAAGTGTATGAACTATAAATATATGTATATATATATGTCACAATGACATATATATATATATATATATATATATATATATGAATTCTATGTGTGTATATGTATTGTTTCCATTCTTTATTAAAGCTGTCAGTGTGATTTTACAGTATAGCCGGGAATGAATTTGCGGCTATTATACTATGTAGAAGTGTATGACCTATATATATATATATATATATATATATATATATATATATATTAATTATTTGCTTTTTGTGTACATTTTTTTTTCCAATGTGATTTTTACATGACTTTTTACATAGAGATAACTGCTCTATGTAAAACGTCATGTTAAAATCGCATTGCATACAGATGGAAAACTGATGGAAAACGGATGGAGCGATTAAAAATCGCATACAAATTGCATGACAATCTCATGGCAATTGCATATATTCGGACCGTTTTTTCCATCCAGAAAACGAACCGTTTTTTTTTCCCCACAAATGGGTATGAGCTCTAAGCAATGTTTTCAACCAATACAAATGCATTCACATGGAAATGTCGTTTTAACATTTAACAACCTTAGCTGGCCATGTTGTGTGTGACACATCATCAGACACATCCTGTTTCTTTTATGAAGGAGGGACTCTGAAAGTCACAAAGCCTATTTTTATAGGGTCATCAGATGTCAATTATATTGTTAAAGGGCCATCAGGCAGCTATGCTTTGCTGTTCCCATTATTAAACAGTGTGCCTCCTATACTGTTATTGCCTATGCAGTGACTGGCTGGGCTGTCAAAATTAAGACGCACCCCCAAAACCTTTTAACGAGTAGAACAGGAGGACCTCATGAAAAAATGTTCCCATTATAAGAAAGTGGGTCTCCCATAGTGTTTGCCTATGGAATAAATGCAAGGCTTGCCTTGCCCCATAGTTACACACACCCCAATAACCCTTTGAACCGACGTATTGGATGTCCACATGTAACCAAAGTTCCCATTATACTTTTTTTTTTTTACTTCCATATAGTTTGCCCATGAAGTGAATGCAAGTCCTGCCCTGCCCAAACTTTACACGCATCCCAATAACCTTTCCAACCAATGTCCTGGATGGGTGCATGAAACCATAGTTGGCATTATTTTTCATTTGGTACTGCCATACTCTTTGCCTATGCATTGAATATTAGGCCTGCCCTGCCCCAACGTTAGACACAACCCATTAACCCTTTGAACCAACGTACTGGATGGCCACATGAAAGCAAAATTCCCATTATTCTTTATTTGGTACTGTCATACTGTTTGTCTATTCATTGAATGCAAGGCTCGCCTTGCTACAAAGTTACACGAACCTCAATAACCCTTTGAACCGACGTACTGGATGGCCACATGGAACAAAGTTCCCATTTTTATAAAATTGATAATCCCCTACTGTTTGCCAATGCATTTATTTCAAGGACTGCCCTGCCCCAAAGTTACCACACCCCAATAACCATTTGAACTGACATAGTGGATGGCCACATGAAACCAAACTGCCCATTATTAGGGAGTTGGTACTACTATACTGTTTGACTATGCAGTGAATTGCAATGTTAAGCAGTAAGACCCTGCATTGGAGAAATGCAGTGTTTTTGGATGAAGAAACTGCAGTGGAGAATTGCAGTGTTGAGGATGAAGAACCTGCATTGGTGAATTGCAGTGGTGAGAATAAATAACACCTCTCAGTGGAGAATTGCAGTGTTGAGGCTGAAGAAACTGCAATGGAGAATTGCATTGTTGAGAATGAAGAACCTGCAATGGAGAATTTCAATGTTGAAGCTGAAGAACATGCATTGCAGAATCTCAGTGTTGAGGATGATGGCCTAAAAGTTCAGAATTGCATTGTTGAAGCAGCTGACCAACCCCTTCAGTTCCCATTATTATGAACTGTGTCTCCCATACTGTTTGGCTATGCAGTGAATGGAAGGCCTGCCCCAAATTTGCATGCACCCCAATCCCCCTTGGAAGAAACGTGGAGGAGGGCTTCCAAAAATTTTTTACCATTACAAAGGAGCTTGTCTCCTATACTTGTAATGCCCACACACTTAGTGTATGGGCTAGGAAACATTTCCCCCTGTGGGGTACATATCAACATACTGTGTAAACTTTTTTTTTTACAGGCATAATAAACACCCTTGAAAACAATAACGTTGTTTCCTACACAGTTGCTGCTGGAAAGGTGCAGGGTTTTAGCAGAAATATGGTATACGAGTAATTGGATTAAGTGATCAGGAAAAGAAGCATGAATGGGAACAGGCAGATAAGTCATTTACCCACTACCAATTACCAGAATGTGTTTGATGCTCGTCAGTAGATAGGTGTAACAGATGCACGTCTGAAGCTCGACATAAAAGATGCCATGAGAAATTGGTTGCCACAGACGGCACGTGTCGTTATAAAGGGTAAAGTGCAAGATGCTCATGAGATGCTTAAAGAGGAGTTAAAGAGGAGTGCACCTGCCATGACTATCAACTCATCCGTGGAAACACTTCTTTGTCCTCAGCAAGTGGACCACTGACCTTGCTCTTGTCCTCATCTCCTCCTCTTCCCTGTCCTCAGGCCATCCACGCTGACAAGACGGTATGACAATTGTGTTTGTAGTACCGTCTAGTGTGCATGAAAGTAGCTCCTTTTGTTCCTCCTCCTCTTCCTCTTCCACCCAATCCACGTTATGATGAGATGAGGATGGGCTGTGTGTAATAACCCTGTATGGTTTCCTGCTCAGTCTCATCAATTTCCACCTGCTATGCATCCTGTTTGATTGTGAGCATAGAGCATTTCAGAACACAGAGAAGGGGGCTGGTGATGCTAATTATGGCATCATCGCCGCTCACCATGTTTGTGGAGCCCTCAAATGACACAATTTTTAGCCCACAGATAGGTGAGGCATGTGACGGAGATACCAAACTGTAAAATATGTGGCCTGTATTTTTTTTTTACTGCAAAATACTGTTAATAATTGAATACTAACTATTCCACCGCTACCTAGATCCTGGCCAGTCGCAAGCAGTGCCTGTTATCTATTCCAATGCTGCCCAGACCCTGGACAGTCCCACAGCAGTGCCTTATAACTATCCCATTGCTGCCCAGACCTGGGACAGTGCCACAGAAGTGCCTGCTATCTATCTCACCACTTCCCAGATCCTGGTCAGTGCCACAGCAGTGGCAGGCTTGGATATCTGGGCATTTTCAGTTTAAAAATACTCTTCCTTTACCCTTTCATGACCAGGACACAGTTTTTTCACTCACATCCAGGTAATAAGCAGTCAAATCTGAGACTGAGAAACAAATGATAACCCTCCAGCAGGGGCTGGTGACAAAGCTGCAGTTGCATACCCTCAATTAGTTATCATTGTATAACGTGACATCTATGCCAAAGAGGAGCCTAAAAGAGCAGGATGACAGTGGCAGATGTAGCAGTTATACTACGTGTCACCCAGCTTTCTCACTGTACTAAATTGCAACTCTCCTGATTTTTGTAGCAGCTTAATTCTAATTCTATTGCACAATATTGCCACCCGTAAATGTGCGAATGAGTATAAGAGCTACAATAGAGGCCATATTGCCCCTCACCCAGCTTTCTCGAGACTGATGAAATGTTTTATAGTTAATTGGTATTGTAGAATTTACAATATCTATCACTCATGTAAGAAGTGAAATCTGGCATTGTACTATACCTATATTTCTCTGCTGTATCCATGCATCATGAATCGTGGTCTGTGTTAAAGGGGGCGGGGGGCCCACTGAGACTATTTCGCCCGGGGCCCTCAAAAACCTGGAGCCGGCCCTGGATGGAGATACCACACTGTAAAATATGTGGCCTGTATTTAAATTTTTTACAGCAAAATACTGTCAAGAACTAGGGTAACACACAGCAAAAACAGTTGAATGGAAGCCTGAAATAGCACAATTTGTAGCCGCAGATAGATGAGGCGTGTGACGGAGATTCTACTTTGTTAAATATGTGGCCTGTATTTTTATTTTTTTATGGGCATTATAAACACTCTTTAAAAAAAACATAGCTGTTGCATCACAGAACACGTTAACCCTTGTCATCTAGTGGTGGTGTCTAAAGAGACGTGGAAAATAGCTTCAGAAATACAGTACAGACCAAAAGTTTGGACACACCTTCTCATTCAAAAATTCTTCTGTATTTTCATGACTATGAAAATTGTAGAATCACACTGAAGGCATCAAAACTATGAATTAACACATTTGGAATTATACATTACACTTTACAAAAAAGTGTGAAACAACTGAAAATATGTCTTATATTCTAGGTTTTTGAAAGTAGCCACCTTTTGCTTTAATTACTGCTCTGCATGAAGAAAAGGTGAACGGATGGACTCTACATGCCTGGTTCCCACCGTGAAGCATGGAGGAGGTGGTGTGATGATGTGGGGGTGCTTTGCTGGTGACACTGTTGGGAATTATTCAAAATTGAAGCCGTGAGCGGTCCAGCTCACCCCAAACCATCTCAATTGGGTTCAGGTATGGTGACTGTGGAGTCCAGGTCATCTGGCATAGCCCCCCAACACTCTCCTTCTTGGTCAAATAGCCCTTACACAGCCTGGAGGAGTGTTTGGGGTCATTGCCCTGTTGAAAAATAAATGATGGTCCAACTAAATTCAAACCGGATGGAATAGCATGCAGCTGCAAGATGCTGTGGTAGCCATGCTGGTTCAGTATGCCTTCAATTTTGAATAAATCCCCAACAGAGCCACCAGCAAAGCACCCCCACACCATCACACCACCTCCTCCATGCTTCACGGTGGGAACCAGGCATGTAGAGTCCATCTGTTTTCTAGGCCACTCACAGCTTTCAACCTCTTGAGACACACAAGGATGGTAACACCCTTGACCTGGTCTTTGTCTGCCTCTGTTCAATCTCCCACCTAAATAACTCACCGCTTCCACTCTCTGACCACAACATTCTCTCCTTCATCCTCACAAATCCTCGACCACCCCAGCACACTCCTACCTACCACACATTCAGAAATCTATAAGCCATTAACCCTCAAATACTTTCAGACTCCCTACACTCATCGCTGTCCCCAATCTTCTCTTATTCTTGTCCTAATCTGGCTGTTCATCACTACAATGACACTCTTAGAAGCACCCTTGACCAAGTAGCACCGCTCACCCTCAGAACTTCCAAACACACAGTAAAACAGCCCTGGCTCACATTGCAAACTCAACTTCTTCAGCGATGCTCTAGGAGTGCTGAACGCCTTTGGAGAAAAACCCGCACACCAGAAGACTTCATCCACTTTAAATTCATGTTAAGAACTTATAATGCTGCCCTTCACCTCGCCAAACAGACCTACTTCACCACCCTGATCTTCTCACTAGCCAACAAACCCAAGAAACTTTTTGACACTTTTCACTCCCTCCTCAGGCCAAAAGCACAAGCCCCTATCACAGACATTTGTGCTGACGACCTGGCCTCGCACTTTATAGAAAAATAAAAACTATCCGTCAGGAAATCTGCTCTCAACCACCAAGTTCTGTGACTCCCATCCCTCCCTGCATTTCCCCTGGCTCAATTTCCACATTTGATCCCATCACAGAAGAAGATGTCTCCAGACTCCTCTCTTCCTCTCGTTCGACTACATGCACTACCGACCCCATTTCCTCACACCTCCTCCAGTCTCTCTCTCCAGTTGTCACAACTCACCTAACTACAATCTTTAATCTCTCACTCTCCTCTGGCATTTTCCCATCCTCCTTCAAACACTCCATCATTACTCCACTACTAAAGAAACCCGCTCTTGACCCTTCCTGCACAAACAACTGCAGAACGGTCTTTAATCTCCCCTTCATCTCTTAACTTTTGGAGTGCCTAGTCTACTCCCGCCTTACCCGTTACCTCTCCAATCACTCCCTCCTAGACCCTTCACAGTCCGGCTTCCGCCCCCTACATTCGACTGAAACTGCACTCATCAAAGTGACCAATGACCTTCTGACAGCAAAACGTAACGGTGACCACTCTCTGCTCATTCTTCTTGACCTTTCTGCAGCTTTCGACACGGTTGACCACCGCCTCCTACTGTCTAGGCTCCAGTCACTAGGTGTTAAAGACATGTTCTCTCCTGGTTCTCCTCCTATCTTTCTGACCGCTCCTTCAGTGTTTCGTTCTCTGGCTCCACATCATTCTCTTCCTCTCACTGTCGGTGTACCCCAGGGCTCAGTCCTTGGCCCCCTTCTCTTCCCTCTTACACGGCCCAATTGGACAGACCATCAGCAGATTTGGCTTTCAGTACCATCTTTATGCTGATGACACACAACTATACACGTCTTCCCTGACCTTACCCTCGCTGTATACAGAACGCCACCGACTGTCGCAGACTCCAACATCATGTCCGTCTCTATCTGAAACTTAACCTCTCCAAAACTGAACAATTCTTCTGCTCCCGCCGTCTACTAACCTCCCTAAATCTGACATTTCCCTCTCGTGTGCGGCACCATAATAACACCAGGCGCAGGCTCGCTGTCTGGGTGTTATGTTTGACACCAATCTCTCCTTCACCTGCCATATACAATCTCTTGCCTACTCTTGCGCCTACACTAAAGAATATCTCTAGAATTCGCCCTTTTTCACCATGGAAACAACAAAAACCCTCACTGTAGCATTGATCCACTCCCGCCTGGACTACTGCAACACTCTATTACTTGGCATCCCCATTACTCGACTATCCCCTCTCCAGTCCATCCTTAATGCAGCAGCCAGGGTCATCCATCTGGCTAATCGGTACTCGGACGCATCCGTTCTTCGCAGTCCTTACACTGGCTGCCCATTCATTATAGGATCCAATTCAAAGTACTGGTTCTCACCTACAAAGCTCTCCACAGTGCAGCACCCCCTACATCTCCTCCCTCATTTCTATCTATCGGCCTAACCGACTGCTGCGCTCTGAAAATGATTTTCGACTAACCTCTGCACTAATCCGTACCTCCCACTCCCGACTCCAAGACTTCTCCCGAGCTGCGCCAATCCTCTGGGAATGCTCTACCCAGGAAATCAGGACTATCCACATTTGCATGGTTTCAGGTGCTCCCTCAAAAACAATCTGTTCAGAGCGGCCTATCACATTCACTAATCAAAGTCATTCTATGTGTAAAAAAGTGTGTGTGTGTAGCCCATTCACTATCTCCATCCATCCCTCACTCCCCCAAGATGGCTGGACCATCATTGTAAATGCACCATTGTATATACACACCTGTACTTTGTATCTCCCCCACCTCATTGTAGATTGTAAGCTCTGACGAGCAGGGTCGTCTTATTTTGCTTTAATTATTGTATTGTTGACGTTGTTACTTATGACTTGTGTTTTGAAACTGTTAAAACTGTAAAGCGCTGCAAAATATGATGGCGCTATATAATAAAGATTATTATTATTATTATCTGTTCACCTTTTCTGCGTGCAAAGCAGTAATCAAAGCAAAAGGTGGCTACTTTGAAGAACTAGATTATAAGACATATTTTCAGTTGTTTCACACTTTTTATAAAGTGTAATGTATAATTCCACATGTGTTAATTCATAGTTTTGATGCCTTCAGTGTGATTCTACAATTTTCACAGTCATGAAAATACAGAAAATTCATTGAATGAGAAGGTGTGTCCAAATTTTGGCCTGCACTGTAGGTCTTCCCATTTTTAAAGAGCGGGTCTCCTAAACTTGTAATTTCCATACACTAAGGGCTGACAAACATTTCCCCCTGTGGGGTAACATCAAGATACTGTGTCAACATTTTTGTTACGGGCACCATAAACACTCTTGAAAACACTAAAGTAGCAGTGGCATCACGGAACACTGTCACCTTGGTGATCTGGTGGTGGTGTCGGGAAGAGACAATGGGGATAACCTCAGAAAAAGGTTCTTTCCAGTTTAAAGGAGCGGGTCTCCAATACTTGTAATCCCCATGCACTAAGTGAATGGGCTGACAAATATTTCCCCTGGGGGGTACTCATCAACATACTGTGTCAAAATTTCTGTAACGGGCATCATAAACACTCTTGAAAACACCACTGTGGCCGTGGTTGTGGCACCACGGAACACGGACACCCTGGTGATCTGGTGGTGGTGTCGGAAGAGACATGGAGGACGGCCTCAGAAAAGGTCTTCCCAGTTTAAAGGAGTGAGTATCTTATACTTGTAATCCTCATACACTAAGTGTATAGGCTGACAAACATTTCCCCTGGGGGGTACACAACAACATACTGTGTCAACATTTTTTTAAGGGCATCATAAACACCCTTAAAAACACTATCGTTGCTGTTGCATCACGGAGCACGGTCATCATGGTGATCTGGTGGTGGTGTCAGAAGAGACGTGGAGGATGGCCTCAGAAAAAACTTTTTTCCAGTTTAAAGGAGCAGGTCTCCTATTCTTGTAATCCTCATACACTAAGTGTATGTGCTGACAAAACATTTCCCCCTGGGGGGTACACTCAACATACTGTGTCAACATTTTTGTTACGGGCATCATAAGCACCATTGAAAACATTAACGTGGCTGTTGCATCACGGAACACTGTCCCATGGTGAGTCACGGGAAAGGGAGCACAACATAAAGTCAGCCATGCGTGGCAGACTGCTAATAGGCAGCACTTCCGTGTCCTCACCAAGATGACGATCTGACCATGTTCTCCTCCTCTGCTCCCATGCACGCTGAACATACGGTATGACAGTTGTGCTTGTAGTACCATCTATTAGAGCAAGAAAGTAGCTTGTGTTCTTCCTTCTTCTCCTCTTCCTCATTGTCAACCAATCTACGTTGGGATGACACAAGGCTGGGCTATGTGTAATCACCCTGTATGGTTCCTTTCTCCATCTCATCGTGCTCCAAATGCAATGCATCCTCTTTCATTGTGAGCAGAGAGCTTTTCAGAATACAGAGAAGTGGAATGGTGACGCTAATTATGGCATCATCACCGCTCACCATCTTGGTGGACTCCTGAAAGTTGTGTAGGATGGTACACATGTTGACATCCATGTCCACTTCTGAGGTCCACAGTCTGAGCTGAATACCGATGGCCTTTTTAATGCTTGTAGTCAAAACTGCCCTCTTCTGCTCACAAATCCCTTCCAACATCTGCAGTGTAGAGTTCCAATGTGTGGAAAAATCACAAACCAGTCGCTGAGTAGGAAGCTGCAAACACTGCTGATGCTTGGCAACGACGGCAGAAGCTGTAGCTGACTTTCTAAAATGGAAACACAGGCGGTGTAATTTCACAAGCAGATCCAGCAGCTCCGGGTAGCTTTTCAGAAACCATTGAACAATGAGGTTAAGCACTTGGGCCAGGCTTGTACATGTGTGAGCTCACCTCGCCTCAGAGCCACCATCATGTTCCAGCCATTGTCACACATGACCATGCTGGCTGTAGGTTCAGCAGTGTCAGCCTTTAGATTACCTGCTCTTTCAGAGCTGCCACAACTCTTCAGCAATGTGCAGTTTGCCACCAAGTATAGCAGCTTCAGCACAGACTGTTGCCACTTGGCTGAGGCAGTGCTGCAGTGTTTCCAGCTTGTGACTGATGTGGTCATTTCAGAGATGGAGGCTGAAGAGGAGGAAGAGGAGAAGGATGAGGTGCAGGAGCTGTCCACTGACAGATGAGGCGTGTGACGGAGATACCACACTGTGAAGTATGTGGCCTGTATTTTAATTTTTTTTTATAGCAAAATAATGTCAAGCACAAGGATAACACACAGTAAAAAACAGTTGAAAGGAGGCCTGAAATGCCAAAATTTGTAGCCCACTGATATATGAGGCATGTGACAGAGATACCACACCGTAAATATTGTGGCCTGTATTTTATTTTAATTACAGCAAAATACTGTCAAGAACTAGGGTAACAAACAGCAAAACAGTTTAATGGAGGCCTGAAATGGCTCAATTTGTTGACAACTGATAGATGAGGCGTGTAATGGAGACAGGGCCGGCGTCAGCACCCGGCACACCCGGGCAAGTCCCGGGGCCCCTGGCGAGACGGGGGGCCCACACAGCAGACACGCTTCTATTGGAATTTGGACGCATATTCAAAATAGGAATCAAGCCAAGTTGCGCGCACTGAGTCCAGATGGTCAGGATTGGTGGAGTGCAGTGAGCTCCCCCTGTCTCTTTTCACGGGTGCCGCAGCCAGGGATGAAGTGAGGAGGCGGAGACAGGAAGAGGTGGGCGGCACTGCATAGACTCCCGGCACTTGCTGAGGTTCATGAGTCCTGCAACAGTGACTAGACAGTGAGTACAGAGTGTCGTTCGTGAACGAGCTGATTGGCACAACAGTGCCTGCTAACTAATCCACCACTGCCCAGATCCTGTCGAGTCTCACAGAAGTGCCAGCTTACTAACTATCCCACCCCTGCACAGATCCTGGCTAGTCCACAGTAGTGCCTGCTAACTATACCACTGCACCCAAATCCTAGGCAGTGCATCAGCAATGCTAAAAACCATCCCAGCAATGCACAGCTCCTGGACAGTTACACAGCAGTGCTGCTTACTAACTATTCCACCGCTACCTAGATCCTGGCCAGTCGCAAGCAGTGCCTGTTATCTATTCCAATGCTGCCCAGACCCTGGACAGTCCCACAGCAGTGCCTTATAACTATCCCATTGCTGCCCAGACCTGGGACAGTGCCACAGAAGTGCCTGCTATCTATCTCACCACTTCCAGATCCTGGTCAGTGCCCCAGCAGTGGCAGGCTTTGGGTATTGGGCATTTTCAGTTTAAAAATACTCTTCCTTTACCCTTTCATGACCAGGACACAGTTTTTCACTCACATCCAGGTAATAAGCAGTCAAATTGAGACTGAGAAACAAATGATAACCCTCGCAGGGGTGGTGACAAAGCTGCAGTTGCATACCCCCAATTAGTTATCATTGTATAACGTGACATCTATGCCAAAGAGGAGCCTAAAAGAGCAGGATGACAGTGGCAGATGTAGCAGTTATACTACGTGTCACCCAGCTTTCTCACTGTACTAAATTGCAACTCTCTGATTTTTGTAGCAGCTTAATTCTAATTCTATTGCACAAAATTGCCACCCGTAAATGTGCGAATGAGTATAAGAGCTACAATAGAGGCCATATTGCCCTCACCCAGCTTTCTCGAGACTGATGAAAATGTTTTATAGTTAATTGGTATTGTAGAATTTACAATATCTATCATCATGTAAGAAGTGAAATCTGGCATTGTACTATACCTATATTTCTCTGCTGTATCCATGCATCATGAATCGTGGTCTGTGTTAAAGGGGGCGGGGGGCCCACTGAGGACTATTTCGCCGGGGCCCTCAAAAACCTGGAGCCGGCCCTGGATGGAGATACCACACTGTAAAAATGTGGCCTGTATTTAAATTTTTTACAGCAAATATACTGTCAAGAACTAGGGTAACACACAGCAAAAAACAGTTGAATGGAGGCCTGAAATAGCACAATTTGTAGCCCACTGATAAATGAGGCATGTGACGGAGATACCACACTGTAAAATATGTGGCCTGTATTTTTATTTATTTACAGCAAAATACTGTCAAGAACTAGGGTAAGACTCGGCAAAAAACAGCTGAATGGATATCTGAAATGCCACATTTTTAGCCCACATATAGATGTGGCATGTGACGGAGAGACCACACTGTAAAAATATGTGCTCTGTATTTTTGTTTTTTCACAGAAAATAATATCACTAACTAGGGTAGCAAACAGCAAAAACAGTTCAATATAGGCTTGAAATGCCACAATTTGTAAAATAGTTAAATTTTCACTCTGTACTATAAAAGGATCTGGCTGAATTCTGCAGTCACAACAAGCAAAAGGAGAAAAAAAAAAACGTGTGTTTCTAAATTGATTTTGAATTAAATAATCAGGTTTAAGATGCAAAAAAAAATTCCTGGCCATTGATACCTGGGGCTATGTATACACGGTCAATATGGACCACTTTCAAAAGTTCAGTTAGTCTGATTTTTTCTTTATAAGTATACTAGTGATGAACCCGTTCTACGCCCGGGTTGGCAAAGCATTTTTATAGGTACATGGTCTCCCATTCTGGTATGTGCTTCCCCCCTCCTATTCTGGTATGCATGGCACCCTCATCCCTATCTTGGTATGTATGGTCCCCTCACCCCCCCAAATCTACTATGCATGGCACCCATTCCTCATCCTGGTATGCAAGGTCACTCCTGCCCAATCCTGGAATGCATGGTCCCTCACCCCCAATTCTGGTATGAATGGTCCCGTCACCCCCAATTCTGGTATGAATGGTCCCCTCACCCCCCATCCTGGTTTGAATGGTCCCCTCACTCCCCAATCCTGGTTTGAATGGTCCTTCATCGCACAATCCTGATGTGCATGGTCCGCTCACCCTCCAATCCTGATGTGCATGGTCCCCTCACCCCCCAATCCTGATGTGCATGGTCCCCTCTCCCCCAAATCCTGATGGCATGGTCCCTCACCCCCCAATCCTGATGTGCATTGTCCCTCACCCCCCAACCTGATGTGCATGGTCTCTCACCCCCCAACCCTGATGTGCATGGTCCGTTTCACCCCCAATACTGATGTGCATGGTCCCCTATCCCCAATCCTGATGTGCATGGCTCCCTCACCCCCCCAATCCTGATATGCATGGTCCCCTCACCCCAATGCCGGTATGCACGGTCCCCTCACCCACCAATCCTGGTATGCATGGTCACCTCCGCCCAATCCTGGAATGCATGGTCCCCTCACCCCAATACTGGTATGAATGGTCCCCTCACCCCCCATTCCTGGTATGAATGGTCCCCTCATCGCCCAATCCTGTTGTGCATGGTCCGCTCACCCCCCAATCCTGATGTGCATGGTCCGCTCACCCCCCAATCCTGATGTGCATGGTCACCTCACCCCCATCCTGATGTGCATGGTTCCCTCACCCCCAATCCTGATGTGCATGGTCCCCTCACCCCGCCAATCCTGATGTGCATGGTCCTCTCACCCCCCAATCCTGATGTGCATGGTCCGCTCACCCCCAATCCTGATGTGCGTGGTCCCCTCATCCCCAATCTGATGTGCGTGGCCCCCTTACCCCCCCAATCCTGATATGTGTGGTCCCCTCACCCCCCAATCCTGATGTGCATGGTCCCCTCATCCCCAATCCTGATGTGCATGGCCCACTCAACCCCCCAATCAGGTGTGCATGGTCCCTCACCCCCAACCCTGATGTGCATGGTCCGCTCACTCCCCAAACCTGATGTGATGGTCCCCTCACCCCCCAACCCTGTTGTGCATGGTCCCCTCACCCAACCCTGATATGCATGGTCCCCTCACCCCCCAATCTGATGTGCATGGTCCCCTCCCCCCCATCCTGATGTGCATGGTCCCCTCACCCCCAACCCTGATGTGCATGGTCCCCTCACCCCCCCAATCCTGATGTGCATGGTCCCCTCACCCCCCAATCTGATGTGCATGGTCCCCTCACCCCCAATCCTGATGTACATGGTCCCCTCACCCCCCAATCCTGATGTGCATGGTCCCCTCACCCCAATCCTGATGTGCATGGTCCCCTCACCCCCCAATCCTGATGTCATTGGTCCCCTCACCCCCCCAATCCTGATGTGCGTGGTCCCCTCATCCCAAATCCTGATATGCGTGGTCCCCTTACCCCCCAATCCTGATGTGCATGGTCCCCTCATCCCCAATCCTGATGTGCGTGGCCCCCTCACCCCCCAATCCTGGTATGCATGGTCCCCTCACCCCCCAAACCCTGATGTGCATGGTCCGCTCACCCCCAATCCTGATGTGCATGGTCCCCTCACCCCCAACCCTGATGTGCATGGTCCCCTCACCCCCCAATCCTGATGTGCATGGTCCCCTCACCCCCCAATCCTGATGTGCATGGTCCCCTCACCCCCAATCCTGATGTGCATGGTCCCCTCACCCCCCCAACCTGATGTGCATGGTCCCTCACCCCCCCAATCCTGATGTGCATGGTCCCCTCACCCCCCAATCCTGATGTGCATGGTCCCCTCACCCCCAATCCTGATGTGCATGGTCCCCTCACCCCTCAATCCTGATGTGCTGGTCCCCTCACCCCCAATCTGATGTGCATGGTCCCCTCACCCCAATCTGATGTGCATGGTCCCCTCACCCCCAATCCTGATGTGCATGGTACCTCACCCCCCCAATCCTGATGTGCATGGTCCCCTCACCCCCCAATCCTGATGTGCATGGTCCCCTCCCCCCACCCTGATGTGCATGGTCCCCTCACCCCCAATCCTGATGTGCATGGTCCCCTCACTCCCCAATCCTGATGTGCATGGTCCCCTCATCCCCAATCCTGATGTGCATGGTCCCTTCACCCCCCAATCCTGATGTGCATGGCCACCCCATCCGCCCTCAACCCCCCAATCCCTGATGTGCATGGTCCCCCCTCCAACCCCCCCAACCCCATGATGTGCATGGTCCCCTCCACCCCCAATCCTGATGTGCATGGTCCGCTCACCCCCCAATCCTGATGTGCATGGTCCCTCACCCCCCAACCCTGATGTGCATGGTCCGCCTCACCCCCAATCCTGATGTGCATGGTCCCCTCACCCCCCCTATCCTGATGTGCATGGTCCCCTCACCCCCAATCCTGATGTGCATGGTCCGCTCACCCCCCCATCCTGATGTGCATGGTCCCTCACCCCCCTATCCTGATGTGCATGGTCGCTCTCCCCCAATCCTGATGTGCATGGTCCCTCACCCCCCTATCCTGATGTGCATGGTCACTCACCCCCCTATCCTGATATGCATGGTCCCCTCACCCCCTATCCTGATATGCATGGTGCCCTCACCCCCCCTTATCCTGATGTGCATGGTCCGCTCACCCCCGATATCCTGATGTGCATGGTCCCCTCACCCCCTATCCTGTTATGCTGGTCCCCTCACACCCCTATCCTGATGTGCATGGTGCCCTCACCCTCCTCCCCTTACTGATGTGCATGGCCCCCTCACCGCTATTAAACTGCACAGATACCCAAAAAAAAAAAAACATTTATACTCACCTTTCATCCCTGTGCTCCAGCGCTGTTCGTTCAGCTGGACGCGGGGAGGAGAGCGGCGCCGGAGTACGCGCATGCCCATACCGCGCGGTCCGGCGCCATATTGCTAAAGACACACTGTAAATGTGTCTTCAGCAAAACGGCACCGGATAGCGCTATTGCGCATGCGCGATCCGACACACACTCGTGGTCTCCTGCCCCGGGAGAAGAGAAGCGCCGTGGCAACGCTCCTCCCGGTCAGGTAAGTATGTGAGTATGGCGCCGGAGATCGCGGTATGCATCCAGTAGGCATACCGCGATATCGGCGCCATACATAGTACTCACCGCTCTGGATGCCTCACTCTGTCTGGAGCGAGACTTGCAGACGTGTCGCGCTTGCGCAGTCTATAAAGGCTTCAGACAGAGTGACGCTCCACTGTTATATTATAGATTTTTGAGTAAAATGTAAATTGTTCTTGTTCGCCGTGGAGGTCATTTGCAGGCATCAAATGGCTCTCCACGGCATCTCCAGACTCTGTCTAATCTGTCACAAGTGCTGATGTGAACCTACTGCCTGCAACATCATTCAGCATGACCGGTTATGCAGTGGGTCAGTAATGGTGTGAGGTGGCATTTCTTTGGTGGGCCATACAGCCCTCCATGTGCTCGCAGAGGTAGCTCTGACTGCCATTAGGTACGAGATGAGATCTCAGACCCTTGTGAGACCATTATGCTGGGGCCGTTGGCCCTGGGATCCTCCTAATGCCGGACAATACCAGACCTCATGTTGCTGGAGTTTGTCAGCAGTTCCTGCAAGATGAAGGCATTGAAGCTATGGACTGGCCTGCCCGTTCCCCGTTCCTCAGACCTGAATCCGATTGAGGGACATCTGGGACAGCATGTCTCGCTCCATCCACCAATGTCACGTTGCACCACAGACTGTCCAGGGGGTTGACGGATGCTTTAGTCCAGGTCAGGGAGGAGATTCTCAGGAGAACATCCCAACCTCATCAGGAGCATGCCCAGGCGTTGTAGGGAGGTCATACCAGGCAGTGGAGGCCATACACAATTACTGAGCATCATTTTGATTGCTTCCACTTTATTTTGTCTTGTTTTGATTTTCATTTCGACTTGTTTCGATTTTCATTTTGGGGGTCTCTCGAAATCCAGGTTAAAAAATTTGATTTCCATTGATGATTTTTGTGTGATTATGTGACAGCACATTCAACTTTGTACACAACAAATTTATTCAATGAAAATATTTTATTCATTTACTTTCTAGAATGTGTTATTTGAGTGTTCCCTTTATTTTTTTGAGTTCAGTATATATAATATATATATATATATATATTTATATATTTATAATATATATATATATACAGGGTGGGACATTATATGGTACACCTAAATAAAAATGGGAATAGTTGGTGATATCAACTTCCTGTTTGTGGCATATAGTAAAGGGGATGGGGAAAACTTTTCAAGATGGGTTTGGTGACCATGTCGGCCATTTTGAAGTTGGCCATTTTGGATCCAACTTTATTTTTTCCAATGGGAAGAGGGTATGTGATCATCAAACTTTTATTGAGAATTTCACAAGAAAACAAAGAGAAATGAGAGAGGGTGAGAGTGATGAGAGTGCCCCCTGGATGGTTCTGTATGGACACAAACATCAATAAGAACCTTTTAGAATATGCGGTTTGCAGCCTGTGGCTTGAGGAAAAATCCTTCCAGATAGCAATTCATTTAGTAGCATGATAGATGTTTCTGCTGGTACATTCCCCAGGCACTTACATTGCCTTCAGCGATTACAGCATCAATACTACAATGTATGGATTCAGACAAGGTGTGAATTGTTTAAAAAATAAATTTTTTTGGCCATTCTTCATTTTAAAGAACCTACAGTCATTACAGAGACAATGGCGGCTGAAATAGACGTTTAAGTTGAATCAGTTAAATCGACCATAAATGCTCAATAATTTTTTTTGTTCTGCGGATTGTGGGGGCCAGATGACATGCTCAAATTCATTGCAATGTTCCTCGTGCCATGCTTTACGCTTCTAGCTGTATGAATTGATGCATTATCATCCTGAAAGATGGCGTTCCCCCCAGAAACAGCTTGAGCCATAGAATGCACTTGTTGACCAAAATAACAAAATAATCGCCGGGCGCCGCTAATAATTCTTCCATGAAGGGATATCATTGGCCCAGTGGATGTACACGAAAATGCACCAGAGATCATCACAGAACCTAAAACTATTTTACGGTTGGGAGAAGGCAGTCTGGATGGAATGCTCCTTTCAGCTAGCTAAAAACTTTGACTCGTACGGAGGTCCGACATAGGGTAAACGATGATTCATCTGCAAATATCACAGATTTAAAACTGCTCAAGGGAACAATTATGGTGGTTTTAAACACCACTCTAACCGCTTGGAACATTTTCCAGTGTCTTAGGGTTTGAGTTCCCGCTGCTGCACAAGGGGAGTCTCGAACCAGTCACACTGCGGTCCCCATTTCATCCCGGCCGCAGTGGAGCCTGCTCAGCAGAGACGTCGGTCCAATGTCTTGCCCATTTCCCGTATGTGCAGAGACTTGCTGCTGCCTCTCCTGGATCTGCTATTATAGCCAGTGCTGGAGCAGATGTCTTTGGGACGAAGTCCTGCGTTTCCCCTTCTGAGCATGCCCAGGGTAAGATCTTCATTGGAGATCAGGGGGGCACATGTTCAGTTACTGCAGCAGTTATTGGTTCCCCAGGAAGGTCCTGAAACTACATGTGTTTGGAACAGTTTCTATTGGTCCTTGTTTCTGGCAGGTCCTGTAGTGTTGTATAAAGGGTGGCATGGCTGGGCCCCATGCGCTAATATCAATCGTTATATGCTTAGCGCCGTGTGGTCATGGGTGTGTGGTAAGGGCCGGCTGAAATAAGCCCTAGAATACCGACTTAATCGGTGAGGAGTTTGGTATGCTAGCTGGTCACGGTCGGTGGTCCTAGAATGGCCCTAGATTGCGGCCATAACCGGTGAGAAGTTTGATTGCCGTTATTCAGGGCCTGGCGTTCAGACGCCATAGATTGCGGGTGACCCCGCGGAGGCATTAGCACATGATCACGTACTATGTTCGCTTAGCTGTTCACTGTTGTACCTGGGTGCTGACAGGACACAGAAGTTTGTCTCAGCGGCTCTGTGACGTAACAGGGTTCGCTTTCAACACTAGACAGCGCAATAGCGTGATTATTTTGCGTTCAGTTGTGTTAAGTGAGTTTGCGCCACACATCACATATATAGCACTGCGGCATCCTTCTAGCGGCTCTGTGGATTAAACCAGGTTCGCAATATTGTAAGCGCATTAGGGTTTTTTGGCAACTCTGGGGATAAAGAGTTCGCTTCTTGGCCTTTTGCTAGCACAGGCCCGCTGCACCGGGGCCCCCGGGCTGCCGCACTTCCACATCTTAATTTTTGGTGATTCCGCGACCCTAACAAATATTACACCAGGGTTTTCTATAAAATGGGG
>JARQOD010000002.1:170175773-170290762 GCA_033576555.1 Oophaga sylvatica
GAAAAAAAACAAAAAAGTTTTCATTTTTTTTATTGCTCCATTCCTGCGCCCCATCGATCCCCTGTAAAAAAAGAAAAAAAAACAAACCAACTATACCCCCTTCCGACGCAGCCCATAGTAACGACAGTCCCACGCGATCCAACCTGCTACATCGCAAGGGGCAGAGCCTGTCATCGCGACGCACCCGCTGATTACCTCTTCCCCGGGGTGACGCTCGACTGACTGCTTTACGGCCGGGTTTCCCCAGCAGTCATGCGTTATCGGGGAGAAACTGCATGTGACCCCCCGGGGGAAAGAGTTTGGGGCCATAAAGCAGCCCCAAGGGTGACCGCCGAGATCTTTCTGCCGGGGTAAGTGCCGCTGACTCCTGACAGACCCGCCGAGGACCTGACAGTGACAGTGACAATCCCGATCCGGTACCCGTAAACAAAAACGGAACTGGGAATGGGAAAATTCCGTAACCCCAAATTGGGCCGATACCCATATTTGCATATCGGAATCAAAACCCAGCCATTATCAAAGTTGCCTTTCCCTAAATTTTGGTCCCTTGTTCCTTCAGCACGTGTTCGTTTACACGGCATTCCTGAAAACATTGTGCTGACGGGACCCAGTTTTTTTCCAGATTTTGGGGGCTTTTGTTCTAAATGGTTTTCAATTGTTTTCTCCTCGCATTTCTCCTCAACCAATGGTCAAACTGAGAGAACAAACCAACATTGGAATTATCTAAGATGCTTGTGTCTCTGTCGGGAGACTGGGTCTCTTTTTTTGCTTTGGGGGGTTTGCTTTTTAAAAAAGGGGTAGCTCTGCCCTTTAGTCCCCGTTTTTCTGTAAATTCGGGTTTCCCCACCCTCGTTTTTCTTGGGGACAAGGGAGGTTCTGTTGTCCGGGGTTGATCTGTTGTTGAGCGTATGCACGATTGGACCAGGGGTGGAGAGGGTTTTCCTCCCTTTAGGAGAAAGGCCCCGCGGTTTGTAAACCGGGGTAGGACTGATGGTCCTCGGTTTAAAGTGGGGGGCTTGGGCTGGGTTTCCCTAAAGAAATTCCTGAGGTACCCTCTCCTAAATTTAACCCTAGGTTCATTGGACCTTATAAATCATGGAGATTATTAACCTGTTTTTTTTCGTTTGTTTCTTCCAGGGACTTTTAAGTCCAAACGTGTTCCACAAGTCCTTTTTGAAGAGGTTTTTGGGGAGCCAGGGGTTCCTGCTGCGTGTTTTCCTGACCCTGTTTTGGGGGGGGGCAATCTGGGTTTGGTTGAAAAAATATTGGTTTCTCGTTTTTCTAGAGAAACCCCAAATTTGTTAAAGGGAGGGGTTATGTCGGGAAAGACAATTTTTGGGGTGTTTTGTTTTCGGACATCCATGCAGGGATTTATCCGTCTATCTAGAACTCACCCTGACCGACCTTTTTGTCAAATGAGGTTGGGTGACCCCTCCAAAAGGGGGGGGTTGTTGGAAGGGGTTTTGAATGAGTTCTGGCAGGGCTCCCTCTGGGGGTTTACAAGGGGTACTATGGGATTGTGGACTGGAACCCCGGGTACTGTTTGGTCTTATTAAGGGATCATTTTCCCTCAGGGTTGGGTGATCAATTGTTTTGGTCTGAATCCCTTCTTTCCATTTTCCCCTTGTAGCCTGCTGTGTCGTGTCTGCATCTCCTGCTATCAGATAAGACAATTTCTTTTTTTGGTTTTGCTATATTTTTGCATTTGTCCTGCACTTCTGTGGGGGCCTTCAGGGTCCCCTCCGGGGGCTTTTGCCCTCTCAGTTTAGTCCACCACTGTGTTTTGTACTTTTGCTTTTTCCAGTTTTTTTTCAGTGGCTGCTGTTTTGTTTTTGTTACACCAGAGAACAATTTAGGTGGTAGAGGTCGTGTGATCTCAGGTGATTTTGAAATTATAGAGTTGGTGTTTTTTCAGGGTTTTCTGAGATTGCAGTAAGTACCCTTCCTATCCTTTTCTATTAGATAGTTTGGGCCCCAGCGTTTGCTCATACTATTTTCTTTTCTGTGTCAGTATTTCCTCTTGTCTAACCGCCATTACATGTTTGGGGGCTTTCTATTATCTTTGGGGGTTCTGCTCCGGGGCAGATAGCTTTCCTATTTCTATCTTTAGGTGTAGTTAGTTTCTCAGGCTGTGACGAGGCGTCTAGACCAACGTAGAACGCTCCACGGCTGCCTCTAGTTGCGGTGGTTAGTCAGGGTACTGCTATCTCCATAGATTCCAACTGCTCTGGTGTATTTCCTTTTTTACCTGCACTCCTCAGCTACCGTACATAACACTGTCACTGTCAGTGTCCGTCGGTCGGTCAGTCAGGAGTCAGCGGCACTTTACCTGGCAGAAGATCTCCGGCGGTCACGTCCTGGACTGCTTCATGGCCGCAATTTCTTTCCCCGGCGTTCACATGCAGAAATCTCGCGATAACTGCAGTGACTGCTGGGTAATCCCGGCCGTAAGCAGTCAGTCCGATGACGTCACCGCCGGGGAAGCAGGTAATCAGCTGTGCTGCGTTGCGATGACAGGCTCTGCCTGTCATTGCGATGTAGCAGAGTTGGATCGTCGTGGGACTGTCGTTATGGACTGCGTCGGACAGGTGGTATACTGTTGGTTTGTTTTTTTTTTCTTTTTTTACAGGAGATCGATGGCGTCGCAGGAATGAGAGTACAATAAAATTAATGAAAACTGTGTTGTCTCTTTTATTTCATTAAAATACTTTTTTCTTGCTGTGTTTTTTTTTTACACATTTAATAACTTTGGGATTAATAATGGATCGGTGTCTTAATGACACCTCTCCATTATTAACCGGCTTATTGTCACCGTGCAATCAACGGTGACATTAACCCCTTATTACCCCGCTTGCCACCGCTACAGGGCAAGTGGGAAGAGCCGGGTAAAGTGCCAATTGGCACATCTTTTGATGCGCCAAATGTGGGGCTGCTGTAGCCTGGTATTACAGGCTGTTGAGGGCCAAAATCCATGGGCCTTGACAGTCTTTTAATACCAGGCCGCAGCAGTCTGCATTTTACTTGGCTGGTTAACAAAAATAGGGGGACCCCTACGCCGTTTTTTTTTCGAGGGGATCCCCTATTTTTGTTAACCAGCCAAGCTAAGCAGACTGCTGTGGCCTGGTATTATCAGGCTGGCAAGGTCCATGGATATTGGATCCTTAACAGCCTGAAAATCCAGGCCTCAGCGGTCTGCTTCATCTGGCTGGTTAACAAAAATAGGGGGGACCCCACGCCAATTTTTTTCGAGGGGATCCCTATTTTTGTTAATCAGCCAAGATATGCAGACTGCTGTGGCCTGGTATTATCAGGCTGGCAAGGTCCATGGATCTTGGCTCCTTAATAGCCTGAAAATCCAGGCCTCAGCGGTCTGCTTCATCTGGCTGGTTAACAAAAATAGGGGGGACCCCACGCCAATTTTTTTCGAGGGGATCCCCTATTTTTGTTAATCAGCCAAGATATGCAGACTGCTGTGGCCTAGTATTATCAGGCTGGCAAGGTCCATGGATATTGGATCCTTAACAGCCTGAAAATCCAGGCCTCAGCGGTCTGCTTCATCTGGCTGGTTAACAAAAATAGGGGGACCCCACGCCAATTTTTTTCGAGGTGATCCCCTATTTTTGTTAATCAGCCAAGATATGCAGACTGCTGTGGCCTGGTATTATCAGGCTGGCAAGGTCCATGGATCTTGGCTCCTTAACAGCCTGAAAATCCAGGCTCAGCGGTCCTGCTTCATCTGGCTGGTTAACAAAAATAGGGGGGACCCCACGCCAATTTTTTTCGAGGGGATCCCCTATTTTTGTTAATCAGCCAAGATATGCAGACTGCTGTGGCCTGGTATTATCAGGCTGGCAAGGTCCATGGATCTTGGCTCCTTAATAGCCTGAAAATCCAGGCTCAGCGGTCTGCTTCATCTGGCTGGTTAACAAAAATAGGGGGGACCCCACGCCAATTTTTTTCGAGGGGATCCCCTATTTTTGTTAATCAGCCAAGATATGCAGACTGCTGTGGCCTAGTATTATCAGGCTGGCAAGGTCCATGGATCTTGGCTCCTTAACAGCCTGAAAATCCAGGCCTCAGCGGTCTGCTTCATCTGGCTGGTTAACAAAAATAGGGGGGACCCCACGCCATTTTTTTTTCGAAGGGAACCCCTATTTTTGTTAATCAGTTCCCTCTGACGTCACTGATGCAGGGAGCTGGTATCCAAGGTACACAGCGGGTTTCCAAGCGCTGCGCGGTGCCTGGAAACCCGCTGTGTACCTTGGTTACCAGCGGATCGCTGGTCTCCCGCCTGTCACACGCAGCGATGCGTGCATGTCAGCGGGAGACCAGCGATCAAAAAAAGGTCCTGACATTTCTTGCGACGATCAGCGATACCCGGCAGGAGGGCTGATCGTCGCTGAATGTCACACACAGCGATATCGCTGGTGAGCTCGCTGCTGCGTCACAAAACTAGTGACTCAGCAGCGATCTCGGTAGCGATATCGCTATGTGAGATGGGCTCTTAAGCGATGTTACCCGCAGTGTCGCTGTCCCAGATCGCTGCCTGAGCTGCCTGTTTGGCAGCTCAGCAGCGATCATGTAGCGATACACCAGCGATCCTGACAAGTGCATATCGTTGTCGGGATCGCTGGTGTATCGTTATGTGACACCCAGCCTTTACTCTCCTGTCAGGCAGGAGAGGAACTCATTCATTTGGGTTTACTGTGAGGCTGCAGCATTAGCTGTGGTCCCTGCAGTAAACATAACCCTTTCTGAAGGATTACACCGTGGGACCTGACTGTGCATGGGATAGGTAAGAATAATTTTGCTTTTTTATTTTATTTTTATTACAGGAAATGGTTTTTGCAGTAAAATAAAAGATGGTCAAAAACATGTGTCTTTATTTCATTAAAATGATTTTTAATTAAAGTGTGTGTGTTTTATTTTTATTTCATGCAATAGGATTAATAATTGATAGTTGTCTAATTGACAGCTCTCAATTATTAACCTGGCTTAAGGTCACCTTTCAATAGCAAGGTGGCTATAACCCCATATTAACCCATTCGCCACCGCTACAGGGCAATGGGAATAGACGGGCAAAGTGCCAGAAAGGGCGAATCTAATTATAGATTTGTCTTTCCTGGGGTGTCTGGGGGCAGATGTTAGTAGCCGGGGGGGGCAAAAATAATGGTCCCTCTCTGGGCTATTATTATCTGCCCCCACTCACTGGCTTTGTCTGTCTGGTTGCGAAAATAGGGCGGGAGCCCACGCATTTTTTTTCAGCAATTTTACACCTCATATATATATATACATGTCATTGAATTTGTGACACATATATATATATATATTTATATTTGTAGTTCATACACTTCTACATAGTATAATAGCCGCTAATTCAATTGCCGGCTTTTGTGAAAATGCAGAACCCGACATGAAATGACACTTGGTGTACATAGGGTTAACCATGTCTTTTCATGTCCTTTGCTATCTAATTTGCACAAACAATTAAATCAGTCTATGTGTGCAAAATTTCACACCTGTAGGGGTTAATTAAAGGTGTAAATTCGTAGCAAAAAAGTCCGTTTTTTTTACAACGAATTTACACCTTTAATTAACCCCTACAGGTGTGAAATTTTGCACACATAGACTGATTTAATTGTTTGTGCAAATCAGATAGCAAACGACATGAAAAGACATGGTTAACCCTATGTACACCAAGTGTCATTTCATGTCGGGTGCTTCTGTCTTTTCACTGAAGCCGGCTTTACCCGGCAATTGAATCAGAGGATATTTTACTATGTAGAAGTGTATAAACTATACATATATGTATATATATATGTCACAATGACATGTATATATATATATATATGTATTCTATGTGTGTATATTTAGTGTTTACAAGGAAAGAATGGGTTTTTTTTAGTTGCGATATTTTGTTCCCATAGACTTACATGGGACTTCCGGTATCGGGTATCGCCGATATTTTTAGTGATATCGGCAATACCATTCCGATTCCGATACTTTAGGATATCGGAAAGTATCGCTCAACTCTACTTACCACAAGTCTTACAATTGCCGACAGATCTATTTTTCTTGCACTTTTCTTTCATCTGGCAAAATTTTGGTTGAACCATCACTTCTGAGCATGTAGAAACTTGGGACGTGGAACCCTTGTCCCTATCTGTGACATAAGGACCACTCAACTCTCTCACAAGCGTTTGCAAAAATGCCTTGCGTGACATTTTTGGTGGGTTATCTCATTGAATATTATCCATGCATTTATACCTGCAAAGTCTAAGGCATTTTCAAATGCATGAACAGGCCATCTCCTTGTGCATGTTCGTGTGGTATATTTTCGTGCCATCTGATCCACTACATCTACTCCATATTTTGTTTCATTGTAAAACTTTACTGTTTCTGGAGTTTTTTTAGCGGAATCAGACGCAACAACAACATCTGGATGGACGGAACTCAAAATGACAACATTTTTGTTGGGCTTTCCTTGATATACTGTAAGTGTAAAATTGTCTTCATTTCTAAACACTTTAGTGTTGTACAATTCCTCTTTCATGGATTTTATTTCTTTAGGCACTTCTCGCCTTATCTTGTTCAGTGTTCCCACGATGGTTGTTCCTTTGCTTTTTAGCTGTTTAGCTAATTTTACTGAAGTAAAATAATTATCGGTTGTAACATTGCGACCTTTTTTCAAAAACGGGTCCAATAACTTCATTACCACATGGTCAGCTAAACGGTCCTCAGCACGGCGTGTGTCATCTTTGCCTAGATAAGGGAAGCCATTTGCCAGATATTTGCTCTCCTTATTATCAACAGCTAGCCATATTTGTGGCCATATTTATCTGGTTTGGAAGGCATGTACTGCGTGAATGGACACCTAGTTTTGCTTGGGAAAAGTTGCTCATCGACCGTTATGTATGGGCCAGGTTTGTAACACGCAATACAATTTTCAATAAACCTGTCCCACACAGTAGAAAATAGAGCAAACTTGTCCGTTTGCAGTCTCTCCGATCGAGTAGATTTCTCATCAAATCTGAGAAACCTCATAATTTCAACAAAGCGGTCCCTAGACATTGTCGCTTTGCAAAACGGTATTCCCCAGTCATTACACCAAATACTGCTAATCGAGTGACGGTTCGTGGCAGATATTCCACGAGCATAGAATATCGCAATGAATGCATCTAGCTCCTCATCAGATAGAGTAAACTGTAAATTATTGTTCCTGCATGCTTCTGCAAGCGTACAGTTCTTTATATGTGTCAATATATATGAATCAAAAATTAGCATAAGATAAGAGCCTAGAGTAAACAAGCTATTTTGTTCAGCATTACACAGTAATACAAGCAGGTAAAACACAAGGAAAATGTGAAAAGTTGACATGTAAATTGAACTACATCTATATGAACATCAGGGTAAATAAGACAGAGTGAAAAAATTATGCACAAAACTTTATAGCAACATTTAGTGACAAAAGGACCTCAAAATATAGTAGGGAGTCAAAATGACTCCCTTCAGTAGTTCTTGGAAAATTTTGAAAAAAACGCGCAAATTTTTCACCAAAATTATTTATTCTCACAAAATCTTTTTTCACATGATATTTGAGGAAAAGTCACCGAGTTTCAAGCCGGAATTCTGAAAAATGTAGTCACAGAAGAGAAATAAAAAACGAAAGGAGTCAAAATGACTCCATCAGTAGTTCTAGTGTTAAGTACCCTTAATGACCGCCGTTAAAAGGCCGTTAAAAGGCGTATCGGCGGTCATTAAGGGGTTAAGGACTGACAATAAAACATTCCAAAATGACAAGAAATTGCATTTTACAGAAAAACAAATGTTAAGAAGCATTTTTTTTCTTGTATAATGACTTGTATATAAGGCAAAATTTTAAAAGATTAAAACAATATATATAATTTAAGTAAACCAAAATTGATTTTTTATTAAGTGTGATTTAAGGGAGCAAGAACAGCCAAACATTAGGGACTAAGAGGAACTCATATACTCCCTGTATTAGACATAAAGGGGGGCATCATACACATTCTGTTCAAATTTTCATGTATTGATGCTACTAGACACATGAAGGCTATGCACTAAGTGCAAATCATGCCAAAAATTATAAGCAGGGTCATTCATACACCTTGAAGGCACCAACTGTATTGGTTCATGAAAATATAGTGATCAAAGTTTAGTTGTTGCACTCCTACACCCATAAAGGCTTTGCACAAAGTGCAAAACCAGGAAAAATTTATAAGTAGGGTTTTCAATAGACCCTAAAAAGCAACAGCTGGCTGGCCTCATTCAAATAAAGAACACACCTGGTGTGTGTCTCCTTCACTTCTCCTCCTTGGTTGTACAAGGAAGCTTGCACCTGCCGCTAGAGTTACATGATGGGAATTTTTTCAACATATTTTCCACAAAGGCCTACTAGCATAGGATCTATCAAAAATGAATGAACACAGATTTTAAACACATGCTAAAAAGGAATAATGAAATGTGTATCAAATGGAAAAAGGGAGGCATATCCAAACAACAATATAATGCTGCTGCAAAACCTTCAGGGCACGAATCAGATTATCTAAATCTGACAATGAATTAAGGTTTGCAAGAGACTTCAAAAGCAATAAAAAAGGATTTTGGACATATGTAAAAAGTAAAAGAAACGTCAAAGATGCTATAGGATTTTTACAGGATGAAAATGATGAAATGGTAAGAAAGAATGTTGAGAAAGCCGAACTTTTAAATTCCTATTTTGAAAATGTTTTCTCTCGGAAAGAAAATGTAACATCAACTGATCTTCACTGTCCTATTAAAGAAATAGGAGAATCCAGGATATTTATAGACAGAACGATATTGAGGAAAAACTTATCTAACATAAATGAATTAAAGTCTGCAGGACCTGATGAAATACACCCCAGAATACTGAGGGAGATAGCAGAAGAAATTTTTGAACCACTCGCCATAATCTTTGAAAATTCTTGGAGAACATGAGAAGTCCCAGAAGACTGGAGAAGAGCAAAGGTTATTCCTATCTTCAAAAAGAGGAAGATGGTGATCCAAGGGAACGATAGGCTGGTGAGTCTGACTTCTATACCAGGAAAGATCTTTGAGAAAATTATTAAACAACATGTACAGTACAGACCAAAAGTTTGGACACACCTTCTCATTCAATGATTTTTCTGTATTTTCATGACTATTAAAATTGTGGAGTCACACTGAAGGCATCAAAACTATGAATTAACACATGTGGAATTATACATTACACTTTACAAAAAAGTGTGAAACAGCTGAAAATATGTCTTATATTATAGGTTCTTCAAAGTAGCCACCTTTTGCTTTGATTACTGCTTTGCACGCAGAAAAGGTGAACGGATGGACTCTACATGCCTAGTTCCAACCGTGAAGCATGGAGGAGGAGGTGTGATGGTGTGGGGGTGCTTTGCTGGTGACACTGTTGGGATCCCAATTCTATAAATATAAACAATACTTTTCTGTTGTACTGTTGGCTCTGGTTGACAGTAACTACAGGTTTATAATTGTAGACATTGGGGCCTATGGAATAACTGGAGACTCTAGAGTCTTTAATTCTTCCATAATGGGTCGGCGGCTTCGCAATAACGAGTTGCACCTACCACCAGCACGTCAACTTTCTGGCTCCAATCTGGAACCGGTCCCGTATGTTGTAGTTGGGGATGAGGCCTTCCAGCTATCAAGGAATGTGATGAGGCCATATCCACGACGACACCTTGTCCACCGTCGTCGGATCTTCAACTTGCGCCTATCACGGGCCAGGTGCCTGGTGGAGTGTGCCTTTGGCATTCTGTGTGCAAAATGGCGGGTTCTCCAGTCTGCTATTCAGCTCAGTGAAGGCAACATCAATGAGGTCATCAAAGCATGTGTTGTTCTACATAATTTCACCAGAATGTATGATTGTGGCCCATCTAATGTTGGTGAAAGTGTGGTGGCCAATGGGGATATGCCTACGCCCCATGTCATCCCTTTACGTCGCCCACTGTCAGGACTGAAAACCCGTGATATCTTTACCAATATTTTGTGTCACCTGAAGGTAGTACAACATGGCAAGATGAGGCATTGTCTATGCTGTAATTTTTTTGTGTGTGTATCTTATAAAATTATTCTTTGTATACATAGTCTCTGTCTGTTGTTAATGGCCATAACAGATGTGTTGGTGTTTGAGTACAAACAACTTATGAAAAAAGACTCCAAACTTTTTAAAAAAATAGAGATTTATATGTGCAAACTGCGACTTGAGGTAGTGACTGCCATATTTGCTTCATATGGTATATGTATGTACAGCACAATAGTGTAAGTGTGCATTCTTACACAAGTACCAAAATAAAGCATGACAAAAATACAAATTATTACATACATAATAGTATGTAAAGACAAAAACCAATAGTCAATATGGGTAGTGCTGATCATATGTGACCCATATGTCGGATTGATAACATTACACAAGTGCAAAATATGCATTTCACAACTGTCTGTGAAATTAAATGTACTCAAATCACTAACATTGCCCAAAATAATAGTATGTACAGCAAATAACCAACGTTCACTATGTATAGTGAAGACCATCTGTTACCCTTATGTTTGGTTAACAAGATTAGAGTATTGCAAATATGCAATAGACAACATGGAGTAACATAAAAACAAAATAAATCACTTACTTTTCCAAAAATAATAATACATAAGCAAAAGAAAAAAGTTTCATTATCACTAGTGAGCACCTTATCTATCCCATATGGTTGGGTTCTTAGATTAGACTAATGCAATGATGCATTAGTCAACAATTTTTCTAATGGATGGGGAAAAAATAACAAACATTGGTATAAATTATAAGATATAGCGAAATAATAATATTTTCCCCTAGTCCATATACCACCAGCTAAGTACCATTTGCTCTTTGTAGCCATTCAGCTGAGTGCAAATATGCTTTACACATCATTGTGTATAAATAAATGTTAACAAATAAGTACCTTTTGTTTTAAGCATAAGACATAATGCAAATACCAAACGTTGAGTAGGCATACACAATAGCAAATTGTTACCATATGTAGCTTAGATGCATCTAGATTGGTGCACATTTCAGTAACACAATAAGACTCTAAAGTAAAATTGAAAAAAGTACTAAATACTTTTGCATTCGTAATATGTAAGTGAAATAAATAATCAGAGCTGGTGGTATGTGGGTGGTGGTGTTGGCGGGTTCCCAGCATCTCTGTGTTGTTGGCTATGATGAGAACCTTGACCATCACCCTGTTGGGGTTGATTTTCAGGGCCCTCAGTTAACTTCTGCCCACGGTCAGGTTGGTGTGCGGGCACATTGCCATACAGATAAGGGAGATTATAATCCTGTGGAAGATGATAGCCACGAGAATCATACCCCCCAATATGACCATGTTAAGCATATCCAGGTTGGGACCAGCCTCCAACACTGGATCTGTACAAGTGGCCATATTGAGAAGTCGGATTATAGCCTGCCATTTGACCCTGTTGTTGCCAAGGTTGGTTGGGTGGGGGAATGGGTTGAGGTGTAGGCGCCTGTGCAGGAGGATCATCAGATCCTAATTGAGCATGCACATTTTGGTGGGGGGCAAGGCGCATAAGGTTACGGGGTGAGAGCTGCCACCTCTCAAGGAATTCAAACACCTCATATGGGGTATTGGGGGGTGTGCATGCGTCAATTAGGATCTGAATTGATCCTCGCACTTGAAGCCTGTCTTCTCGGGGTAGGGGACGAAGGTAGCGGGCAAGGCTACGGGCATACGCCTCCTCACCCTCATCCACAGCTGGCCTTGAAAGGTAATTGAGTACCCCAGTGTCCACATGCCTATGTGTCTCTGACCCAGTGATGTCACTCCGTCTTCTCCCATGGAGGGATATTGCAGCAGGCTGGGGGGAAGCCCACCAGAGGTACAATGGGGCAGCTGCTATTGGCTGGTTCCTCTACCCTGGTGCCTGCTGCTGCAGCAGGTGGGTCAGGTACAGGTTGCATTCCAGCTGCTTGGTCAGGTCCTGGTGCTTGTGAAGCTTGGGGGATGCTGCAGGGAGGGTCAGACTATGGGCCAGCCACCTCTTCACCTCCCCCAACCGGGTCAGTAATGGCCTCTGAGTCTGAGCCTGTCTCCCTCTCAGTGAGGTGGGATTGGGTTCTGTTGGGAAATGAAAGGGGATTAGAACATGTAGGAGGGGTCAGCCTAAACTGTATATGTGTTATGTATGCAAATTGCCACTTCAAAAAAAGAGGACTTGAACTCTATAGCGCCACCTATTGGAAGTAACGATCCTACAAGTTACAATCAACCCTTTAACGAGTCTTGTAATATGACTTAGGATAAAAGCCAAATCAGTATCTCTATGTGTTATGTAGTGTGATGTATGTACTTACGGTCTGAGATCCAGAATAGGTGCAAGAAAACCCAGCCTGTCAAAGTAAACGTACTTTCGCTAACTGGGTGCTGCTGACCCGCTCTTGGTCCTCTGCTGGCGTTCCCACCTGTGTTGGTCGCGGATGCTTCTCCATCTTCTCATAACATCATCCACTGCAATGACACATATAAAGTAATCATTTAGCTAGCTGCACAAAGCAAAATTCTTCTACATACACGTTATATAGTCATTGGGGCCTAGTAGGATGTGACTAAACTAACATTTTTGCGCAAAAAAAAAAAAACATCTTTGGGGCAAAATTTGCACTAGAAATACGAGTACAAGTAACTTACTGATTCGCTGCTGCTTCTCGAGTGGGCTGTCGCCAAAGTGGGGAAACATCTGGCCACAGATGCGCCTCTATGCCGCCTCTTTCCTTGCGCGGTCCGCGTAATGTGCATCTCTTTAGTCCCAAATTTCGGGCCTCTCCTGCACCAGCACAATTAGCATCTCCACATTGATGAGGGTGGACATCATGGCTGACTCCGTGGAGGCGTTCTTCCAAGATATCTGGCACTCTTTTTGAGCTAATTTGCATGTGCCAGCTTCCTCCTGCATGTGTTGCACCATTTCTTGTGAGCTGGAGAAGTCTTCCATATTTCTCGCAAGTCACACGTCTGGTCCGTGTGTAATCCATTGTTTTCTCGCACCCATAGACTTTCATTGGCTTACAATGGGCGTAATACGCGTACAATCGCAGCATGCTGCGGGTGTCTCGCACCGTAAGATACGGCCGAGAAAAATGCGCTTGATCAGAGCTGCCCCATAGAGAAATATTGGTCCATGTGTAATGGTTTTCACGCCTCTCACGCGGCAGAGATTTTGGACTTAAAATCTTAACACTCAATGATGTGCAGTGTCCAGCATTGGGTGCCTCCCCCTATTTGGTGCGGGCTCTGGCAATGAGTCTGCACCTTTTCCAGCACATGACAGTTGATCTGATCAGTTGCGCCAGAAGCGTAAACCATGCCCATTGGCGCCTATGTCACATGACCATGGGTTACTGATGGCTTGGCATGACAACCCAGGGTCTGAAGCAGACCCCTGTGGTTATCATAGCCGGATATCTATGACGCCACCCAGCGATCGGCGCTCATAGCAAATGAGCATTTCTTCTACACAGAGCAGGGTTCAAGCACTGCCCTTTGTAGCACAAGTTATCAGATGATCGCAGCTTCTAGTCTCCTGTGGAGACTAATGAAGCTAGTGTAAAGTGAAAAAAAGTTTTTAACAATATAAAAACAAAAAAAGTTAAAATCACCCCCTATTTGCCACATTCAACATAAAACAATAAAAAATACAAATATTTGGTATGGTCGTATTCAGAATCAAATTAATCCAATCTGTAAACTGCATAATGCAAAAGAAAAATCAAAAAGTCATAATTACATTTTTTTGGTCACTGCAATATTGAATTAAAATGCAATAACGAGAGATCAAAAGGTCGTATGTACACAAATATGGTAACGGTATAAATGTCAGCTTGATATGCAAAAACTAAACACTCACCCAGCCCCAGCCTTGCGACGACACCACAACATTTCTTGCTGGTGGTGTGCTAACCGGTCGCTTTACAGTGGGGGAAGTGATGTAGCGTTGCTGGCTACCTCAGTCGTAGTAGGTGCACGTGTCCTACCTTTGGTTTTGTAGTCCGTCCACGCTTGCAAGTTCATATTCATTAAATGTCTAAGCATGCAACTGATATTCAAATTTTTCCCTCGGCTAAAGGTCCTTCTGCACTTCTTACACATAACCTTTGCCTCATCAATTTTGGGGGGAATTTTCTTTTGTATTTAAAAAAATGAATACTTACCCATTAAAAAACGATTGTATAAGAAATGAGTGTACAGGCACTTGAAACAAGCAAGCACAACATATTAAACAAATGTTCTGATTTTTCTTTTTCTGTAAAAACTATTGTGATGTTTTGCTTATACTTACTAGTGCACTAATGAAGAAAAAAATATATAATTGTAATTTCTATGCAGCAGGACACATGCCAGCTATACTAGCTATACTCTTTTACTAATTAATCAAACTTAACTTGACAGTGCTGCTAACAGCTATTTTAAAACTGTCTCCACTCAATTCAATCTTTGCATTATTCACAGATTACTGCTCTCACATTGTGTTGCTTTAGTGCTACATACAGGTCCTTCTAAAAAAATTAGCATATAGTGCTAAATTTCATTATTTTCCATAATGTAATGATTACAATTAAACTTTCATATATTTTAGATTCATTACACACCAACTGAAATTTGTCAGGTCTTTTATTGTTTTAATACTGATGATTTTGGCATACAACTCCTGATAACCCAAAAAACCTGTCTCAAAAAATTAACATATTTCAACCGTCCAATAAAAAAAAGTGTTTTTTAAAAACAAACAAAAAAACCATCAAATAATAAAGTTCAGTTATGCACTCAATACTTGGTCGGGAATCCTTTTGCAGAAATGACTGCTTCAATGCGGCGTGGCATGGAGGCAATCAGCCTGTGACACTGCTGAGGTGTTATGGAGGCCCAGGATGCTTCGATAGCGGCCTTAAGCTCATCCAGAGTGTTGGGTCTTGCGTCTCTCAACTTTCTCTTCACAATATCCCACAAATTCTCTATGGGGTTCAGGTCAGGAGAGTTGGCAGGCCAATTGAGCACAGTAATACCATGGTCAGTAAACCATTTATCAGTGGTTTTGGCACTGTGAGCAGGTGCCAGGTCGTGCTGAAAAATGAAATCTTCATCTCCATAAAGCATTTCAGCCGATGGAAGCATGAAGTGCTCCAAAATCTCCTGATAGCTAGCTGCATTGACCCTGCCCTTGATGAAACACAGTGGACCAACACCAGCAGCTGACATGGCACCCCACACCATCACTGACTGTGGGTACTTGACACTGGACTTCAGGCATTTTGGCATTTCCTTCTCCCCAGTCTTCCTCCAGACTCTGGCACCTTGATTTCCGAATGACATGCAAAATTTGCTTTCATCAGAAAAAAGTACTTGGGACCACTTAGCAACAGTCCAGTGCTGCTTCTCTGTAGCCCAGGTCAGGCGCTTCTGCCGCTGTTTATGGTTCAAAAGTGGCTTTACCTGGGGAATGCGGCACCTGTAGCCCATTTCCTGCACACGCCTGTGCACGGTGGCTCTGGATGTTTCTACACCAGACTCAGTCCACTGCTTCCTCAGGTCCCCCAAGGTCTGGAATCGGTCCTTCTCCACAATCTTCCTCAGGGTCCGGTCACCTCTTCTCGTTGTACAGCGTTTTCTGCCACATTGTTTCCTTCCAACAGACTTCCCATTGAGGTGCCTTGATACAGCATTCTGGGAACAGCCTATTTGTTGAGAAATTTCTTTCTGAGTCTTACCCTCTTGCTTGAGGGTGTCAATGATGGCCTTCTTGACATCAGTCAGGTCGCTAGTCTTACCCATGATGGGGGTTTTGAGTAATGAACCAGGCAGGGAGTTTTTAAAAGCCTCAGGAATCTTTTGCATGTGTTTAGAGTTAATTAGTTGATTCAGAAGTTTAGGGTAATAGGTCGTTTAGAGAACCTTTTCTTGATATGCTAATTTTTTGAGACAGGTTTTTTGTGTTATCAGGAGTTGTATGCCAAAATCATCAGTATTAAAACAATAAAAGACCTGACAAATTTCAGTTGGTGTGTAATAATAATAATAATAATAATAATCTTTATTTATATAGCGCCATCATATTCCGCAGCGCTTTACAGTTTAACAGTTTCAAAACACAAGTCATAAGTCACAACGTTAACAATACAGTAATTAAAGCAAAATAAGACGGCCCTGCTCGTGAGAGCTTACAATCTACAATGAGGTGGGGGAGATACAAAATACAGGTGTGTATATACAATGGTGCATTTACAATGATGGTCCAGCCATCTTAAGGGAGTGAGGGATGGATGGAGATAGTGAATGGGCTACACACACACACACACTTACACATAGAATGACTTTGATTAGTGAATGTGATAGGCCGCTCTGAACAGATGTGTTTTGAGGGAGCGCCTGAAACCATGCAAATTGTGGATAGTCCTAATTTCTTGGGGTAGAGCATTCCAGAGGATTGGCGCAGCGCGGGAGATGTCTTGGAGTCGGGAGTGGGAGGTACGGATTAGTGCAGAGGTTAGTCGAAAGTCGTTTGCAGAGCGCAGCAGTCGGTTAGGCCGATAGATAGAAATGAGGGAGGAGATGTAGGGGGGTGCTGCAGTGTGGAGAGCTTTGTGGGTGAGAACAAGTACTTTGAATTGGATCCTATAATGAATGGGCAGCCAGTGTAAGGACTGGCGAAGAGCGGACGCGTCCGAGTACCGATTAGCCAGATGGATAACCCTGGCTGCTGCATTAAGGATGGACTGGAGAGGGGATAGTCGAGTAATGGGGAGGCCAAGTAATAGAGCGTTACAGTAGTCCAGGCGGGAGTGGATCAATGCTACAGTGAGGGTTTTTGTTGTTTCCATGGTGAGAAAAGGGCGGATTCTAGAGATGTTCTTTAGGTGTAGGCGGCAAGAGCGGGTAAGAGATTGTATATGGGAGGTGAAGGAGAGATTGGTATCAAACATAACACCCAGACAGCGAGCCTGCTGCCGGGGTGTTATTATGGTGCCGCCCACTGAGAGGGAAATGTCAGATTTAGGGAGGTTAGTAGACGGCGGGAGCAGATGAAGTTCAGTTTTGGAGAGGTTGAGTTTCAGATAGAGAGCAGACATGATGTTGGAGACTGCGGACAGACAGTCGGTGGCGTTCTGTAGTACAGCGGGGGTAAGGTCGGGGGATGACGTGTATAATTGTGTGTCATCAGCATAAAGATGGTACTGAAAGCCAAATCTGCTGATGGTCTGTCCAATTGGGGCGGTGTAGAGAGAGAAGAGAAGGGGGCCAAGGACTGAGCCCTGGGGTACACCGACAGTGAGAGGGAGAGGAGATGAAGTGGAGCCAGAGAACGAAACACTGAAGGAGCGGTCAGAAAGATAGGAGGAGAACCAGGAGAGAACAGTGTCCTTAATACCTAGAGAGTGGAGCCTGGACAGTAGGAGACGGTGGTCAACCGTGTCGAAAGCTGCAGAAAGGTCGAGTAGAATGAGCAGAGAGTGGTCGCCGTTACGTTTTGCTGTCAGAAGGTCATTGGTCACTTTGATGAGTGCAGTTTCAGTCGAATGTAGGGGTCGGAAGCCGGACTGTGAAGGGTCTAGGAGGGAGTGAGTGGAGAGGTAACGGGTGAGGCGGGAGTAGACTAGGCGCTCCAAAAGTTTGGAGATGAAGGGGAGATTGGAGACCGGTCTGTAGTTGTTTGTGCAGGAAGGGTCAAGAGCGGGATTCTTTAGTAGTGGAGTAATGATGGAGTGTTTGAAGGAGGATGGGAAAATGCCAGAGGAGAGTGAGAGATTGAAGATTGTAGTTAGGTGAGTTGTGACAACAGGAGAAAGAGACTGGAGATGTGAGGGGATGGGGTCGGTAGTGCATGTAGTTGGACGAGAGGAAGAGAGGAGTCTGGAGACTTCTTCTTCTGTGATGGGATCAATAGTGGAAATTGAGCCAGGGGAAATGCAGGGTGGGATGGGAGTCACAGCACTTGGTGGTTGAGAGCAGATTTCCTGACGGATAGTATCTATTTTTTCTATAAAGTGGGAGGCCAGGTCATCAGCACAAATGTCTGTGATAGGGGCTTCTGCTTTTGGCCTGAGGAGGGAGTGAAAAGTGTCAAAAAGTTTCTTGGGGTTGTTGGCTAGTGAGGAGATCATTGTGGTGAAGTAGGTCTGTTTGGGGGAGGTGAAGGGCAGCATTATAAGTTCTTAACATGAATTTAAAGTGGATGAAGTCTTCTGGTGTGCGGGTTTTTCTCCATAGGCGTTCAGCACTCCTAGAGCATCGCTGGAGAAGGTGAGTTTGCGATGTGAGCCAGGGCTGTTTTACTGTGTGTTTGGAAGTTCTGAGGGTGAGCGGTGCTACTTGGTCAAGGTGGCTTCTAAGAGTGTCATTGTAGTGCTGAACAGCCAGATTAGGACAAGAAAAAGAGGAGATTGGGGACAGCGAAGAGTGTAGGGAGTCTGAAAGTGTCTGAGGGTTAATGGCTTGCAGATTTCTGAATGTGCGGTAGGTAGGAGTTCGCTGGGGTGGTGGAGGATTTGTGAGCGTGAAGGAGAGAATGTTGTGGTCAGAGAGTGGAAGCGGTGAGTTATTTAGGTGGGAAATTGAACAGAGGCGGACAAAGACCAGGTCAAGGGTGTTGCCATCCTTGTGTGTCTCAGAGGTTGAAAGCTGTGAGAGGCCTAGAGAAGTGGTTAGTGATAGAAGCTGAGATGCAGATGTGGAAGTAGGACTGTTAATGGGGATGTTGAAGTCTCCAAGGATAAGGGTAATGAATCTAAAATATATGAAAGTTTAATTGTAATCATTACATTATGGAAAATAATGAAATTTAGCACTATATGCTAATTTTTTGAGAAGGACCTGTATGCTGTCTTGTATGGAGTATTTGCCTAATCTTTTATTGATTACTTCTCATATCTTTACTGCTAAGCTATGAGTTCTGACACCCACTAATTGTCCTAAATCACCCTATAATGGCTGCTGCATTCCTTACTTAGGCTTTTACACAAGCTATAAAATTCCTCCTGATATGCTATGCTTTACCAGGAGATGCAATAGCTGCCATCATACCTCAATCGTACATGCGGTCATATCAACCTTCTATGGCTGATGCAATCTTCAGCAGTTTCTAAAAATTCTGCCAGACATTTTTTTTTCAATACAGAGATTTTTTTTAACTCCCAGGGACCTGTACACTTTATAAAATTCAACTAGAATTTGATTTGCAACAAATCCCTTATCTCTAGATTGAAGGTATGCTTAGAGAAATGCTTCCTACAAAATAGGATGAAGTATGAACAGAGCTTTAACTTCCTCAAGCATTGAACGCTAAAATGCAAATCAGAAATAAGTATGTTATTGCATTCTCCATAATTGCTTGATTTTCAAGGTGTATTTACGAAAGCTTTCAAGTTTAACTTTGAATTTACCTGCTTTTTCTCATTAAGGCTTAGTTTTCTGTAAATCAAAATCATTGACACATAATAAAAATCATACTTCTGGCCTAAGGGACAATCATTCAGATAACTTAAAATGGCAACAATGGCTATAAAATGTGCTGAGGCAGATCTAATGGGGAACAGTTGGTGTTAGGTAAACTAGGAAAGCAAATAATATAGCTCAAATGTAATGGTGTTCCAAATGTCAACAAAGCATGCACAAAATTAATAACACACACCAGTGCATTCTCGGTTGTAAGAGTAAGTAAAAAGAGGAGAGAATGTTTGTGTTGCAAAAGCACAGACAAAGAAATAAAGAAGAAAGGGACAAATAGGTTGTGATCTTCTACGAATGTGCTTGTTTAAGACCCTTTCCCTATCCAATAATGCTACTTGATTAGTCTGATTAGGGATTAAAACTGTCATCTTTACATACAATAGAAATAATTAGTTGCCTACATACTGTATATTCATGCTTTAAAAAAATAAATAAAATAGTCGTCAACGGCCTATTATTACCTATTTCTTATGAACTGAGTAACTACCTACTATTTTCTTCATTGAAGAATAAAGATTTTTTCGCTGAGTTTAATGATAATAGGAAAGTCTGTGTATGAATTACAGGGATGTGAACATCTAACCTCATTCAAAATATATGAGAAATGAAAATAGTAGAAATATGAGACCAACATTTTCAAAACCTCTTGAATCATTCAGTATCATATATGAGCACATAAAGATATATAAAAATATATATAAGAAAAGTCTTGAGTGAGGAAAAGAAGGGCTCAGTTCTGGTTTACTAGCAGAGCGATACAGTGAGCGTCATGTTGCTTCCATCCTTACAATTTCTAAGACAGCATTCCATTACTGTAAGGTCAAGCAGCAGACATTGGGGACAAAAAATCTACAGACTGGCAGAGGGCAAAAACGACTCTCCACTGACCAGGATGACCGTTATCTTATTCGAATGTCTCTCATCAAAAGCATGATGTCATCAAGTGACCTACAAATGGATTGGCAAATGGCAGCTGGGGTGAAGTGCACAGCAAGAACAGTTCGTAACAGGCTCCTAGAGGCAGGGCTCAAGTCATGTAAAGCTAGAAAAAAGCCTTTCATCAATGAGAAGCAAAGGAGAGCCAGGCTGAAGTTTGCCAAAGACCATAAGAATTGGACCATAGAGGACTGGAGTAAGGTAATCTTCTCTGATGAGTCTAATTTTCAGCTTTGCCCAACACCTGGTCATCTAATGGTTAGACAGAGACCTGGAGAAGCATACAAGCCACAGTGTCTTGCACCCACTGTGATATTTGGTGGGGATCAGTGATGATCTGGGGATGCTTCAGCAAGGCTGGAATTGGGCAAGTTACTCTTTGCGATGGACATACAAATCAAGCTGCATACTAGGTTATCCTGGAAAAACAGTTGATTCCTTCTGCTCAGGTAATGTTCCCCAACTCTGAGGACTGTTTTTGCCAGCAGGACAATGCGCCATGCCACACAACTAGGTCAATCCAAGTATGGATGAAGGACCACCACATCAAATCCCTGTCATGGCCAGCCCAATCTCCAAACCTGAACCCCATTGAAAACCTCTGGAATATAATCAAGAGGAAGATGGATTGTCACAAGCCATCAAACAAAGAAGAACTGCTTAAATTTTTGTACCTGGAGGATGGGCATTTCACACAACATTATGGGTAAGCTATAAATTATATTTCCCTGTGTCTGTTTTCATGGCTGTTATTTTGTGACCACTATGGTCTGCACTATATACACTTTACTATCAGCCTGACAGCTTAGGCTTTCCCATTTTGGGTCTTGCTATTTAGCTACCGTATAGTCTATTACCACCACACCTTACCATTCAGTGTACTTGAGTACTACCCTTCCTTTGACTGTATTCTCATAGATGTTTCGTATCTTGATTTATGTGTTTGATATTTGATTTATTGTACTTTTAATATAAATAATATAAATTATATATTTTTTTATCTATATACTTCCGTCAGTGGTGTGTTTGTGTACTTCGTATCCGTTGTTTTCGATAAACAGTAAAAAATTGCATTGTACAGGAGTGCAAATGAGCATAATTATGGACAGTCAACCAACCATACGTGATAATGTCCTGTCCAGCAGTCACTAGTGTTGAGCGATACGATACTGCAAATATCGGGTATCGGCCGATATTGGCTGTATCGGAATTCCGATTCCGAGTTCCGATATTTTCGTCATATCGGATACCGGAATCGGAATGTCACTGTCACTGTCAGTGTCCGTCGGTCGGGTCTGTCAGGAGTCAGCGGCACTTACCCGGCAGAAGATCTCCGGCGGTCACATCCCGGGCTGCTTAATGGCCGCCATCCTCTTCTCCCCGGCGGTCACATGCAGTATCTCGCGATAACTGCAGTGACTGCTGGGTAATCGCGGCCGTAAAGCAGTCCGATGACGTCACCGCCGGGGAAGCTGGTAAGCAGCTGTGCTGCGCCGGGATGTCAGGCTCTGCCTGTCATTCCGATGTAGCAGAGCTGGATCGTCGTGGGACAATCGTTACTATGGACTGCGTCGGACAGGTGGTATACTGTTGGTTTGTTTTTTTTATTTTTTTACAGGAGATCGATGGCGTCGCAGGAATGAGAGTGTAATAAAAGAAATGAAAACTGTGTTGTCTCTTTTATTTCATTAAAAGACTTTTTTCTTGCTTTGTCTTTTTTTAAACATTTAATAACTTTGGGATTAATAATGGATCGGTGTCTTATTGACGCCTCTCCATTATTAACCGGGCTTATTGTCACCGTGCAATCAATGGTGACAATAACCCCTTATTACCCCGCTTGCCACCGCTACAGGGCAAGTGGGAAGAGCCGGGTAAAGTGCCACAATTGGCACATCTTTTGATGCGCCAAATGTGGGGCTGCTGTAGCCTGGTATTATCAGGCTGTTGAGGGCCAAAATCCATGGGCCTTGACAGTCTTTTAATACCAGGCCGCAGCAGTCTGCATTTTACTTGGCTGGTTAACAAAAATAGGGGTTGATCCCCACGCCGTTTTTTTTTCGAGGGGATTCCCTATTTTTGTTAACCAGCTAAGCTAAGTAGACTGCTGTGGCCTGGTATTATCAGGCTTGCAAGGTCCATGGATATTGGATCCTTACCAGCCTGAAAAACCAGGCCTCAGCGGTCTGCTTCATCTGGCTGGTTAACAAAAATAGGGGGGACCCCACGCTAATTTTTTTCGAGGGGATCCCCTATTTTTGTTAATCAGCCAAGATATGCAGACTGCTGTGGCCTGGTATTATCAGGCTGGCAAGGTCCATGGATCTTGGCTCCTTAACAGCCTGAAAATCCAGGCCTCAGCGGTCTGCTTCATCTGGCTGGTTAACAAAAATAGGGGGGACCCCACGCCATTTTTTTTTTGAAGGGAACCCCTATTTTTGTTAATCAGTTCCCTCTGACGTCACTGATGGTGTCCCTGGCTGACCTGAAGTGAAAGTGGAAAGCAATCAATTAAGCTTTCCACTTCCTCTCCTGTCAGCCAGGAGAGGAACTCATTCATTTGGGGGTTTACTGTGAGGCTGCAGCATTAGCTGCGGTCCCTGCAGTAAACATTAACCCTTTCTGAAGGATTACACCGTGGGACCTGACTGTGCATCGGATTGGTAAGAATAATTTTGCTTTATTATTTTATTTTTATTACAGGAAATGGTTTTAGCAGGTAAATAAAATATGGTCAAAAACTGTGTGATTATTTCATTAAACTTCTTTTTTATTAAAGTGTGTGTGTTTGATTTTTCTTTCATACAATAGGATTAATAATTGATAGTTGTCTAATTGACAGCTCTCAATTATTAACCTGGCTTAAAGTGACCTTTCAATTGCAAGGTCATTTTAACCCCTTATTAACCCATTCGCCACCGCTACAGGGCAATGGGAATAGACGGGCAAAGTGCCAGAAAGGGCAAATCTAATTAGAGATTTGCCCTTTCTGGGGTGTCTGGGGCAGATGTTAGTAGCCGGGGGGGGGCCAAAAATAATGGTCCCTCTCTGGGCTATTATTATCTGCCCCCACTCACTGGCTTTGTCTGTCTGGTTGCGAAAATAGGGCGGGAGCCCACGCATTTTTTTTCAGCAATTTTACACCTCATATATATATATACATGTCATTGAGTTTGTGACATATATATATATATATTTATAGTTCATACACTTCTACATAGTATAATAGCCGCTAATTCAATTGCCGGCTTTTGTGAAAATGCAGAACCCGACATGAAATGACACTTGGTGTACATAGGGTTAACCATGTCCTTTGCTATCTGATTTGCACAAACAATTAAATCAGTCTATGTGTGCAAAATTTCACACCTGTAGGGGTTAATTAAAGGTGTAAATTCGTTGTAAAAAACCCGGACTTTTTTGCTACGAATTTACACCTTTAATTAACCCTACAGGTGTGAAATTTTGCAAACATAGACTGATTTAATTGTTTGTGCAAATCAGATAGCAAACGACATGAAAAGACATGGTTAACCCTATGTACACCAAGTGTCATTTCATGTCGGGTGCTTCTGTCTTTTCACTGAAGCCGGCTTTACCCGGCAATTGAATCAGAGGATATTTTACTATGTAGAAGTGTATAAACTATACATATATGTATATATATGTCACAATTACATGTATATATATATATATATATATATATATATATATTCTATGTGTGTATATTTAGTGTTTACAAGGAAAGAATGGGGTTTTTTTAGTTCCGATGTTTTGTTCCCATAGACTTACATTGGATTTCCGGTATCGGGTATCGCCGATATTTTAAATGGTATCGGCGATACCATTCCGATTCCGATACTTAGGGATATCGGAAAGTATTGCTCAACTCTAGCAGTCACCTTAACAGAGAACTGTGATGAACCCGCAGCTCGACAGTCTAGCTGACAGCACTATTGCATCAGAGGGATCAAGCTGTACTTTCTCCTCACTTGCAACGTGATGTTCCGCACCCGCTTGGGACACGTAAGGTCAGCTTGACACAGTTTTACACGGACATCCCGTGTCCACACGGGCCCAGGGAGCTATGGGGAGGGAGAAAAGGTGGCAAAAATAACCGCTGATGTGGCACCACACGCATTTACAACCTTGATATGCTGAGATGCCACTTTCACTAGCACAAGCGAAACAGGGCCTTGATAGCCCACTAGGACTGCCAACAGTTCTTCGTTAGACATAATCCTGCTACGTTAACTGGATTATATCAGGCCTGAAACCAGCCTCGTTAGCATGTGAAATTAAAACTGAGAACATGAGCGTGTGGATTCGTACATAGAGAAAATTAAATATTGATTCACCTTAAGGGCACACTAGACAAAACACTATATACACAACGGTTATACATATCAAGAAAAGGAATGAACCAGCTCAACCACAGCGGGATACGGCTTGCTGAAGCATGGAACTCATGCGGAAACACATGTAGTACTGAGTGAAAAAGATGTGTCCCAGCTTCTTTAAATCCAAAAATGTATTAAAAAATGCTTCTTAAAATAACCATGCAATGGCAAAGTTCACATGACAAGATATAGTTACCCATTTCAAATGCATCGAAGCATCCTTTATCAAACTATGCATGAACAGGTCCTATACAACTTTTATACAATATGTGACCAATAAAAGAGTGATTTCAAATTACATGACAAACATGCTAATCACATTGAAATTCCATGTGCAAAAAAAGGGAAGAGGGGGAGGCAAAGCAAAGGAAAAGGAAAGAAGCAAGAGAAAAGGTGTGAAATGCATAAAATCATGTCAGTACATGTATATACTTAGACACAAAAAGAAAAAAAAATAATAATAGAACATAAATTTCTTGTAGCCATTCAGACCCATAGGATGGCATGTCAACAAATAAAAAATCCAAAATACCTCTCTGGTCATTAGAAGTCTCTTGATTAGTGTTGAGCGATACGATAATGCAAATATCGGCTATCGGCCGATATTAGCTCTATCGGCCTTTCGATAATTCGTTTCGATATTTTCGTCTTATCGAATACCGGAATCGGATTTGTCACTGTCACTGTCTGTGTCCGTCGGTCGGGTCTGTCACTGTCAGTGTCCGTCGGTCGGGTCTGTCAGGAGTCAGCGGCACTTACCTGGCAGAAGATCTCCGGCGGTCACGTCCTGGACTGCTTCATGGCCGCCATCCTCTTCTCCCCGGCGGTCACATGCAGTTTCTCGCGATAACTGCAGTGACTGCTGGGTAATCCCGGCCGTAAAGCAGTCAGTCCGATGACGTCACCGCCGGGGAAGCAGGTAATCAGCTGTGCTGCGTCGGGATGACAGGCTCTGCCTGTCATTGCGATGTAGCAGAGCTGGATCGTCGTGGGACTGTCGTTACTATGGACTGCGTCGGACAGGTGGTATACTGTTGTTTTTTTTTTTTTCTTTTTTACAGGAGATCGATGGCGTCGCAGGAATGAGAGTACAATAAAAGAAATGAAAACTGTGTTGTCTCTTTTATTTCATTAAAATACTTTTTTCTTGCTTTGTCTTTTTTTTATGCATTTAATAACTTTGGGATTAATAATGGATCGGTGTCTTATTGACGCCTCTCCATTATTAACCGGGATTATTGTCACCGTGCAATCAACGGTGACATTAACCCCTTATTACCCCGCTTGCCACCGCTACAGGGCAAGTGGGAAGAGCCGGGTAAAGTGCCACAATTGGCACATCTTTTGATGCGCCAAATGTGGGGCTGCTGTAGCCTGGTATTATCAGGCTGTTGAGGGCCAAAATCCATGGGCCTTGACAGTCTTTTAATACCAGGCCGCAGCAGTCTGCATTTTACTTGGCTGGTTAACAAAAATAGGGGGACCTCTACGCCGTTTTTTTTTTCGAGGGGATCCCCTATTTTTGTTAACCAGCCAAGCTAAGCAGACTGCTGTGGCCTGGTATTATCAGGCTGGCAAGGTCCATGGATATTGGATCCTTACCAGCCTGAAAAACCAGGCCTCAGCGGTCTGCTTCATCTGGCTGGTTAACAAAAATAGGGGGGACCCCACGCCAATTTTTTTCGAGGGGATCCCCTATTTTTGTTAATCAGCCAAGATATGCAGACTGCTGTGGCCTGGTATTATCAGGCTGGCAAGGTCCATGGATCTTGGCTCCTTAACAGCCTGAAAATCCAGGCCTCAGCGGTCTGCTTCATCTGGCTGGTTAACAAAAATAGGGGGACCCCACGCCATTTTTTTTCGAGGGGATCCCCTATTTTTGTTAACCAGTTCCCTCTGACGTCACTGATTGTGTCCCTGGCTTACCTGAAGTGAAAGTGGAAAGCAATCAATTAAGCTTTCCACTTCCTCTCCTGTCAGCCAGGAGAGGAACTCATTCATTTGGGGGTTTACTGTGAGGCTGCAGCATTAGCTGCGGTCCCTGCAGTAAACATTAACCCTTTCTGATGGATTACACCGTGGGACCTGACTGTACATCGGATTGGTAAGAATAATTTTGCTTTATTATTTTATTTTTATTACAGGAAATGGTTTTAGCAGGTAAATAAAATATGGTCAAAAACTGTGTGATTATTTCATTAAACTTCTTTTTTATTAAAGTGTGTGTGTTTGATTTTTCTTTCATACAATAGGATTAATAATTGATAGTTGTCTGATTGACAGCTCTCAATTATTAACCTGGCTTAAAGTGACCTTTCAATTGCAAGGTCATTTTAACCCCTTATTAACCCATTCGCCACCGCTACAGGGCAATGGGAATAGACGGGCAAAGTGCCAGAAAGGGCAAATCTAATTAGAGATTTGCCCTTTCTGGGGTGTCTGGGGGCAGATGTTAGTAGCCGGGGGGGGGCAAAAATAATGGTCCCTCTCTGGGCTATTATTATCTGCCCCCACTCACTGGCTTTGTCTGTCTGGTTGCGAAAATAGGGCGGGAGCCCACGCATTTTTTTTCAGCAATTTTACACCTCATATATATATATACATGTCATTGAATTTGTGACACATATATATATATATATTTATATTTATAGTTCATACACTTCTACATAGTATAATAGCCGCTAATTCAATTGCCGGCTTTTGTGAAAATGCAGAACCCGACATGAAATAACACTTGGTTTACATAGAGTTAACCATGTCTTTTCATGTAGTTTGATATCTGATTTGCACAAACAATTACATGAGTGTAAGTGTGCAAAATTTCACACCTGTAGGGGTTAATTAACCCCTTACTGCCATCGGACGTACTATCCCGTCCATGGTACCTGGGCCCGTATGACCGGGGACGGGATAGTACGTCATAGGCGATCAGCTGCGCTCCTGAGGGGAGCGCAGCTAATCGCCGCCGGGTGTCAGCTGATTATCACAGCTGACACCCATGACTGTGTGTCAGGAGCGGTCACGGACCGCTCCCGGCACATTAACCCCTTGCACACCGCGATCAAACATGATCGCGGTGTACTGGGGGCACAGGGGAGGATCGCGCAGGGTGGGGGCTCCCTGCGCGCCCCCCTGAGACCCTCAGAGCAGCGCGATGTGATCGCGCTGTTCAGAGGGCTTCCTCCCTCCCAGGACCCGGATCCAAGATGGCACCGGGGTCCTGGAGGGAGGCGGCTACCTCAGTGCCTGCCGAGAGCAGGCACTGAGAAGCCTGCATCTATGCCTGTGCGATCGCTGGTGTGACAGAGTGCTGTGCACACTGTCACACCAGCGATCTGATAAAATACTGTGATGTCCCACCCTGGGACAAAGTAAAAAAGTTAAAAAAGTAAAAATAAACATGTGTAAAAAAAAAATCCAAAATAAATTAAAAAAAAAAAAATATTCCCCAATAAATTCACTTCTTCCTGTAAATAAAAAAAAAAAAACAATAAAAGTACACATATTTGGTATCGCCGCGTCCGTAACGACCCCCCCTATAAAATTGTCCCACTAGTTAACCCCTTTAGTGAACCCCTTAAAAAAAAAAAAAAAACGAAGCAAAAAATCAATGCTTTATCATCATACCGCCGAACAAAAAGTGGAATAACGCGCGATCAAAAAGACCGATATAAAAAAACATGGTACCGCTGAAAACGTCATCTTGTCCCGCAAAAAACGAGCCATCATAAAGCATCATCAGCAAAAAAATAAAAAAGTTATAGCTCGCAGAATAAAGCGATGCAAAAATAATTATTTTTTATATAAAATTGTTTTTATTCTATAAAAGCGCCAAAACATGAAAAAATGATATAAATGAGGTATCGCCATAATCGTACTGACCCGAAGAATAAAACTGCTTTATCAATTTTACCACACGCGGAACGGTATAAATGCCTCCCCCAAAAGAAATTCATGAATTGCTGATTTTTGTTCATTCTAACCTCCCAAAAATCGAAATAAAAAGCGATCAAAAAACGTCACGTGCACAAAAATGGTACCAATAAAAACGACAACTCGTCCCGCAAAAAATAAGACCTCACATGACTCTGTGGGCCAAAATATGCAAAAATTATAGCTCTCAAAATGTGATGATGCAAAAACTATTTTTGCAATAAAAAGCATCTTTTAGCGTGACAGCTGCCAATCATAAAAACCCGCTATAAATAGTAAATCAAACCCCCCTTTATCACCCCCTTAGTAAGGGAAAAATAATAAAATTAAAAAAAAGTATTTATTTCCATTTTCCCATTAGGGTTAGGGTTAGGGTTGCGGCTAAAGTAAGGGTTAGGGTTGGCGCTAAAGTTAGGATTAGGGTTAGGGTTGGGATTAGGGGTGTGTTAGGGTTAGGTTTGTGGTTAGGGTTGGGACTAGGGTTAGGGGTGTGTTGGGGTTAGGGTTGGAGTTAGAATTGGGGGGTTTCAGCTGTTTAGGCACATCAGGGCTCTCCAAATGTGACATGGCGTCTGATCTCAATTCCAGCCAATTCTGCGTTGAAAAAGTCAAACGGTGCTCCTTCACTTCTCAGCTCTGCCATGCGTCCAAACAGTAGTTTATCCCCACGTATGGGGTATCAGCGTACTCTGGACCCCAAGAGTTATTGTGCAATTTGTCCTATTTCTTCTGCTACCCTTGGGAAAATAAAAAACTGGGGGCGAAAATATCATTTTTGTACAAAAAAAAATATTTTTTTGTTTTTACGGCTGTACATTATAAACTTCTGTGAAGCACTTGGGGCTTCATAGCGCTCACCACACATCTAGATAAGTTCCTTGTGGGGTCTATTTTCCAAAATGGGGTCACTTTTTGGGGATTTCCACTGTTTAGGCGCATCAGGGGCTCTCCAAATGCGACATGACGCCCCCAGACCATTCCATCAAAGTCTGCAATCCAAAACGTCACTACTTCCCTTCCGAGCCCCGACGTGTACCCATACAGTAGTTTTCTACCACATATTGGATATCAGCGTACTCAGGACAAATTGGACAACAACTTTTGGGGTCCAATTTCTCCTGTTACCCTTGTAAAAATAAAATATTGGGGCAAAAAAATCATTTTTGCAAAAAAAAAAAGGATTTTTTATTTTTACGGCTGTGCGTTATAAACTTCTGTGAAGCACTTCGGGGTTCAAAGTGCTCACCACACATCTAGAGAAGTTCCTTGTGGGGTCTATTTTCCAAAATGGGGTCACTTGTGGGGGGTTTCCACTGTTTAGGCGCATCAGGGGCTCTCCAAATGCGACATGACGCCCCCAGACCATTCCATCAAAGTCTGCAATCCAAAACGTCACTACTTCCCTTCCGAGCCCTGACGTGCGCCCATACAGTAGTTTTCTCCCACATATTGGGTATCAGCTTACTCAGGACAAATTGGACAACAACTTTTGGGTTCCAATTTCTTCTGTTACCCTTGTGAAAATAAAATATTGGGGGCGAAAAAATCATTTTTGTAAAAAAAAAAATATTTTTTATTTTTACGGCTGTACGTTATAAACTTCTGTGAAGCACTTCGGGGTTCAAAGTGCTCACCACACATCTAGATAAGTTCCTTGTGGGGTCTATTTGCCAAAATGGGGTCACTTGTGGGGGGTTTCCACTGTATAGGTGCATCAGGGGCTCTCCAAATGTGACATGACGCCCCCAGACCATTCCATCAAAGTCTGCAATCCAAAACGTCACTACTTCCCTTCCGAGCCCTGACGTGCGCCCATACAGTAGTTTTCTCCCACATATTGGGTATCAGCGTACTCAGGACAAATTGGACAACAACTTTTGGGTTCCAATTTCTTCTGTTACCCTTGTGAAAATAAAATATTGGGGACGAAAAAATCATTTTTGTAAAAAAAAAAAAGATTTTTTATTTTACGGCTGTACGTTATAAACTTTAGTGAAACACCTAGGGTTAAAAGTTCTCACCACACATCTAGATAAGTTCCTTGAGGGGTCTAGTTTCCAAAATGGCGTCATTTATGGGGGTTTCCACTGTTTAGGCAGATCAGGAGCTCTCCAAACACGACATGGCGTCCAGCCAATTCTGCGTTGAAAAAGTCAGACGGCGCTCCTTCCCTTCCAAACTCTGCCATGCACCCAAACAGTGGTTTACCCCCACATATGGGGTATCAGCGCACTCAGGAAAAACTGCACAATAACTTTTGGAGTCTTGTTACCCTTGGAAAAATAAAAATTGGGGTTAAAAGATCATTTTTGTGGAAAAAATATGATTTTTAAATTTTACGGCTCTACGTTATAAACTTGTGTGAAGCACTTGGGGTTCAAATTGCTCACCAAAGATCTAGAAAAGTTCCTTAGGGGGTCTAGTTTCCAAAATGGGGTCATTTGTGGGGGTTTCCACTGTTTAGGCACATCAGGGGCTCTCCAAATGCAACATGGCATCCAATCTCAATTCCAGCCAATTTTGGTTGGAAAAAGTCAAATGGTGCTCCTTCCATTCCGAGCTCTGCCGTGCGCCCAAACAGTGGTTCCCACCCACATATGGGGTATCAGCGTACTCAGGACAAATTGGACAACAACTTATGTGGTCCAATTTCTCCTGTTACCCTTGAGAAAATAAAAAATTAGTGACTAAAATATAATTTTTGTGGGAAAAAAATAGGATTTTTTATTTTCATGCTCGGGCATTATAAACTTGTGTGAAGCACTTGGGGGTTCAAAGTGCTCAACAAAGATCTAGATAATTTCCTTAGGGGGTATAGTTTCCAAAATGGGGTCACTTGTGGGGGGTTTCCACTGTTTAGGCTCATCTGGGGCACTGCAAACGGAACATGACCCCCATCAACGTCTGCATTCTAAAACGTTACTACTTCCTTTCCAAGCCCTGCCGTGCACCCAAACAGTTCCCCCCCCCCACATATCAGGTATCAGCGTACTCAGGACAAATTGGACAACAACTTTTGGGGTCCAATTTCCTTGGGAAAATTCAAAAATTTGGGACTAAAAAATCATTTTTGTGGAAAATTGTTTTTTTTTTTTTTCACACCCAGGCATTATAAGGTTTTGTGAAACACTTGAGGGTTCAAAGTGCTCACAACAGATCTAGATAAGTACCTTAGGGGGTCTAGTTTCCAAAATGGTGTCAATTGTGGGGGTTTCCACTGTTTAGGCGCATCAGGGGCTCTCCAAACACGACATGGCGTCCAATCTCAATTCCAGCCAATTTTAGTTTGAAAAAGTCAAACGGCGCTCCTTCCCTTACGAGCTCTGCCGTGTGCCCAAACAGTGGTTTTCCCCCACATATTGGGTATTGGCGTACTCAGGAGAAATTGCATAACAACCTTATCTGCCCATTTTCTCCTTTTAAACTTGTGAAAATAAAAAAAAAGTTTGTAAAAGATCATTTTTGTGGCTAAAAAGTTAAATATTCATTTTTTCCTTCCACGTTGCTTTAGTTCCTGTGAAGCACCTGAAGGGTTAATAATCTTCTTGAATGTGGTTTTGAGTACCTTGAGGGGTGCAGTTTTTAGAATGGTGTCACTTTTGGGTATTTTCTGCCATATAGACCCCTCAAAGTGACTTCAAATGAGAGGTGGTCCCTAAAAAAAATGGCTTTGTAAATTTTGTTGTAAAAATGAGAAATCACTGGTCAACTTTTAACCCTTATAACTTCCTAACAAAAAAAAATTTTGGTTCCAAAATTGTGCTGATGTAAAGTAGACATGTGGGAAATGTTATTTATTAACTATTTTGTGCGACATATTTCTCTGTTTTAAGGAAATAAAAATTCAAAGTTTGAAAATTGCAAAATTTTAAAAATTTTCGCCATATTTGCGTTTTTTTCAAAAATAAACGCAAGTTATATCTAAGAAATTTTACTTCTAACGTGAAGTACAATATGTCACGAGAAAACAATCTCAGAATCGCGAAGATCCGTTGAAGCGTTCCAGAGTTATAACCTCATAAAGAGACAGTGGTCAGAATTGTAAAAATTGGCCCGGTCATTAACGTGCAAACCACCCTTGGGGGTGAAGGGGTTAAAGGTGTAAATTCGTAGCAAAAAAGTCCGTTTTTTTTACAACGAATTTACACCTTTAATTAACCCCTACAGGTGTGAAATTTTGCACACATAGACTGATGTAATTGTTTGTGCAAATCAGATTGCAAATGACATGAAAAGACATGGTTAACCCTATGTACACCAAGTGTCATTTCATGTCGGGTGCTTCTGTCTTTTCACAGAAGCCGGCTTTACCCGGCAATTGAATCAGAGGATATTTTACTATGTAGAAGTGTATAAACTATACATATATGTATATATATATGTCACGATGACATGTATATATATATATATATATATATATATATATATATGTATTCTATGTGTGTATATTTAGTGTTTACAAGGAAATAAAGGTTTTTTTTAGTTGCGATATTTTGTTCACATAGACTTACATTGGACTTCCGGTATCGAAATCGGATATCGACGATATTTAGTGCTATCGGCGATACAATTTCGATACGATATTTTTAGATATCGAGCACTATCGCTCAACACTACTCTTGATGTTTCCTCCTCTCAATGGATGTGCAATGCATTCTCTTCCAGAAATCCTATATGAAGCAGTACTTGAAATGGCACGATTTGAACTGGAAAGAGAAACAATGTCAGTTTTGTGTTCAGAAATTCTGACCTTTAAATTGCGGGTGGTACAATCTATATACAACAGATTGCATTCAATTCACTTAATCATGTATACAACATTGCGAGAGTTGCAGTTTATATATTGTTGAATTTTAAATTGTTGGGGGTTATGGAAGTTGGAAAATGTACGAGTTCCTGCAGAAAGTTTACAAGTTCTACATCTAAAAAACAGCAAACGCATAACTCCTTCCAACACAAGGAGAACTACTACACCCAGCAAAGGGGTACAGCCATGGGGACCAGGTTCGTGCCCAGTTACGCCAATCTGTACGTAGGTAGATGGGAACACTTCAACATCTACCAAGGGGGTGTGCTGCGCGCGGACCTGGCCCTATGGCTACGTTTTATTGATGATATATTTTTTATTTGGAAAGATGGAGAAGAATCTCTAAATATGTTTTTAAGTGAAATTAATAAAAACAAATTTTATCTTCATTTTAATGCCACAACGAGCCGGGCCAACCTACATTTTTTAGATTTAGATATCTCCATCAAACAGGGCACCATTCAGACTAAAACTTATTTGAAGCCCACATATTCCAACAGTTATATAGCAACGAATAGTTGCCATCTACCTACATGGCTTCTTAATGTCCCAAGGAGTCAATTTTTGAGGTTACACAGAAACTGCTCCAATATAGTAGATTATGATATGGAAGCAGATACATTGATGAGAAAATTTCAAAACAAAGGCTATGACTACAATAACTTAATGGACACCAAGAGAAACGTCAAAGATATCCCTAGAGAAACTCTGCTCCAGGAATCTAATCCTAGAATACTGGAAAACTCAGTAATCACTGACACTATTTCGGTCCCCTTCATTACTCAATACAATTCCAATACCCACCTCTTTAAACGGATTATAAAAAAACACTGGGAACTTCTGAAGGAGGACAAAGTCATTGGTGACAAAATTACCAAAAATCCAGAATTTATATTTAGAAAAGCCAGGAATATTGGTAACATCATTGCACCAACGGTACGTAACACCAAACAACTATATCATAAAAAGGGACCGACTGACCTTTTTAAAAAAGCCATAATGGGATTTTACCCTTGTAAAAATTGCAAAATGTGCAAAACGCTGAAACTCAGCAGAAAAAAATCTATTCATGCCCAGAATGGAACTGAGTTCCCCATTAGGGATTATATTAGTTGCTCCTCAACAGGTGTCATATACACAATTGAATGCCCATGTCATAAAATTTACGTGGGCCGCACAATACGCCCTTTATGTAAGCGCATTGGAGAACATCTCCGCAATATTAGGAATAAATTTGATGACCATCCCTTATCTAGACATTTTAAATTAAACCATAAGGGATCAACTGAGGGCATTAAAATTACAGGAATAAAAAAAGTCACAAGAGACTGGCGGAAGGGTGACTTTATCAAGCAAATGTCAAGAGAAGAAACCCGCTGGATTTTCAACTGAACACCCTAAAACCAAGGGGATTAACCCCTTAATGACCAAGCCATTTTGTAGGTTAAAGACCAGGCCAATTTTTACAATTCTGACCACTGTCTCTTTATGAGGTTATAACTCTGGAACGCTTCTACGGATCTTGGCGATTCTGAGATTGTTTTCTCGTGACATATTGTACTTCATGATAGTGGTAAAATTTCTTCAATATAACTTGCGTTTTTTTATGAAAAAAATGGAAATATGGCAAAAATTTTGAAAATTTTGCAATTTTCAAACTTTAATTTTTATGCCATTAAATCAGAGAGATATATCACAAAAATTAGTTAATAAATAACATTTCCCACATGTCTACTTTACATCAGCACAATTTTGGAACCAAAATTTTTTTTTGTTACGAAGTTATAAGGGTTAAAAGTTGACCAGCAATTTCTAATTTTTCCAACAAAATTTACAAAACCATTTTTTTAGGGACCACCTCACATTTGAAGTGAATTTGAGGGTCAATATGACAGAAAATACCCAAAAGTGACACCATTCTAAAAACTGCACCCCTCAAGGTGTTCAAAGCCACATTCAAGAAGTTCATTAACCCTTTAGGTACTTCACAAGAATTGAAGCAATGTGGAAGGAAAAAATGAACATTTAACTTTTTTTCCCAAAATTTTTCTTTCGACACAATTTTTTAAATTTTATCAAGGGTATCAGGAGAAAATGAACCAAAATATTTGTTGTACAATTTCTCCAGAGTACACCGATATACCATGTGTGGGGGTAAACCACTATTTGGGCGCATGGCAGAGCTCGGAATGGAAGCAGCGCCATTTGACTTTTTTGGCTGGAATTGAGATTGGACGCCATGTCGCATTTGGAGAATCCCTGTGTGCCTAAACAGTGGAAACCCCCCACAAGTGACCCCATTTTGGAAACTGGACCCCTCAAGGAACTCATCTAAATGTGTTGTGAGAGCTTTTAACCCCCAAGGGCTTCACAGAAGGTTATAACGTAGAGCCGTAAAATAAAAAAATCAATTTTTTTCCACAAAAATTATCTTTTCATCCCAATTATTATTTTCCAAAGGATAAAAGGACCCCAAAAGTTATTGGGCAATTAGTCCTGAGTACGCTGATACCCCATATGTGGGGTAAACCACTATTTGGGCGCATGGCAGAGCTCGAAGGGAAGCAGCGCCATTTGACTTTTTTGGCTGGAATTGAGATTGGACGCCATGTCGCATTTGGAGAGTCCCTGTGTGCCTAAACAGTGGAAACCCCCCACAAGTGACCCCATTTTGGAAACTAGACCCCCCAAGGAACTTATCTAAATGTGTTGTGAGAGCTTTTAACCCCCAAGCGCTTCACAGAAGGTTATAACGTAGAGCCGTAAATTAAAAAATCATATTTTTTCCACAAAAATGATCTTTTTATCCCAATTTTTATTTTCCAAAGGATAAAAGGACCCCAAAAGTTATTGGGCAATTAGTCCTGAGTACGCTGATACCCCATATGTGGGGGTAAACCACTATTTGGGCGCATGGCAGAGCTCGGAATGGAAGCAGCGCCATTTGACTTTTTTGGCTGGAATTGAGATTGGACGCCATGTCGCATTTGGAGAGTCCCTGTGTGCCTAAACAGTGGAAACCCCCCACAAGTGACCCCATTTTGGAAACTGGACCCCTCAAGGAACTCATCTAAATGTGTTGTGAGAGCTTTTAACCCCCAAGGGCTTCACAGAAGGTTATAACGTAGAGCCGTAAAATAAAAAATCATATTTTTTCCACAAAAATGATCTTTTCATCCCAATTATTATTTTCCAAAGGATAAAAGGACCCCAAAAGTTATTGGGCAATTAGTCCTGAGTACGCTGATACCCCATATGTGGGGGTAAACCACTATTTGGGCGCATGGCAGAGCTCGGAAGGGAAGCAGCGCCATTTGACTTTTTTGGCTGGAATTGAGATTGGACGCCATGTCGCATTTGGAGAGTCCCTGTGTGCCTAAACAGTGGAAACCCCCCACAAGTGACCCCATTTGGAAACTAGACCCCCCAAGGAACTTATCTAGATGTGTGGTGAGAGCTTTGAACCCCCAAGGGCTTCACAGAAGGTTATAACGTAGAGCAGTAAAATTAAAAAATCATATCTTTTCCACAAAAATGATCTTTCCACCCCCAAATTGTTATTTTCCAAAGGGTAACAGGACCCCAAAAGTTATTGTGCAATTTGTCCTGAGTACGCTGATACCCCATATGGGGGGAAACCACTATTTTGACGCATGGCAGAGCTCGAAAGGGAAGTAGCGCCTTTTTCAAATGCAGACTTTGATGGAATGGTCTGTGGGTGTCATGTCACGTTTGGATAGCCCCTGATGTGCCTAAACAGTAGAAACCCCCCACAAGTGACTCCATTTTGGAAACTAGACCCCCCAAGGAACTTTTCTAGATGTGTGGTGAGCACTTTGAACCCCCAAGTGCTTCACAAAAGTTTATAACGTAGAGCCGTGAAAATAAAAAAATCATATTTTTTTCCACAAAAATAATCTTTTTGCCCCAAATTTTTATTTTTATAAGGGTAACAGGAGAAATAGGACCCCAAAAGCTATTGTGCAATTTGTCCTGAGTACGCTGATATCCCATATGTGGGGGGGAACCACTATTTTGACGCATGGCAGAGATCGGAAGGGAAGGAGCACCGTTTTTAAATGCAGACTTTGATGGAATGGTCTGCGGGTGTCATGTCGCGCTTGGAGAGCCCTGATGTGCCTAAACAGTAGAAAACCCCCACAAATGACCCCATTTTGCAAACTAGACCCCCCAAGGAACTTATCTAGATATGTAGTGAGCACTTTGAACCCCCAAGGGCTTCACAGAAGTTTATAACGTAGAGCCGTGAAAATAAAAAAAATCATATTTTTTTCCACAAAAATGACCTTTTTGCCCCCAAATTTTTATTTTTATAAGGGTAACAGGAGAAATAGGACCCCAAAAGCTATTGTGCATTTTGTCCTGAGTACGCTGATACCCCATATGCGGGGGGAACCACTGTGATCGCCTTACTGCGATCTTTGGGAGGCACAATGAACAAATCTACCAAAGGTGAAGAATTGGTTTTCTTTTTTACGCCGTTCCTCGTGCGGTATTAGTGATTAGGCGACTTTATTCCTCGGATCGGTGCGATTACAGCGATACCAGATTTACACCCTTTTTTCATGTTTAGTTTCTGTCACACTCTAAAAGATGCTTTTTTTTGGAATAATTTTTTGTAAGAATTTTTTGCATCGCCGTATTTTGAGAGCTATAATTTTTCCATATTTCGGCCGACAGAGTTATCTGTGGGCTTATTTTTTGCGGGACGAGCTGACGTATTTATTTGTACCATATTCGGGCACATAACGTTTTTTGATCGCTTCCTATTCCGATTTTTGTGGAAGCAGAATGAACAAAAACCAGCAATTCAGGAATTGTTTTTTTTTTAATTTTTTTCCCCCGTTCCGCGTGTGGTAAAATTGATAAAGCAGTTTTATTCTTCGGGTCACTACGATTACAGCGATACCTCATTTATATATTTTTTTTATGTTTTGGCGTTTTTTACACAATAAAGAATTTTATAGAAAAAATAATTATTTTTGCATCAGTTTATTCCGCGAGCTATAACTTTTTTATTTTTTCGCTGATGATGCTATATAGCGGCTTGTTTTTTGCGGGACAAGATGACGTTTTCAGCGGTACCATGATTATTTATATCTGACTTTTTGATCGCGTGTTATTGCACTTTTTCCAAGCGGTATAATGATACCACTTGGAAAAAGTATAATTTACTACTTTTTTGTGTTTTTTTTTACGACTTTCACTGAAGGGGTTAACTAGGGTTACGCTTTTATAGATGGGATTTTTACGGACATGGCGATACCTAACATGTGTATTTTTTTTGTTTTTTATTTTTTTTATTACATAAAAATGTGTATTTTTTAGGGGATTTTTTTTAAATTATTTTTTAATATTTTTTTTACAATTTTTTTAAAAAAATGATCTTTTTCAACTTGTCCCTTTATGGGACTTTCACTTTTTTTACTTTTGATTGCAGTTACAATGCATTGCAATGCTCTGGCATTGCAATGCATTGAAACTATAGTGGAAGCTGCTGTGACATGATCACAGCAGCTTCCCGTAGCTAAATGACCCGGAGGTTGTCATGACAACCCCCGGTCATCAAGGCAGAGATCGGGCCCTGCGGTTACATCGCTGGGACGCTGATCTGAGGCAGAGGGAGCTCCCGACCCTCTGCCTCCCCCCCTGAGCTCTGCGATCGCGCTGGATCGCAGCAGTCAGGGGTTAACAGCCAGGGGCGGTGGGGGCTCCGCTCCTGGCTGTCAGTGCAGGAAGCCTGGCCACTGCAGCGCCGGCTCCTGCACTGATCGCGCTGGGGAAGCTGAAATTTCAGCTTCTCCTGCGACGATCGCTGCTGTGTTTGGTCAGTCAGATTGACTGACCAATCACAGCGCTGTGAGTGTGGGGACCGACGGCAAAGGTCCCCGCAGCGCTTGCCGTGCCTGTCAGCTGTCTGTGACAGCTGTCGGCACTGATCTATCACTGCGTGTTTACACGCAGTGATAGATCAAAGGCATGACGTGCAGAGTCCGTCCTGGTGCCGGAACTGGCACCTTGCCATGACGGACTCTGCACGTCAGTGGACTTTAAGGGTTAAACAATGATATAGAACTTTTTGCCTTTGAATAAACGACATTATCACCAATAGACCATTTCATCACTGGACATAAGGAGTTAACCTTAGTAATTAGGACCATTCAACCATTGGCTCCTGACTAATTGATGGACGATATAAATATGTGTTTCTGTGCTAGAAGAGCAATCCCTGAGGAAGGAATCCGACGATTCTGAAACGCGTAGGAACGGCTCTTTAAGCACATCATCCCTTGTTTTTTATCATTACATTTTTTTTCCTGGACTTCTGCTGGGCACCACGTGACTTACTGAAGTCACGTGACCCGAACCCTCGAGCTCCACCGACGTCAGACGCGGCCCCTGCCGCGCCCTCACTTCCTGCTTCCATCACTGCACACCCAGGCTCTGCGTGAGAGCGTCTCCGGCCGGGACAGCTCTCCGTTACTGACCTGTTTTGCAGCCAGGAACTATCACTATATCTCCAAGGACTCGGCTCACCCCCCATTTTTCAGATAAGTTCTGTTTGTTTGCTTATTTCTATCCTGGTTTCATCATTTGGACTTCTCTTCACCAGCATTGATTTATTTATGGTGGATCTTTGTTTCAGCCTTTTCTGGTTACCCCTGGTGGGGTCTCTGTGATTATATCATTTGCGCTTATCTCACAGTAATACTCTAACTACAGCGTGTGTCACATGTTTTTTATTTTTTGTGCACATTGTTAAATTCATCGCACGGTATCTTTTTTACCGCCATCAGTATATTTCTTGCAGCATTAGTGTGCGTTTTTTATGCAGCTTGTCATTCACGTTTCATTGTTGTCAATCAATTGCCTTTTTGAGTCACACTTTTTTATATTTAATCACCTCTAGGTGTTTACCTTGTTACTACACTCTGCTAACGTTACGTTTAACTCATGCGTCATCTGTTGGACATGTGTAGCGTTATTATGCGATTTTTTTGCCGCCTTTAGCGCATTGTTTTTATGTGTTCGTTTTAACCCACCCCAGGGTTTACTATGTATATATTTCTACATCAATCTCCTTCAATGGATCTTATCGTATAGATATCATTTAGATCTATTTCTTTAAAAGTATTCTCTTTTTTAGCCATTTTATTGAAAAAGGCGTACTCTCACCTGGCACGATTCTCTGCATCTCTTTCTTCAATCAAAAGTACCTTTTTTGAATATCCCATCCACAGGTAATTAGTCATATCAGTTATTGTTGTTGTTATACTATAATCAAAGCGCGAGTATTCATATATTCATTTATTTCCAAGTTCTACATCTACATCCTCCGCAGCCAAAGAAACACAGATGGTTTAACAATGTCTTTTGTCTGGCTATGGGGTTAACTCAGCTAGGTGAAATAATATTTCCCAAAGTCGCAACTCTCTTAGCAACTATGTGACAATCTGATTCTAAAATGGTATATAAAGTAGAATCCTCATATAAAATAGGAATATGCTTCGGAATTAGCAATTAACATTTTATGGTGCTCCCCTGCTCGTTCCTCCACAACCTCCCCTAATTGGGATAACTCTTTGGCGTTAACAAGGACACAGCTCTTCTCGTGGCGAATGGCGTAATGGTACTGCTGGAGCACAAGGCTCCAGCATAGCAACCTCCCCTTCATTCCGGATATGGTGTGTAATCAGCTGAGGGAGTTGTGGTTCATTTTCACGGTAAATTGATGACTGTACAAATAGGATTTCAGATGCTGTAGGGCTCGCACAATTGCCAGGAATTTATTTTCCATTGTGGAGTAGGCCACATCCATTAGCAGAATCTTCTAGCTCAGGTTCAAAATGGCATGTTCTTAACCAGCAGAGTCAACCTGGCTGAGCACAGCACCGAGGACAAAGTTACTGGCGTTGGTCTCTCAAAGAATTTCATAGAATTTCATAGAAAGGTACAGTTGGAAGGGACCTCCTGGCAATCTAGTCCAACCCCCTGCTAAAAGCAGGATTCTATAAATCATCCCAGACAGATGTCTGTCCAGCCTCTGTTTGAAGACTTCCATTAAAGGAGAACTCACCACCTCTCGTGGCAGCCTGTTCCGCTCATTGATCACCCTAACTGTCAAAAAGTTTTTTCTAATATGTAATCTGTGTCTCCTCCGATTCAGTTTCATCCCATTGCTTCTAGTCTTTCCTTGTGCAAATGAGAATAAAGATGATCCTTCTACAATGTGACAGCCCTTGAGATATTTGTAGACAGCTATTAAGTCTCCTCTCAGTCTTCTTTTTTGCAAGCTAAACATTCCCAAATCCTGCAACTGTTCCTCATAGGACATGGTTTGCAGACTGGTCACCATTCTGGTGGCTCTTCTCTGAACTTGCTCCAGTTTGTTGATGTCTTTTTTAAAATGTGGTGCCCAAAACTGGACACAGGATTCCAGATGAGGTCTGACCAAAGAGGAATAGAGGGCAATAATGACCTCACGTGATCTAGACTGTATGCTTCTGTTGATACATCCTAGAATTGCATTTGCCTTTTTTGCTGCTGCATCACACTGTTGACTCATGTTCAGTCTGTGATCAATTAGTATACCCAAGTCTTTTTCACATGTGCTGTTACTTAGCCCTATTCCTCCCATTTTGTATATGCGTTTTTCATTTTTATTGCCCAGATGTAGTACTTTGCATTTTTCCCTGTTAAAATCCATTCTGTTAGTTGCTGCCCACTGCTCCAGTTTATTTATATCTTTTTGAATCCTCTCTCTTCTCTAGTCTTAGCTACCCCTCCTAGCTTTGTGTCATCAGTAGTGTTGAGCGATACTGCCCGATATCCTAAAATATCGGATTGGATCGGCCCGATACTCAAAAAGTATCGGGTATCGCCGATCCGAACCGGAAACACAATGCAAATCAATGGGACAGAAATATAGAAACTAAAAAAAACCCTTTCTTTCCTTGTAAACACTAAATATACACACATAGAAAACATATATATATATATATATATATATATATATATATATATATGTGTCATTGTGACATATATATATATATATATATATATATATATATATATATATATATACATATATTTATAGTTCATACACTTCTACATAGTAAAATAGCCTCTGAAAGGGTTAATGTTTTACTGCAGAGACCGCAGCTAATGCTGACAGTCTCACAGTAAACCCCCGACTGAATCATCTCCTCTCCTGGCTGATAGGAGAGGAAGTGGTTAGCATAATTGATTGCTTTCCACTTTCACTCAGGTCAGCCAGGACACCCACAGCATCAGTGACGTCAGAGGGAATCCCGACTGACCTGAAGTGAACTGATTAAAAAAAATAGGGGATCCCCACTAAAAAAGAAATGGCGTGGGGTCCCCCTATTTTTGTTAACCAGCCTGATAAAGCAGACTACTGAGGCCTGTTTTTTCAGGCTGTTATGGAGCCAATATCCATGGACCTTGCAAGCCTGATAATACCAGGTCACAGCAGTCCCCCCTATTTTTGTTAACCAGCCAAGTAAAATGCAGACTGCTGCGGCCTGGTATTAAAAGACTGTCAAGGCCCATGGATTTTGGCCCTCAACAGCCTAAAAATACCAGGCTGCAGCAGCCCCACAAATGGCGCATCCAAAGATGCGCCAATTGTGGCACTTTACCAGGCTCTTCCCACTTGCCCTATAGCAGTGGCAAGCGGGGTAATAAGGGGTTAATGTCATCTTTGATTGATCGGTGACAATAAGCCCGGTTAATAATGGAGAGGCGTCAAAAAGACACTGATCCATTATTAATCATAGTTTGTAAATTTAAAAAAAAAACACAGCAAGAAAAAAGTCTTTTAATTAAATAAAACACCACACAGTTTTCATTAATTTTATTTCACTCTCATTCTTGCGACGCCATCGTTCTCCTGTAATAAAAACAAAAATAATAAACCAACACAATTACTCCCTGTCCGATGCAGTCCAAAATCACGAGTGTCCCACGACGAGTCCAGCTCTGCTACATCTGGATGACAGGCTGAGTCTGACATCCACATAGAGCAGAGCTGCTTACCAGAGCTGCGTCCCCGGCGGTGACGTAATCCGGACTGGTTTACGGTCAGCTGTCGCGAGAGTACAGCAGGCCGAGATTACCCAGTACCCGGCAGTCACTGCAGTTATCGCGAGATTCTGAACGTGACCGCCAGGGACAGGGTAATGGCGGCCATCCAGGAGGACGTGACCGCCGAGGAAGGGGATCTTCTGCCAGGTAAGTGCGGACTCTGCTGAGTCCTGACACCTGACTAACCCGACCGACACTGACAGTGACAGTTTCGGGAAGTTCCTGTGTCACGTACTTCGTTCTGTGACACAGGAACTCCCATAGACTTAGTCGGAAAACTCAGTTTCCGGTATCCGATATGACAAAAATATCGGAACTCAGAATCGGAATTCCGATACAGCGAATATCGGCCGATACCCGATATTTGCAGTATCGGAATGCTCAACACTAGTCATCAGCAAATTTGATCAGTTTACCCTCAATTCCTTCATCTAAATCATTGATAAAGATGTTGAACAATACAGGGCCCAAAACAGAACCCTGTGGTACCCCACTTTAGACATTCTTCCAACTGGATGTGCAGCCATTTACGACCACACTTTGGGTTCGATCACTAAGCCAGTTATGAATCCACCTAACAGTTGCCTTTTCCATTCCATAATTAGTCATTTTTTCAAAAAGGATTGTGTGAGATACTTTGTCAAATGCTTTGCTGAAGTCAAGAAATACTATATCTACAGCATTTCCCTGATCCACCCAGTCAGTTATTCTGTCATAGAAGGAAATTAAGTTAGTCTGACATAACTCCTACAAACGGCCTTAAGAAATTGACTGTGCAGGACAGCTTCTTCATGGTGAGGTCCGTCAGGGGTTTCTCCAGGCTATAGCGGGGGAAAAGCATCCTATAGTACCAGGCAGTGCCAAAGAAGGACATCACCTGTTTCTTGGTCCAGGGGGGCCGGAATCAGATGGCATCCATCTTATTGAACCCTGACTTCAGAGCCCCCTCCGCCCACCCAATGGACCTCATTCATGCCCAGCTGAATCTTTTTCGGCTTAATAGAAAAGCCTGTCCAGCGGATCCCAATGAGCACCTGCGCCAGATGCTCTAGGTGATCCTCCCAGGTGGACTGAAGATGGCAATGTCTTCCATGTATTACATTGCCATGTATTTGAAGGGTCCATGTTGCGTACCATTTGTCATTGGTGCTCATGCTGACATTCTGAAATGAGAGTCTCGTAGGTGACCTTGTCCCCAGCTCAGAGACTTGCCAGGGCAGCATTCAGAGGATCATCCTAGCCAGACTGACTGAGGGAATAGGCAGGTGATTAGTGGCCCACTGCGAGACTGACCACTGGCGACTGTCTGCTTCAGGAGCAAGGCCTGTACTTCCATCTGCTTGAGCAATATCATCTTCTATCTCCATCTAACGTCAATAGCTTTGCCCATCTCCCTAGCTCTGCCCTTGATACCACCGGCCATTCTTGCAACCTTTGGTCACTGACACAGAGCTGCAACCTGATGCACCCACACACTTTTCAGTATTTACATTCAGACTGTCTAGTGCTGAGATGATCTTAAGACCCTGAGGAGAAACAAGGGGTCAGCGTGTGCTCTAGTCCGCTAGCCGAAACTGCATGGATCAGGGCACTAACCACCGAATGCCCACTCTTCTTTTATCGTGGGCAGAATACTACTCAGGCAATACAGGGTGAGGGTAAAACAGTGTGGCAATACTTTATAGAACCACAAAACAAGCAAATAACACATAAAACAGTCCCAGCAAAATAACCAAGATGGTGGAAAATTACAGAGTCTCTCCTTTCCGCTGACTAGGCAGGATAAGAGCAGCTGTGACTTCAGAGCTTCCAGGCCAAGCACCCCAATCTGTGGCACACACAGAGAGGAGGGTATAAGGCCAGGTGCACCGGTGGACCACAACCTGACTTCTCCAAACCTCTCCATGGAGCAAGGTGACCGGTGGGTACCAATCCTGGTATTCTTGGGCTCAGGTGAATGGTTTGTTTAAATCATGACTACCCCAAACATATTCATGGATTCAGTGATGGTTAATGAAACAGATCTGTAGTCTTTCAGCCTGGGCCCTAGTTCTCTAAGCTGGCATCCTGTAGAATGTCAAATCTGTATCCCTCTTGGTAGAGCCATGATCTGGCAGCTATCCAGTAGAGTGATTCTGCTGGTAGTTCTGTAAAGAGTCTATAGTTCTTTTGATTTCTGGATACTTGCATATTTGGTTAACCTGTTACAGAGGCATATCCCACTTATATAGTTCACAACTGTTATCCTTCAAGGCATCGTCCAGAGATCAAGAGGAAGATGTGGTGAGATTGACTTGCATCGCTTGCTATTTAATCAATTTTCATTGTTTTTGCTCCTCTGTTTTGCAAGTCAACAACCTGCATAGCCTGGTATAATATGTAATCAGCATATCAGCAAACATCATTTTTCAGTGACTCTGCATCCCTGTTTTGCAAGCATGGGCGTACCCAGGATCAAAACTAGGGAGGGGCAAGCCAATGTCACATCTTATACAGGTTACATCATATACACTGTACATTATCCTGCATATTAGGTATGGAGCATTAGAACTGTTGTATATTGTATAATACAGCAGTGTATGCGACAATACGCTGTATATACCATATATTATACATGGCACAAATAAGAGGCATTATAACCTGTATATGAAAAGTATAATACAGCAGTGTAAATACACTCTATATACTGCACACGATGTGTATGACCCTGTATACACCATATACTACACTCTTATTTTAAAGTAAAAAAAAAAAAAACAGGAACAAATACAATACTTAAAAAAAGAACAAGTAAAGTTAAAAATCAACAAAATTACTGGTATTTCAATGGGAACTATGGGCCTGCTTTTGGCTAATGAGATGGTCAATGTTCCGTTCCATATTTGTCATTGCTAGTCGTAACAAGTGAAGCAATTTTTCTCTTTCTTGATATCATTATTTCCTAGGGATTCCAAATTGCTATTAGTAAAATACCAATATATATACAGCGCTACAAAAACAATATACCAGCAATAAAACTGACCACACAGAGACATATAGACTGCACTGCCCATCACTGCAGCCTTGCCAATCCATATCATTTCATCCTCATCAGTGCACATATTGGCACAACTCCGCTTTTAGCTCAGGCTCAGACTGGTGTGGTGCGAGAGTCCGTAATAGGCAGGTAAATGTCCCCAATAGGCAGCATAATCTCCCATAGGCAGCATAATCCCTCATAGGCAGCATAATCCCCCATAGGCAGCATAGTAGTCCCCAATAGGCAGCATAATCCCCATAGGCTGCATAGTCCCCCATAGGCAGTATAATCCCCCATAGGCAGCATAATCCCCCATAGGCAGCGTAATCCCCATAGGCAGCGTAGTAGTCCCCAATAGGCAGCATAGTCACCCATAGGCAGCATAATCCCCCATAGGCAGAATAGTCCCTATAGGCAGCATAGTCCCCCATAGGCAGCATAGTCCCCCATAGACAGCATAGTAGTCCCCAATAGGCAGCATAATCCCCCATAGGCAACATAGTCCCTCATAGGCAGCATAATTCCCCATAAGCAGCATAGTCCCCCATAGGCAGCATAATCCCCCATGGGCAGCATAATCCCCTGTAGGCACCATAGTAGTCCCCATAGGCAGCATAATCCCCCATAGGCAACATAGTAGTCCCCAATAGGCAGCATAATCCCCCATAGGCAGCATAGCCCTCCATAGGCAGCATAATCCCCCATAAGTAGCATAGTCCTCAATAGGCAGCATAATCCCTCATAGGCAGCATAGTAGTCCCCAATAGGCAGCATAATGCCCCATAGGCAGCATAATCCCCCCATAGGCAGCATAATCCCCCATAGGCAGCATAATCCCTCAACAGGCAGGTCAATCCCCCCATAGGCAGCATAGTCCCCTAACAGGCAGGTAAATGCCCCAATAGGCAGCATAATCCCCCATAGGCAGCATAGTAGTCCCCAATAAGCAGCATAATCCCCCATAGGCAGCATAGTCCCCCATAAGCAGCATAATCCCCCATAAGCCGCATAGTCCGCAATAGGCAGCATAATCCCCCATAGGCAGCATAGTCCCCCAATAGGTAGCATAATCCCCCCATAGGCAGCGGCAGGTAAATAACCCAATAGGCAGCATAATCCCCCATAGGCAGCATAGTAGTCCCCAATAGGCAGCATATTCCCCCATAGGCAGCATAATCCCCCATAAGCAGCATAGTCCCCCATAGGCAGCATAATCCACCATAGGCAGCATAGTCCCCCAATAGGCAGCATAGTCCCCCATAGGCAGCATAGTCCCCCAATAGGCAGGTAAATGCCCCAATAGGCTGCATAGTAGTCCCCAATAGGCAGCATAATCCCCCATAAGCAGCATAGTCCCCAATAGGCCGGGTCCGGCGTTAAAAAAAAAAATGCCAGTACTCACCTATCTCCCCCGCAGCTCTGAAGAAGCGCTTTCTGGACTCTGTCTTCTCCTGGCACAGGCGGCGTGACGTCATCAGGGCGCGCATGCGGCGTGATGACGATCACGTCGTCTGTGCTGCATATGGAAGGCAGCAAGGCGTTCTTCACCACATTCCGCCGCGATTAAAGGGCCCGCCGGCACTGAACTGTCAGTTCAATGTCGGCAGGACCGACAGGCAGGTTCTTTCATTGTGCGCCCCTACTTCTAGCTGCCCCCCCTGCCCCATGGAGGGTACGCCCATGTTTGCAAGTAAACTGTAGGAGCTGATATAAGAGGTAAATAACAAACATTCATCAATTTACAAATATCTATTCAACCTACAAGAAAAGTCAACATTTCAGACTCTTGGGAAACCGAAGAAAAAAAAATAAATTCAAAAGTCACATGTAGATAACTGTCTATGCCTTCTGTCTTACTGAAAATAGACATCTGGATAAATAAGATAAAATACTGTGTCATCACAGACCCCAGGAGCAAAACGCTACTGCTGGTAGTCTTATAGTGTCTGGGATAATGGGTCCCACACACACACTATTATCTCAATCCAACTGTTCTGCCACCACACGTGATGAACTAGCACCTCGCCACCCCACCTGACATCACTATTACATCGGAGGGATCACGTGGTATGGTCTCCTTAATTACATCAACGTGAAATTCCGTACCCCCTGGTGACCTATAAGGTCAGCTTAGCACAGTTTTTTTAACAATACTTTTTATTGGTTTTTAACATCTATAATTATACAATAAAATTATTTAGACTTAGTTTAGAAACTTTCAGATTTAGTTTCGCTTCTTAGATTTTCAAAATGAAATGATCACAAACAATTTAATTGAAAAAACAAAAAACAAAACATACAGTTCCACACCTAGCCTCCCTCTACCCAGACATGCAAGATAAACTATGTATATTTCCAGTGTTCACTTCTATCCTATTATTCTCTTGACCAAAGTAACCCCTCGGATGTTTCACATCCTTATTTAATCTCTATACAATGTTCTCTGTTAGCCTATATCTTTCCTTACATTTCTCTCTACATTCAGATCAATTATATTAGCTTTCCCAATGTTCCACACAAGTCTTCCAGTAAACACCAACTGGTCTGGTCAAAGGGCTTCATGATTAGAAATGAGCGAATATGTTCAAAAACCGATCGCCAAACATAAATTTGGCATGAATAGGGCACATTCAGATTTGTGATCAGAAACACGAGAACATTTTTATAAAATTGAATACGAATCAGTAACATTTGTTAAAGTACGGAAAAATAATTGTGTTGCCACTAAAGTATTTAGAGCACTTTGTCTAGGATAGTGGTGGTATATGATGAGCGTGAGGCCGGTGTTTCATGAGGGAAAAGGGTGGGGAGAGCCCAGACGAGCGGCGTACTTGTAAACTTTTTTTTCTAACTTTATGTATGCTCATTGCAGCTAGCAAATCAAGACACAAGAAACATCCTCAATATCCCTACACAACGGCTTGCGTCATTGGCTGCTAAAATCACATTTCCCTCTCTATATAAAGAGCGGTCATCTTGTTTTAGCACCATTTTGTTCAATATAACAGCACAGAGAGATTGCTCCTGATATAGGGCCTCGGTGCTGATAGATTATAGCTAGTTAGCTAGGCGATTGTTTCTACGTTACATAGTTTAGGTAGCTAGTGTCTTGTGGGACTGTGACCTTCAAGCAGATTTTTGTGCCATTAATGAGGTCCACAGACAAAGACAGCAGGGCACATTTCATAGAAATATGTTGTGCACCAATTCTATTGTGATCATGTAGGGGTGGCATTTATGTACATTTATTCTAAGTACATTTTTCAAAGTACTTTTTGCAGATAAGCATGGCAGTTAGACAGGGCAGGAGACAAGTAAAAAACATTTAAACAAATCTATTCCCAGTATTTTTGGATTGCATCAAATATTCACCATTCATTTGTATAATTTATATCCTGGCTGCTGCAGCCACTCATATCCACTGTCTTATCACAAACTCTTTACACTCCATTCATATTGGCCCCTCTCCTCTCCTATGTATAGTACTCACACTCTTTTCACATTGCTAAATTGCACAGATCCATTCAGTCTCCCATTAGAGTTGAGCGATACTTTCCCATATCCAAAAGTATCGGCATCGGAATGGTATCGCCGATACCCAAAAAATATCGGCGATACCCGATACCGATACCGGAAGTCCAATGTAAGTCTATGGGAACTAAATATCGAAATAAAAAAAAACCCCATTCTTGCCTTGTAGGTTAATTGTACATGAAGGAAAACAACAAAGAGTAATGTAGAATGTATTGGGGGAGGTTGAGGAGACATTAAAGGCATAGATGTTTAACCCAATCCAATGGAATAGCATTAATTTTTTTTTTTAGGAAATACGTTCGGATTGACGAAGAAATTCACAATGTTGTTAACCTTTTTTCTATTTTGTCAAATATGTCTGTTTCACAATTCCATGGTCTTCACCTTTTTAACTTTTCACACACTTTCTCCTTCATAATCTTCAGCAGCATCATCTTTCTCATCAAAATTATTCTTCATCTTCACCTTCTTAATCTTCTAAAACTTCTTGCTATTCATCTTTTTGTTAAATTACTTATATTGTTCTTATTAAAACAGTTATTATTCTTCATATTCTACTTCCTTCACTTCTTCCTATTCATCCTTTTCATCATATTCTTATTTGTGACAGACATTCCTGTACTTGTAATCTGTTAAACTCTGAATTTTCATCCTTCCGTTCTTGCTGTCACGAAAGATTTTAATTACAACAGTATTTGTCCGCGTTCAGTTTAGCCTGCAGCAGCATCAGGCATTTTCCAGGGGCACCACGAGGAGGAACGGACTCACCCCCCATACACTGCTTAGTCTTCTTCTGCTTAGAATTTAGAGCATATATTTTGCTCTTCATTTTGGTCTTATACTTAATGTTCTTCTGCTTTTTGATCTTCTGCTTATTGTTCTTCTGTCTCTTGTTCTGTATCTTGTAGTTTGTCTTAACCTTCTTTGCCCTGTTGGTGAGGGTTTACAAAAGCCAATGGAAGTAACGAGGACCAGCTGACTGTGCTGGAACCCAGAGGGTCAGCAGAAGGAAAAGAGCAATTTGGCACAACCGAGGACAGCTGACGTTACTGGGACACGGTTACTAAGCAGGAAAGGTACCTGTGCTCCAAAGCACTACCAAGGACCAGCAGACGTTTGCTGGAACTCTGATACCGACATGGAGGCCCTAGGCCAAAGCACTGCAGGGAGAACCAGCTGACGGGTACTGGAACCGGATGGGTACCCAGAAGGTACAAGACCCAAATGAAAGTAACGGGACCAGCTGACTGTAGCTGGAACCTGCGGGGTCACGAAGTTAAAAGCCAATGTCACCAACCGAGGGAACCAGTTTGACGTTACTGACCCCCGTTACTAAGCGGGAGGTCCCTGTGCCCCAAAGCACTACCAGGACCAGCAGACGTTGCTGGAACTCGGATACCGACATGGAGGCATAGGCAAAGGCACTGCGGAGAACCAGCTGACGGTACTGGAAACCCGGATGGGTAGCAGAAGGGTACCCATGGAAATTAAAGTTGAGCAGCGGACTGTTTGCCGTTCCAACAGAGGTGTTAACAGCTGACATTACTGAACCCAGAACACAGGAGCAAGTGTAGACTGTGCTAACAGCACTTCTGAGAAACAACTGGCGGTTTTTGTAACCCAGGGATGAGAAGGAACATGGTGGAGGCAGCAGGACTGTTTGCCGTTCACACAGCAGGGGAACAGCTGACATTACTGAACCCCAGTAACACAGGAGCAAGTGTAGACTGTGCTAACAGCACTTCTGAGAAACAACTGGCGGTGTTGTAACCCAGGGATGAGAAGAGAACATGGCCTGGTGGAGAGCAGGACTGTTTCCCCGTTCACTACTAGCAGTGGGAACGCTCTGACTTATGAAACCCCAGTACACGGAGCAAGGTGTAGACTGTGCTAACAGCACTTCCGAGAAACAAACGGTGGTGTTGTTAGCCCAGGGATAAGAAGAGAACATGGTGGAGGCAGCAGGACTTTTTGCCGTTCACACAGCAGGGGAACAGCTGACATTACCCGAACCCCAGTAAAACAGGAGCAAGTGTAGACTGTGCTAACAGCACTTCTGAGAAACAACTGGCGGTGTGTAACCCGGTAGAGAAGAAACATGGTGGAGGCAGAAATTTTTGCCGTATCACACAGCGGGAACAGCTGACATTACATGAACCCAGTACACAGGAGCAAGTGTAGACTGTGCTACAGCACTCGAGAAACAACTGGCGGTGTTGTAGCCCGGATTTTTTTTAAATAACATTGGTTTCAGCAGGATGTTTTCGTTCACCACAACCAGGGGGGCAGTCCCCCACAAATTTTCCCAACACCCACGTAACACCCCGGGCAAAGTGATGACTGTCCCAAACAGCCCCTCCTGAACCCCCAACTGGGGGTGTTGTACCCTGGGATGAGAAGAGAAAATTTTAGGCAGCCGCCGTGCCGTTTCACACCCGCAAGGGGAACACTGCATTTACCCCCCCCCAGTTTAACCCCCGGGAAAACCCCCAAATGTTAGACCTTCTAAAAGCACTTCGAGAAAAAAAAATGGCGGTTTGTAGCACCGGGATGAGAAGGAACATGGTTTGGAGGGAGAGGATGTTTGAGTTCCCCACAGCAGGTGGAACAGCTGACATTACTGAACCCCCGTAAGCACCGGAGCCCCCTGTTTGACTGTGTAACAGCACTTTCGGGGGAAAAAACTGGCGGTGTTGTTTGCCGGGTTTAGAAGAACATGGTGGAGGCAGCAGGACTTTTTGCGTTCACACCGCAGGGGAAAGCTGAAATTACTGAACCCAGTAAACAGGAGCAAGTGGATGTGCTAACTGCACTTCTAGAAACAACTGGCGGTGTAGTAGACCAGGGATGAGAAAGAAGACCATGGTGGAAGGCAGCAGGACTGTTTGCCGTCACATCCACGCCAGGGGAAAAGCTGAACATTACTGAACCCCAGTATCTCTGGAGCAGTAAGTGTTAGACTGTGCTAACACGCACTTCCGAGAAACAACTGGCGGGTGGTTGTAGCCCAGGGATGCGAAGACGAACATGGTGGAGGCAGCAGGACTTTTTTGCCGTTCGACCACAGCGGGAACAGCTTGACATACTGACACCCCAGTAACACAGGAGCCAAGTGTCTATACTGTGCTAACAGCACTTCTGAGAAACAACTGGCGGTGTTGTACCTGATGAGGAATGAGCACATGGTGGACGGCGCTGGACTGTTTGCGTTCACACAGCAGGGGAAAGCTGATCTATTACTGACCCCCCAGTAACACAGGAGGCTAAGTGTGACTGTGCTAACAGCACTTCCGAGAAACAACTGGCGGTGTATGTTGTAGCACAGGGGATGAGAAGAGAACATGGTGGAGGCTGCCAGGATGTTTGCGTCACACAGCAGGGGAACAGCTGACATTACTGAATCCCAGTAACACAGGAGCAAGTGTAGGACTGTGCTTAACAGCATTACCGAGAAACAACTGGCGGTGTTGTTAGCCCAGGGATGAGAGAAGAACATGGTGGAGGCAAGCAGGACTTTTTGCGTTTCACACATCATTGGGAACAGCTGACATTACTGAACCCAGTAACACAGGAGCAAGTTGTAGACTGTGCTAACAAGCACTTCGATAACAATGGCGGTGCTTACCCATTTAACATTTTTATACTTCCACCCCCAAAAATCTAAAAATCAATAAAAAATAAAAACCTTTATTTTTCCCAATCCCAATAAATACAACCCCCCCCCTCACCACCATCATTTAAACCACTCCCCCATCAATCCAAACCCAACCCTCCAACTCACCCACAAACACAATACCTACCACATATTAATAACACTAACAAATTAACCCCATCCACCAATTACCCCCCAACCCTTCAAATCTCCACCACTTATAAACCATCCCGGCCCCACCTCCACAAATAAACTGTCAACATACTACACCCAACCTTTCAACACACAAATTACACATTACATCTCATTCCCCTATCTTATTCCATTATATTTTTATACCTCCATCCCCACCCTTATCCCTTATTAAACACATCTTCCACACACTCTAAACAAACCATCAAAAACATATTCCATCATTCAAATAATTCCTTACATCTCAATATTTCACTTTAAAAATTTAAATAAAAAAGAACTTACAACAATATACCTTACCCATTAAACCCTAAAACCTCACACCCTCCCAAATACCATAAATAATCATTACCCATCAACTTATCACCTATTCAAAAATACCAACAAAAACCAAAATTCAACAGCTACACATCTTCATTTTACCCCCTACAACCCACCCCCAACAACATCACATAACCCTATTCACAACCAACATACTACACCTTAAATAATTCACTGAACAATAAAAATTAAATACCTTATATATCCTTACCCCGTTATTATACCCTTCACTTACTTGTTCTTACCTATCAGCACTATTCAATCCTTATGCTGTATAGAAACATGTGATGCTTACATCTATTTTATTTAGATTTTCCCCAGTATGAATGTAGACGTGCAAATCAAGACCGCCAATACACAAAATATTCCAATTTATCATTTATCCATTAAAGGAATCAACCACTGCTGACTTCTGAAGTCAAATATATTCTATTATGGCTAACACGAGTATACAAAGATCACCTATGTTTACTATTTCAAGACGGAAAAACTAAAGAAAATACAACATCTATAAACGGGTATTGCACATGCCAACAAAAAATGGACCACACAACACCACAAAACTGGTAACAAAATATGTGTTGTAAATGTAAGAATAAACGTCCATTTTTTGTTAATGAATAATGCTTAAGGGAACGCTATGTTAAACCATAACATAGTGGAAGGACAATGGATTTTGTAATAGTCACTCATCATCCATCATCGCAAATTTTTGTGTCAGTCACAGAAATTTCAATTATTTTAGTTCATAAAATCGTAACTTTCTATAGCATGTATGACATGTCCAGCTGGATCTCATCATTGTGTGATGATGACACAAGTTAATGTACGATAAATAATAACCATTTATAAAAAAAACTTTAGGCTTGTTTGTCACCAATTTAAGTGTGTGCCTGCAAGTGTAGGATAAAACAAAGGTACGGATAGCAATTAGGTAAATTCTATGTTCTGTATCAGACAGTGGAACAGCCTTGAAGGGTAATGCCGTATTTTATAACTGAACCGTCAAACAAAAAGTTCAGTTTGCTGAAATCATGCTTTTTAGCTTGCTAGCGTGTTGAAGAGGGTAATAAGATATGTATGTTGCGCACAAGCTTTCTCCCATCAACACACTACTTCCTACAGTCCGTCGTAGGTCGGGTACGCGTGTGGCAATTATCTGACTATAAAATGTGAGGTTAGGTTCTGCGCTTATTGCGCATTGGGACAGCAAAAAGAAATACAGCTCAAGTAATAATTTAATGTGTAATACTCCACCTATGAACAAACAATAAAAATTACGTTCCAATCTTTAATCAATGTACAAGACTAACAAGCCTAATGGTTTCACGACTGACTTAATTAGATACCGTATTACTAACAAATTGTCCATGAGTTAACTATGCACGTGATGTGATACCTATATACTGAGAGATGAGAGTTTATTTTCTGTTGTGGTTTTTTTACAGCATTTGAGGTAAAAACTATTTATTGTCAGTATGCATGTTGCACTTTCTAGATTTTAAATAATTTATTGGGGGGGATTTTCCCATGTTTACTTTGCTGGCCATTTCTTTATGGTGTTTAAATGTTACGTTGGAATCAGTATGTGTATTTTATAATGTTGTCAAAAATTTAAAAACTGTGATGATGATGTGGGGTTTTTAATTTGATTCTTTAAATCTTTGACTGCATTATTTTTACAGGTACAGATAAAGTTCCTTAAAAAGCATTAATTCAAAGGGTATGAATGTATTTTATGCTTTATTTAAAAATGTAAAAGAGTAGATTTGGGTTTTATTTTTTGTTACCATTTTATAGACTGTGAGATTTCGTTTGTGATGACAAATTATTATTTGTCCATATTTGTATTAAAATTTTTCATTTAGGCCTGCAAAATTACAATTATGTTTTCGCAAAAACGGCAGGGTTGACGGCTCTTCCCTTTTTTGGAGCTTTTGGTCATGTGTTTTTTTGTCATGTTTTTCGGGAACAGGAGACTTTTGCCTTTTTGCCCACCCCGGGGAACAGTGGCGTTATGAACCCCCAACAGTTGAGCTTGTTTTTTGTTTTTGGGGGAAGACACTTCTGGCAGCAATGGCAGTGTTGGAGCCCAGGGAGTTGAGTTCGGTGGTAGAAAGATGAACATAACAGGAGACATGGATAACTTTTGCGAACCGTTTTTTAAAATCTGAAACGGACAGAAAAAATTCTGGCGAGATCCATGCCTTGTCATTTTCAAAAAAAGAAAGCCGGTTTACATATCGGGGTTTGTCGCATGCGCGGTCTGTTAGTCACCACCTGCAGCACTAAAGAGCGCTCGTAATAAAATGGCAGCAGGCAAGCCAGCACCCCCAATGCTAGGGCTAAGCTCGGGCCATTTTATCCAGTTTTGAGCCCCAAAATTTGAATGGGGAAGAGCCATCTGGGATTTCATGAGAGGAAAGCCAAGTAGTTGTCACCATCTGACGGATACGTTGCTCCGTGACTGGACCCCCTTTGGTGGTGTAAAAAATTTGTGGCCCCTTGCACAAAAATTTTGCACATTTTTAACTACGGGTTTCTTCCCCCCCCTTGCAGAGGCACTGCGTGTGTCCTCTTGTTGCAGAGCTCTTACACTGCTCGGCACAGAGCGGGCTTTGTAAAGCAGTAGCAGCAGCAGTGCTCTGGGCGTAAGGTAGAACATTAGGGATTGCACCAGTGGGTCTTGGTCTCCATTTTACGCTCCGGTTCAACGGTGTGGGGAGGCTTTTGGTTGTCCGGGTTTTGCGGGGTTTTCCTAGGAGGGTTTTACCCCCAAATAATCAGCCGTGTGGGGAATGTGGGCGATGCGGCGGTCGTTTCTTAGGCACTGCAGAAATGAAATCAACCAGGGTGCTGCAGACTCCCAACTGGCAAGAAAGTTTTTGTCCTCTCCCAAGAGGCGTAATCTCTGCCGGGGCTCTGATCACCCCCCCCCTTCGCTTACTACTGACTAGGCGTTTGTGAAACTCCCTCTGGAGCGATGTCTTCCCCTCCTTTGATCTCCTCTCATCCCCCTTTCACAAAGTGAGCTCCCCACCCCTTTGGGTGAGGAACCACATTGCGCTGACTTTCCAGAAGGTGATGGATTTGTGGTTTCCCCATCCTCACCTTTCCAAAACCTCATCCCCTTTTGTTGCTGTTTTTTGAAGAGGCAGATTTAAAGGGGGGCGTCAGGGGTGACTAGTGCATCATCTGCACTCGCCCCGCGTTGGACTCATTTAAACGCACGAAACGTGCACTGTCCTTCATAGTGGCCCATCAAATTTAAAGGTGAAGTCGTGGCGGCGCAAATTGGTGTTGCTTGCCGATGATGCGCTGATACCCCCATTACTGCTGGCGGGTGTCACACAACCGCTCCAACTAGTAACGTTGGGAAATTTACCTGGTGGATAGTCCATTTTGATGCGATGTTCAGGAAGGCGCAATCTGCGTTGGGAGAGCTGCAATGCGCCCCCCCTGCCATGCCGAACGTCGCAAGGAGCGCACTCTAGGACCTTTTTGCAAACAGGCATCAAGACCGGAAAGTTTCCCCAAAAAATCGCACGACAAGTTTGAGCACATGTGCCCGGGCCCCCCCCCCCCCCCTGGTATGTGAGTGGTTTGCCAAGGCAGAGCTGCCCCAGATTTTGGCCCTTGTCAACACCCACCCAAACCTGGCTGGAGATCGTGGCAAAAACCACACGTCGCTCTTCTGCTTGATTGATTCCAGACCTCCGCGCTGTGTGGCTTTGGGTTCCCCCCCGTTTAAATTATTCAGAACGGCCTGTTCGTTTGGCCACGGCTGTGCTTTATTCGGGCGCATATTTTAAGCCCCCCGGGTCCCCAATTTGAGGGGGAAGACCGTGACGGCTCCTGCAGCGATGATTTGAGGAACTGGAGTAGGAGGAGAGTCATTTTGGACAGACTTAATTCGGCAATCCTTGGGTTGCAGAACCGTTTCAGCGCACTCGCAAATCTGTACTGGCTCCAAACATTTTACCCTTGGGAAGTGAGGGAAAGGATATCCCTGGCCCCCCTGGTAATGGGCCCCCCCAAATCGGGGGGGTCAGGTGACCCCCCGCCTTAAATGAAAAAGGCCCTTTAGTCCCAAAAGTTTAATTTTTTCCTCAATTTCTTTGCAGACAGGGACGGCCCCTTTCCTGCCCGAAATAAATCGGCGGGAACTTTTATGGGGGACTGCCAATGCCATTAATCACGGAAACTGTCAGTCTCCACCCAAAATGAATGACAGCATTAAAGGGACAGGAGTTTGCATGCAGCATTCCAGAGGCTTGTGCTGTGTGGTTTGCCCAAATATGCCGTTTTTATCCCATGCCTGTGCCTACGTGGCTGTTTTGTGGCCTGGGGGTTTTGTGAGGATGGGCAGGGGAAAATTGCAGCTGTGGTGGGGGTTTAAACTGTTTTCTCTGGACACAGTGACAGTGGGTTTTTCCTGGCGATCCTGTGTGGGGAAACCGAAACAGCGGGTGTGAACCCGGGGAAGGGCTCCAACCGAGCTGAAGTGTAGGGTGCTGCTGGGAGGTTGGGCCCACATCTCCAGTTGTCTTTGTAATCAACAAAGTTTCTTTGCCGCACCCTGTTTCCAATTTTTTGTTGTATTTAGGTTACTGAACTTTTACCTCTTTAATTTTTTGATTACACAGTTGCATTTGACATAGCAAATATCATCTGCAACTGTATCAAAAAGGACCACGCAGAGCATGTCCTGGGAGCGCCCGGTTGGCTTTTGTAGAGAACTGCTCCGAACGGGTGCCAAACTGGGCTACAGGCAAGCGAGTTGCAGCCTCCCCTCTCCCTATGTTTGGACGTTGGGGCATCTCTTCCTCAAAAAGTTTGCTCCCACCACCTTACTGTTCCTCACGCCATGTTGGATCTTGGACCTCATCATCTCCACCCACTACCCTCTTCCAAAACCTGCTGTTGTTGGGTGGTCTGGCCGCACCATGCTCAACAGAAAACTGGAAACAGAGTCTCATCATCATCAGATGCGTTCTGCGGTGTGCTGACCATCGGCACTGGCTCACCCGCCTCTTCAGATTCAAGAGACACAGCTGGTTGCGCATCACTGCATACTGCCTCTTCTTCACATTCCCAGAATGCTGCTTAGCTGGGCCCCTGTTTGCAAGCCAACCGATTCTGAGAACAGAAGCAGAGACTCAGCTGGCTCCTGTACAGAGCTCTCTGACTGCCTGGGAAATTTTTTTGCAGGCAGGTGAAGAGACTGAGGGTTTGGGTCAACATTTGTGTGGTCATGAGAGGAGGTGGAAGGTATTGAAGTCGATGCATTGGCTGCCATTCCAAACAACAACGGTTTCCCAATTTGTTCTTGACGCAGCAGGGGGGTACGCTGAGCTCCTACAAATGTGCGCATTAAAGGAACGCTCCACGGGGAAACTGGTGGATGCTTGTGTCACTGGGTGCGGGCAGCACAGCCACAGAATCCACCACGTCCTCTCCCTGCTGCAAATCCACGGCCACGAAGCCCAAGTGCCTTACTCATGACTTCTTCATCTTGGTAGATTTGATAAAGAAAGTCAAAAAGTTATAGGCCCTAAGTGTGGTTTATTCTCACAGACTACAGTGAACCTGCAGACAACTGTTCAGTACTGTTAAAGGCCCCTTTGTGTACTTCTATAGTTTTTTTGCAACCAATGTATTGTAACGGAAGGAAGCGCGTCACACTAATAGATTAGATTTTTTTCCACTTTAAAAAGGAGCAGCACCAATTAGAGAAAAATGTGAAGGATGGGCAGTGACACACGCTCAGCAGACTACAACCGGCAGTGGTTGAAGAACAAACTGGAGCGTAATCTGCACTCACACAATGAAAAGCTCACAGACTACAGTGAACACTGAAACACCCAAATGTTCAGTAGCTGTTAAAGGCCCTTTGTGTACTTCTATAGTGTTTGCAACCAATGTATTGTATACGGATGGAAGCGCGTCACACTAATAGATTAGATTTTTTCCACTAAAATGGAGCAGCACCAATTAGAGAAAAATGTGAAGGATGAGGCAGTGACACACGCTCAGCAGACTACAACCGGCAGTGGTTGAAGAACAAACTGGAGCGTAAACTGCACTCACAAAATGAAAAGCTCACAGACTACAGTGAACACTGAAACACAACTGTTCAGTAGCTGTTTTAAAAGGGCCCCCTTTTTGTACTTCTATAGTGTTTGCAACCATGTATTGTATACGGATGGAAGCGCGTCACACTAATAGATTAGATTTTTTTCCACTAAAATGGAGCAGCACCAATTAGAGAAAAATGTGAAGGATGAGGCAGTGACACACGCTCAGCAGACTACAACCGGCAGTGGTTGAAAGAACAAACTGGAGCGTTAATCTGCACTCACAAATGAAAAGCTCACAGACTACAGTGAACACTGAAACACAACTGTTCAGTAGCTGTTAAAGGCCCCTTTGTGTACTTCTATAGTGTTTGCAACCAATGTATTGTATACGGATGGAAGCGCGTCACACTAATAGATTAGATTTTTTTCCTTAAAATGGAAGCAGCACCAATTAGAGAAAAAATGTGAAGGATGAGGCAGTGACACACGCTCAGCAGACTACAACCGGCAGTGGTTGAAGAACTAACTGGAGCGTAATCTGCACTCACAAATTAAAAGCTCACAGACTACAGTGAACACTGAAACACAACTGTTCAGTAGCTGTTAAAGGCCCCTTTGTGTACTTCTATAGTGTTTGCAACCAATGTATTGTATACGGATGGAAGGCGTCACACTAATAGATTAGATTTTTTTCCACTAAAATGGAGCAGCACCAATTAGAGAAAAATGTGAAGGATGAGGCAGTGACACACACTCAGCAGACTACAACCGGCAGTGGTTGAAGAACTAACTGGAGCGTAATCTGCACTCACAAAATTAAAAGCTCACAGACTACAGTAAACCCTGCAGACAACTGTTCAGTAGCTGTGAAAGGCTCCTTTCTGTACTTCTATAGTGTTTGCAACCAATGTATTGTATACGGATGGAAGCGCGTCACACTAATAGATTTGATTTTTTTCTAATATAATGGAGCTGCACAATTCCACAAAATAAAAAAAAAAAAAAAAAGAGTCAGTGACACGTGCAGATGCCTACAAACAGCGGTGGATGCAGAGCAAACTGCAGCGTCACCTGCACTGTCACACACACACCTTGCACAGAGCTGTTAAAACAACACTGGCAAAATGAAGCTTTACACACAGTTGGTAAACTAGCCTGCCTCAAGCACAGTAGTACACAAAATCGCAATATCTAACTGTCCCTCAGAGTGAGCAGAGTAGCGTTCTGTCCCTTACTGAGTTCACAGCACAGTGACGCTAAAATGGCGGCGGCGCCTTTTATAGTGCATTCTGACATCATTTCAGCAGCCAATCACAGCCATGCCATTAGTTAAGATGACCGCAGCATTACAGGAGTGCCCACACTTCGTAGGATTCCTCATTGGCTGACTAAAATCACATTGCCTCTCAAAGAATTATGGGAACTTCCGATTCCGGTATACGATATTGGAAAGTATCGGAATTAAGTATCGGAATTCCGATAACGCGAATATCGGCCGATACCCGATACTTGCGGTATCGGAATGCTCAACACTACTCACCATCTAACGCAAGAGACACTTGCAAATCATTTAATCATCTGCTCTCTCTTTCTATCCTCCTTCTCCTAGATGCAGGAGATATCTCTCCCAATCCCAGCCCCTCATGTTATAGCAAGTAAAAACCCCAATTGCTACACTCAGAAACCCCTCTAATCTTATTAACATTTCCTGCATGCCTTCTGTCTCTTTTAATTGTGCCCTTTGGAATTCTCACTCAGTGTGTAACAAACTCTCCTTCATCCATGACTTCTTCTTTTCTAATTATCTAAACATTCTGGCACTTACTGAAACCTGGATCCATCAGTCAGACCACCTCCACTGCTGCTGCTCTTTCATATGGTGTACTACACTTCTCTCATACCCAAGATCGGACAACAAAGCAGGTGGAGTGTTGTGTTTTGGTAGCTGAGGAGAATAAGCAAAAACGGCAATACACCAGAGAGGCTGGAACCTATTGGATTGCAGTAACCTGAACTAACCACACAACTAGAGGTAGCCGTGGAGCGTTCCTACGTTGATCCTAGACGCCTTGTCACAAACTAAGAGATAACTACACCTAAAGGCAGAAAGATGAAAGCTAACTGCCCCGGAGCAGATCCCCAAAGAAAATAGGAAGCCCCCAAACATGTAATGGCGGTTAGACAAGAAGAAGCACAGACACAGACAGAAAATAGAATGAGCAAACGCTGGGGCCCAATCTGTCTAGACAGAAAAGTACAGGAAAGGATACTCACTGCAATCCAAAAAAAACCCCTAAAAAATACCAACTCTTCTGATTGCAAAAACACCTGAGATCACACGATCTCTACCACCTAAATCAGATCTCTGGTGTAACAAAACTAAGCCGCAGCCACTGAAAAAACAGGAAAAAGCAAATGAACAAATAACAGTGGCTTCAGATAAACTGAGAGGAGCACAAGCCCCCAGAGAGGACCTGTCTGACCTCCACAGAAGTGCAGGGAACAATGAAAAAAGCAAGCACAAAAATAAAGCAGAAAATATCTTATCTGATAGCAGAAGATGCAGGCAAGACTCAGCAAACTTCCAAATGAACCAGGAACCACAATGAGACAAGAACAATTGATCACCGGCAACCATCATGGGAGGGAACCTCCCTTATATCAGACCAGTCAGTGATCCCAGATTGCCATTCCTCGCTGAAAGGTTCAGAACTGTCTGTAACCACCAGAGGGAGCCTCTGCTCAGAAACCATCTCTAGCACATTCATAACAGTCTCTGCACAGTACTGGGCCGGGCAAGACGCTGAGACTGACGTCTCTGCTGAGCAGGAACCACTATGGCCGGAGACGGATGGGGGACCGCAGCGGGAACAGCTCGAGATTACCCTGTGCAGGAGTGGGAATCTGAACCCTAACAGATGCCATGTCACGTTTGGAGAGCCCCTGATGTGCCTAAACAATGGAAACCCCCAATTCTAACTGCAACCGTAACCCCAACACACCCCTAACCCTAATCCCAACCCTAATCATAACTCTACCCACAAACCCAACCCTAACACACCCGTAACCCTAGCCCCAACCCGAACTCTAACCCTAACTTTAGCCCCACTCTAACCCTAACTTTAGCCCCAACCCTAACCCTAATGGCAGTCATGTGAGGTCTTATTTTTGTGGGAGGAGGTGACATTTTTATTGGTACCATTTTTGGGCACATTTTTTAATCACTTTTTATTACGATTTTTGGGAGGCGGAATGAACAAAAACCAGCAATTCATGAATTTTTTGGGGGGTGGGTGTTTATACCATTTCTGCGTGTGATAAAATTAATAAAGGAGTTTTATTCTTCGGGTCAGTATGATTACAGCAACACCTCATTTGTATCTTTTTTTATGTTTTGGCGCTTTTATACAATAAAATCGATTATATATAAAAAATAATTATTTTAGCATCGCATTATTCTGCGAGCTATAACTTTTCTATTTTTTTCTGATGATGCTCTATTGTGGCTCATTTTTTGCGGGACAAGATGATATTTTCAGCGGTACCCGTTTATTTATATCCGTCTTTTTGATCGCGTGTTATTCCACTTTTTGTTCGGCTGTATGATAATAAATCATTGTTTTTAGCTTGTTTTTTTTTTTAAGGGGTTCACTAAAGGGGTAAACTAATGGGACAAGAGTATAGGGTGGGTCGTTACGGACGCGGTGATACTAAATATGTGTACTTTTTATTGGTTATGTTTTTTTATTTACATGAAGTAAGGTATTTATTGGGGAATAAATATTTTTTTTCATTATTTCATTATTTATGATTTTTTTTTACACTTGTTATTTTATTAACTTTTTTACTTTGTCCCAGGGTGGGACATCACTGTATAGGGTCAGATTGCTGGTCTCACAGTGTGCACAGCACTCTGTCAGACCAGCGATCTCACTGGCACTGATGCAAACTTCCTCAGTGCCTGCTCTCAGCAAGCACTGAGGAAGCCGCCTCCCTGCAGGACCCGAAAGGACCCCGTGGCCATCTGGATCTGGGGTCCTGCAGTGAGGAGGGTCCCTCGGAACAGCGCAACACATCACGCTGTTCTGAGGGTCTCAGGGGAGCACGCAGGGAGCCCCTCCATGGCCGATGCTTCCCTATACCGCTGGAACAATGCGATCATCTTTGATATTTGTTTTTTGTGTATATTTTTCTCTGTGTAATGGTCATGTGTTAATATGCATTTACATTTTGCATGCACAATAACTTTTTCAGCTCAGATCTAGTTTCTTAGTTTGTTCAAAGTGCATCTAGTGCATATAAGGGTGTGACCACCCTGTTTCTGAGCAGAGAAATCCATCCTGTCCTGCCTAAGCTTTAACTGGTGGGTTCAGTTCCTCTTCCTTGTTCACATTTACATCACTTGACAAGTGAAAAGGTTTTTAACCCCTTACTGCCATCGGACGTACTATCCCGTCCATGGTACCTGGGCCCGTATGACCGGGGACGGGATAGTACGTCCAGCCCTTTAATGCGACATTGCGACTTAAGTCGCAATGATCGCATTAAAATTCCGACGCCATCTTACCTCAGGAGAGATGACGCCGGCATCCCGGGTCTGTCACCGCCCACCCTCACTCCCGATCGCTGTGATTGGCTGTTCAATTCTGAACAGCCAGTCGCAGCCTTTCTCACTGTTTCAGCCAATCCGATGGGCTGAAACAGTGAGATCCCAGGCTAGAATCGAGTACCGATGTACTCGATCCTAGGCTGGGCATAGAAAGGAGCAGACCCCCCCCTGGATTGGCGCGATCGTCGATCACATCGATCGCGCCAATCGCAGGGCACAGCCGCGGTATATCCGCGCTGTGCCCTGCCTGTACCTGCCTGGATCGGTGCAGTAATAGCACCGATCCTAGGCCGGAGCCTAGGACAGGCCCAGTAGGGCCTGCAGCTGCTGATTGGCGCGATCGATGTCATCGACGATCGCGCCAATCACAGGGTACAGCAGTGGTGTGACCGCTCTGTGCCCTGCTTCCTGACCTGCCGGTGACCTGCCTAGGAATCGGAGCAGTGAGCTCCGATTACTAGGCCGGTGCCTAGCAACCGGCAAAACAAGGGTCTCCTCTGATTGGTGGGATCGATGTGATCATCGATCCCACCAATGACAGGTCACAGCAGCGATGTGACCGCTCTGTGACCTGGTCTGCAAACTGTCTGTGATCTGAGTGACCGCACTGCAGGGGTCCTCACACTTGCTGAGGATTCCTGCAGTGCGGTCACACGCCAGATCTCCTCCTGTGCTGGGCCTTGTGGTGGCCACAGTAGCCTGTGACACCACAACTCCTGCTGAAGAAAGAAGAGAGAAGGAAGAGAAGAGAGAAGAAAGAAGAGAGACAACAAAAGTGAGTTTTTGAGCCCCTATCCTGCCCGATCCACTCCAATCCCCCATTCCCCCTCCCCCTTCCCTTTCCCCTCTTTTTACCCCCCCTTGCGCACATTTAGCAAGCCGCCGAGCGTTGATTGGTGACGCAGTTCACCGATCAACACTCGTGCTCGTTTTTCTTTTGCACCCCCCTCCGTGCGCACTTCCAGCAGCCGCGGAACTTTGATAAGTGATACCAGTCACTTATCAGAGCTCGTTCCTGCAGTTTTTTTTTTTTCACTCCCCTTTCCGCCACTCCTGTGCGCACTTCCAGCAGCCGCGGAACTTTGATAAGTGACACCAGTCACTTATCAGAGCTCGTTCCTGCAGTTTTTTTTTTTTTTCACCCCACTTTCCGCCACTCCCGTGCACACATCTAGAAGCGCGGAATCTTTGATAAGTGACACCAGTCACTTATCAGAGCTCGTTCCTGCAGTTTTTTTTTTTTCACCCCACTTTCCGCCACTCCCGTGCGAAAATCTAGCAGCCGCGGAACTTTGATAAGTGACACCGGTCACTTATCAGAGCTCGTTCCTGCCGTTTTTTTTTTTTTTTTTCACTCCTCTTTCTGCACTCCTGTGCACACTTCAGCAGCCGAGGAACTTTGATAAGTGACACCAGTCACTTATCAGAGCTCGTTCCTGCATTTTTTTTTTTTTTCACTCCCTTTCCGCCATCCTGTGCGCACATCCAGCAGCCGCGGAACTTTGATAAGTGACACCAGTCACTTATCAGAGCTCGTTCCTGCAGTTTTTTTTTTCCACCCCACTTTTCCGCCACTCCTGTGCGCACATCCAGCAGCCGCGGAACTTTGATAAGTGACACCAGTCACTTATCAGAGTTCGTTCCTGCAGTTTTTTTTTTCACTCCACTTTCCGCCACTCCCGTGCGCACATCTAGCAGCCGCGGAACTTTGATAAGTGACACCGGTCACTTATCAGAGCTCGTTCCTGCCGTTTTTTTTTTTTTTTTTTCACTCCTCTTTCTGCCACTCCTGTGCACACTACCAGCAGCCGCGGAACTTTGATAAGTGACACCAGTCACTTATCAGAGCTCGTTCCTGCAGTTTTTTTTTTTTTCACTCCCCTTTCCGCCACTCTTGTGCGCACATCCAGCAGCCGCGGAACTTTGATAAGTGACACCAGTCACTTATCAGAGCTCGTTCCTGCAGTTTTTTTTTTCACCCCACTTTCCGCCACTCCCGTGCGCACATCTAGCAGCCGCGGAACTTTGATAAGTGACACCGGTCACTTATCAGAGCTCATTCCTGCCGTTTTTTTTTTTTTTTTCACTCCCCTTTCCGCCACTCCTGTGCGCACATCTAGCAGCCGCGGAACTTTGATAAGTGACACCGGTCACTTATCAGAGCTCGCTCCTGCATTTTTTTTTTTTTTCACTCCCCTTTCCGCCACTCCTGTGCGCACATCCAGCAGCCGCGGAACTTTGATAAGTGACACTAGTCACTTATCAGAGTTCGTTCCTGCAGTTTTTTTTTTTCACTCCACTTTCCGCCACTCCCGTGCGCACATCTAGCAGCCGCGGAACTTTGATAAGTGACACCGGTCACTTATCAGAGCTCGTTCCTGCCGTTTTTTTTTTTTTTTTTCACTTCCCTTTCCGCCACTCCTGTGCGCACATCCGGCAGCCGCGGAACTTTAATAAGTGACACCGGTCACTTATCAGAGCTCGTTCCTGCTGTTTTTTTTTTTTTTTCACTTCCCTTTCCGCCATTCCTGTGCGCACATCCGGCAGCCGCGGAACTTTGATAAGTGACACCGGTCACTTATCAGAGCTCGTGCCTGCTGGTTTAGACTTTTTTTCACAGGCATTTTTTCCCTATTCTCTTTCTTTTCTTTTAGCTTTTTCCTTTCAGCATAGTTTGCACCAACCACTATCCCCCCCACACACACACACAGTTATAAATAAAGTTCACAGCAATCAGCAATCAAGTTTGACACCACAGGCCTCAGAGAAATAGACTTTTTCAAAGTCTTTTTCTCTGAGGATTTTATTAACCTCGTGGTGGAGCAAACTAATTTGTACGCTCGGCAATTTTTGGCGCAAAACCCGTGTCATCATTTTCCAACTGGTCTCCTGTAGACGCAGGTGAAATGATGCAGTTTTGGGGCCTGGTCCTCCATATGGAGATCCTGAAGAATCCAGAACTTCGGCAATATTGGAGTGTTGATATTTTATACAACACTCCACTGTTCCGAATGGTCATGGCCCGGACGCGTTTTGAGGCCATCCACAAATTCCTGCATTATAATGATAATGCATAGTGTCCCCCACAAAATGACCCCAACTTTGACCGTCTGTTCAAAGTTCGGCCGGTCACCGAACACTTCAGCAAAAAGTTTGCTGAAGTGTACATGCCCCAAAGGGACATCTGCCTGGATGAGTCCTTGGTTCATTTTAAGGGACGGCTCAGATTCCGCCAGTACCTGCCCAGCAAGAGGGCAAGGTACGGAATTAAACTCTACAAGCTGTGTGAGAGTACCTCAGGGTACACGCACAGCTTTAGAGTTTACGAAGGAAAGGACACCAGGATTGAACCCCCTGAGTGTCCCCCCGTCCTGGGATTGAGTGGGAAAATTGTGTGGGATTTGGTGCACCCACTGCTGGATAAAGGTTATCACCTTTACACCGATAACTTTTATTCCAGCGTCCCACTCTACAAATCCCTCTCTGCGCGAGGTACCGCAGCTTGCGGTACCGTCCGCAAAAATCAGAGAGGCCTCCCGAAGACGCTACTTGGGCAGATGCTCAGAAAGGGTGAGAGCAGAGCCCAATGTAGCGACCACCTGTTGGTGGTCAAGTACAAGGACAAGAGGGATGTCCTTCTCTTGACCACCATACATGGTGATGGCAGCGCCCTCAGCACTGTACGGGGTACCTCTACACAGGTCCGCAAACCGGACTGTGTACTGGGGTACAATAAATACATGGGGGGTGTTGATCTCTCTGATCAACTCCTCCAACCGTACAGTGCTTTGAGAAAGGCCAAGGTGTGGTACAAAAAGCTGTCCGTGCACATCGTCCAAATGGCAATGCTCAACGCTTTCCTGCTGTCACGATGTGCATGCAACAGCGATACGACGTACCTTCAGTTTCAGGAGGTAGTGGTTAAGGCCCTGATGTTTGGCGATCAGGAAAGAGCGGGTCCCAGTACTTCTGGAACTGAAGGTGCTCGTATCATACCAGGTCAGCATTTCCCGGGGGTGGTCCCGCCACTGGAAGCAAAGGTAAGCCGCAAAAAAGGTGCCGAGTGTGTTACAAAAGGGGAATACGCAAGGACACCACTTACCAATGCGACACCTGCCCCGAAAAACCTGGCCTGTGTATGAAGGATTGTTTCAAATTGTACCACACCTCAATGCACTACTAATTTACTTTACGGAAAGATTAGTTCCAGAAGGGGGGCACATTTAGAAAAGTTCCTTGGGAGTCTACTTTCCAAAATTATGTCACTTGTGGGTTTTTTTACTGTTTAGGCACATCAGGAGCTCTGCAAACGGAACATGACGCCCGCAGACCATTCCATCAGTCTGCATTCCAAAACGTCACGACTTCCCTTCTGAGCCCCGACTTGTGCCCAAACAGTTTTTTCCCACATATGGGGCACCAGTGTACTCAGGACAAATTGGACAACAACTTTTGGTGTCCAATTTCTCTTCTTACCCTTGGGAAAATAAAAAATTTGGGACTAAAACATCATTTTTGTGAGGATAAAAGTAGGATTTTTTATTTTTACACCTGGGCATTATAAACTTTAGTGAAACACTTGGGGGTTCAAAATGCTCACCACACACCTAGATAAGTTCCTTAGGGGGTCTAGTTTCCAAAATGGGGTCACTTGTGGGGGTTTCCACTGTTTAGGCACATGAGGGGCTCTGCTAACGGAACATGACGCCCGCAGACCATTCCATCAAAGTCTGCATTCCAAAACGTCACTGCTTCCCTTCTGCGCCCTGCCATGCGCCCAAACAGTGGTTCCCCCCAACATATGGGGTATCAGCGTACTCAGGACAAATTGGACAACAACTTTTGTGGTCCAATTTCTCCTGCTACCCTTGGGAAAATAAAAATTTGGGGAATAAAACATCATATTTGTGGAAATTTTTTTTTTTTTTTTTATTCACGCCAGGGCATTATAAACTTTAGTGAAACACTTGGGGGTTCAAAATGCTCACCACACACCTAGGTAAGTTCCTTAGGGGGTCTAGTTTTCAAAATGGGGTCACTTGTGGGGTTTTCCACTGTTTAGGCACATGAGGGGCTCTGCTAACGGAACATGACGCCCGCAGACCATTCCATCAAAGTCTGCATTCCAAAACGTCACTGCTTCCCTTCTGCACCCTGCCATGCGCCCAAACAGTGGTTCCCCCCAACATATGGGGTATCAGCGTACTCAGGACAAATTGGACAACAACTTTTGTTGTCCAATTTCTCCTGTTACACTTGGGAAAATAAAAAATTGGGGACTAAAACATCATATTTGTGGAAATTATTATTTTTTTTTTATTCACGCCAGGGCATTATAAACTTTTGTGAAACACTTGGGGGTTCAAAATGCTCACCACACACCTAGATAAGTTCCTTAGGGGGTCTAGTTTCCAAAATGGGGTCACTTGTGGGGGTTTCCACTGTTTAGGCACATGAGGGGCTCTGCTAACGGAACATGACGCCCGCAGACCATTCCATCAAAGTCTGCATTCCAAAACGTCACTGCTTCCCTTCTGCGCCCTGCCATGCGCCCAAACAGTGGTTCCCCCCAACATATGGGGTATCAGCGTACTCAGGACAAATTGGACAACAACTTTTGTGGTCCAATTTCTCCTGTTACCCTTGGGAAAATAAAAAATTGGGGACTAAAACATCATATTTGTGGAATTTTTTTTTTTTTTTATTCACGCCAGGGCATTATAAACTTTAGTGAAACACTTGGGGGTTCAAAATGCTCACCACACACCTAGATAAGTTCCTTAGGGGTCTAGGTTCCAAAATGGGGTCACATGTGGGGGTTTCCACTGTTTAGGCACATCAGGGGCTCCACAAACGCGACATGGCGTCCGTTCTCAATTCCAGCCAATTTTGGTTTGGAATAGTCAAACGGCACTCCTTCCCTGTTGAGCCCTGCCGTGCGCCCAAACAATGGTTCCCCCCCACATATGGGGTATCAGCGTACTCAGGACAAGTTGGACAACAAGTTTTGTGGTCCAATTTCTCCTCTTACCCTTGGGAAAATAACAAATTGGGGACTAAAACATCATGGTTGTGGAAAAAATATGATTTTTTTTCTTCACGGCTCTACATTATAAACTTGCGTGAAGCATTTGGGGGTTCAAAGTGCTCACCACACATCTAGATAAGTTCCTTAGGGGGTCTAGTTTCCAAAATGGGGTCACATGTGGGGGGTTTCCACTGTTTAGGCACATCAGTGGCTCTCCAAACGCAACATGGCGTCCTTTCTCAATTCCAGCCAATTTTGGTTTGGAAAAGTCAAATGGCGCTCCTTCCATTTCGAGCCCTGCCGTGCGCCCAAACAGTGGTTCCCCCCCACATATGGGGTATCGGCGTACTCAGGACAAGTTGAACAACAACTTTTGTGGTCCAATTTCTCCTCTTACCCTTGGGAAAATAACAAATTGGGGACTAAAACATCATGGTTGTGGAAAAAATATGATTTTTTTCTTCACGGCTCTACATTATAAACTTGCGTGAAGCATTTGGGGGTTCAAAGTGCTCACCACACATCTAGATAAGTTCCATAGGGGGTCTAGTTTCCAAAATGGGGTCATATGTGGGGGGTTTCCACTGTTTAGGCACATCAGTGGCTCTCCAAACGCAACATGGCGTCCTTTCTCAATTCCAGCCAATTTTGGTTTGGAAAAGTCAAATGGCGCTCCTTCCATTTCGAGCCCTGCCGTGCGCCCAAACAGTGGTTCCCCCCCACATATTGGGTATCAGCGTACTCAGGACAAGTTGGACAACAACTTTTGTGGTCCAATTTCTCCTCTTACCCTTGGGAAAATAACAAATTGGGGACTAAAACATCATGGTTGTGGAAAAAATATGATTTTTTTTCTTCACGGCTCTACATTATAAACTTGCGTGAAGCATTTGGGGGTTCAAAGTGCTCATCACACATCTAGATAAGTTCCTTAGGGGGTCTAGTTTCCAAAATGGGGTCACATGTGGGGGGTTTCCACTGTTTAGGCACATCAGTGGTTCTCCAAACGCAACATGGCGTCCTTTCTCAATTCCAGCCAATTTTGGTTTGGAAAAGTCAAATGGCGCTCATTCCATTTCGAGCCCTGCCGTGCGCCCAAACAGTGGTTCCCCCCCACATATTGGGTATCGGCGTACTCAGGACAAGTTGGGCAACAACTTTTGTGGTCCAATTTCTCCTCTTACCCTTGGGAAAATAACAAATTGGGGACTAAAACATCATGGTTGTGGAAAAAATATGATTTTTTTTCTTCACGGCTCTACATTATAAACTTGCGTGAAGCATTTGGGGGTTCAAAGTGCTCATCACACATCTAGATAAGTTCCTTAGGGGGTCTAGTTTCCAAAATGGGGTCACATGTGGGGGGTTTCCACTGTTTAGGCACATCAGGGAATCTCCAAACGCGACATTGTGTCCAATCTCAATTCCCACCAATTTTAGTTTGGGAAAGTCAAACGGCGCTCCTTCCATTCTAAGCCCTTCCGTGCACCCAAACAGTGGTTTTCCCCCACATATAGGGTATTGGCATACTCAGGAGAAATGGCACAACAACTTTATCAGTCCATTTTCTCCTTTTTCCCTTGTGAAAATAAAAAAAATGTTTGTAATAGATCATTTTTGTGACTAAAAAGTAAAATGTTCATTTTTTCCTTTCACATTGCTTCAGCTCCTGTGAAGCACCTGAAGGGTTAATAATCTTCTTGATTGTGGTTTTGAGTACCTTGAGGGGTGCAGTTTTTAGAATGGTGTCACTTTTGGGCATTTTCTACCATATAGATCCCTCAAAGTGACTTCAAATGTGAGGTGGTCCCTAAAAAAAATGGCTTTGTAAATTTTGTTGTAAAAATGAGAAATCGCTGGTCAACTTTTAACCCTTATAACTTCCTAACAAATAAAAATTTTGTTTCTAAAATTGTGCTGATGTAAAGCAGACATGTTAGAAATGTTATTTCTTAACTATTTTGTGTGACATATTTCTCTGTTTTAAGGGAATAAAATTCAAAGTTTGAAAATTGCAAAATTTTCAAAATTTTCGCCATATTTGCATTTTTTTCAAAAATAAACGCAAGGTATATGGAAGAAATTTTACCACTAACGTGAAGTACAATATGTCACGAGAAAACAATCTCAGAATCGCGAATATCCGTTGAAGCGTTCCAGAGTTATAACCTCATAAAGAGACAGTGGTCAGAATTTTAAAAATTGGCCCGGTCATTAACGTGCAAACCACCCTTGGGGGTGAAGGGGTTAATACAAGAGTTAGGACTGTCCCACAAGGGTTGCCTTGACGTGGCGTGATGGCTTGTACATTCTTTTGATCAAAATTATGTTTACTAAATAACATTATAATTATTACTACCTTCATGCATTTTTTGCAAAATAAATTTTTATTTTTATTTTAGGATATTTGTTTTTTGTGTCTGGTTTTCTTAGTCTAATAACATGTACAGTAGATGCAGTGAAGAAGTTGCCACTTGAAGGCACGTATACATTTGTATAGCCTTACTTTTTCTTCTTATTACAGTATTACAAATACTTATTCCATATACACTTTTAAATCTTGTATTTCTAAAATGGTGTATAGTATGTGATTTTACTGTGATGTTGTGTTATGATAGAATAACATACCAGATGCTTGTACTAAATCAGTTGTTTTAAAGAACAAACTGTTTACAGCTAGAAAATAAAAGACTGTGATTTGTCAGAAGTTTAAGTGTTCTTTGTGCTGGAGCCTAATTTTCATGATACTGAAGCAACAAAGAATCATATTTTATGACTAAGAAGGGCATGTACATTAAAGATAATGAAGCCGAACTAGATAAAGCATCTTACCTAGCAGATTGTCACAGCATGAATTCTCATTTGAATATCTGCTTGAAGCTTGGTATTTGACACAGATAAAGTAATGCAGAAAAATCCAGGTGAGTTTAGCTGTAGGAGACAATTGATCACTTTGCTTAAATAGTGTTTGTAGCATTGCATAGCCCATGGGCATAAAAATGGCACGGACATATTGATCAAGATAGAACAGTGAGAGGAATTTTACTTAACAAGCACTCAAAGTAGAGCTAAATGTATGAAAATTTAATTTGCTACAAGTAAATCTGGGGTATTTGTTTCTGTTGATTTTTTTCCACTAATACTCATAAGGGAAAATCCCATTCAGAAATTAGAAATCGTGTTTTACATAGTGTTTGTATAAGACGCTTTAAAAAATTTTTGCTTTCTTTTGTTCACTGTCACAGCACATACCATAGAATGCTGCAGTTTGAAGAAAAGAAAATAACACTTTCCGAAGAATTAGCAATGTCACAAAAGAACAACAATGTTTGTAATATGTTTTAGGTTTTTTATTGACCTACATCTACTAGAAGGTTTTTTTCTTTAGTAGCAGAAAAAAATGGGAAAAAAGCCTTAAATAACAAAACATTGTGTCATCTTTAACTTTAGGACTTTTAGAGATAATTTCACATTCAGCTCTTCAATGTGCTTAGCTGTTCACAATAACAGCAATGTTGACCAGGAGTGCCCAAACTTTTGCATGCCACTATATATATACAGTTGAAAACAGAAGCTTACACACACTTTATAAAAATACACATGTGCATGTTTTTCTCAATATCGAGACATGAAATCAGAATAAACCTTTCCCGTTATCGGTCAATTAGAATTACCATAATTATTAATATCTGCCAAATTCCAGAATAATGAGAGTGAGAATATTTTAAGGCATTTTTATTACTTACTGCAATGTCAAAGGTTGTATACTAAGATTACTATGCCTCTAAACTATTCTGGACTGCCCATATGATGATGTATTGTGTTTGGAACATCTGATAGGTTTTTTGGCAACGTCTGAGTTAGTTAGAGACACACCTGTGGATGTATTTTAATGCACACCTGAAACACCCTGCTTCTTTGTGCAGCATCATGGGACAGTCTAAAGAAATCAACCAAGATATCAGGAAGAGAATTGAGGACTTGCACAAGTCTGGCTCATCTTTGGGTACAATTTCAAGATACCTGAAGGTGACTCATTCATCTGTACAAACAATTAAATGCAAGTGCAAACAATATGGGAGTGTCCAGCCATCAAACAGGAAGGAGATGGGTTCTGTGTCCCAGAGATGAATGTGCATTGGTTCAACATGTGCATATCAACCCAAAGGCAAAAGCAAAAGGCCTTGTGAAGATGGTCGTGGAAGCTGGTAAGATTGTGTCAATATCCACAGTGAAATGAGTACTGTATCAACATGGGCTGAAAGGCCACTCAGCCAGGAAGAAGCTAATATTTCAAAAGAAACATAAAAAAGTCAGATTAATGCTTGCAAATGCACACAGGAACAAAGACCTTTTCTTTGGAGACATGTCCTGCGGTCTGATGAAACTAAAATGTAACTTTTTTGTGCATAATAACCATCGTTATATTTGGAGGAAAAAGGGATAAGCATGGAAGCCTAAGAACACCATCCCAATTGGGAAACATGGAGGTGTCATCATCATGTTGTCAGGTTGTTTTGCTGCCTGAGGCACTGGTGCACGCCACAAAATAGATGGCATCATGAGAAAAGAAGATAATGTGGAAATACTGAAGCAACATCTTAAGACATCAGCCAGGAAGTTAAACCTTGGGAGGAAATGAGTCTTCCAAATAGACAATGATCCAAAGAGTATTGCCAAAATGGTAACAAAGTGGCTTAAGAATAACAAAGTCAAAGTTTTGTAGTGGCCATCAAAAAGCCCTGATCTCAATCCTATTGAAAATTTATGGGCAAAGCTTAATAGGCAAATGCGAGCAAGGCGACCTATAAACCTGGATCAGTTGCACCAGTTTTATCCAGAGGATTGGGCCCAAGTTCCAACCAGCTATTGTAAGAACCGCAGGATGACATCAGGTGACCTACAAAAGGATTGGCAAATGGCAGCTGGAGTGAAGTGCATGGCAAGAACAGTTCATAACAGGCTCCGAGAGGCAGGGCTCAAGTCAAGTAAAGCTAGAAAAAAGCATTTCATCAATGAAAAGCAAAGGAGAGCTAGGCTGAAGTTTGTCAAAGACCATAAGGATTTAACCATAGAGGACTGGAGTAAGGTAATCTTCTCTGATGAGTCTACTTTTCATCTTTGCCCAACACCTGGTCGTCTAATGGTTAGACGGAGACCTGGAGAGGCGTATAAGCCACAGTGTCTTGCACCCACTGTGAAATTTGGTGGAGGATCAGTGATGATCTGTGGATGCTTCATCAAGGCTGGAATTGGGCAGGTTAATCTTTGCGAAGGACATATGAATCAAGACGCATACAAGGTTTTCCTGGAAAAACAGTTGATTCCTTCTGCTCAGGCAATGTTCCCCAACTCTGAGGACTGGTTTTTCTAGCAGGACAATGCGCCATGCCATACAGCTAGGTCAATCAATGTGAGGATGAAGGACCATCACATCAAATCCCTGTAGGACAAAAACTTATTTTTGTAGCATTATAAATGAAGGTATCTCATAGGAAGAAAAGAAAATAGGGTGCTGGCCATGTGAGGAATGTTAAAAAAAGTATTTTCTAATACCAGCGCTGATATTCTGTGTTCATTTTCAGATGCTAAATGAATGGCCACTTCACCCCTTAAAGAGCGGCTAAAAATGATATTTTTTGTCTTATTGATTTCAGGTCTGGTCATGATGTAATCGAGAACGGCTTCAGAGCCTCTAGGTTAAGGCCTTCTTCAATGGGCTCACCTTCACTTTTTCCATAGCCTCTGTAGTCAACCAGCAGCAAGTTCACTTTCAGGTTGACCAGCATCAACAATTCATTGGGTAGTCTATTGCCAATATTTCCGGCATTATCGTGAAAATAAATAATGGTTGGAGAAAAGTTTGAGATATCACCTGTATATCTCAAGAGGATGAGGTTGAGATGTACACCATCCTTTGTTTTCATGAATATGTTTTCATGTGGTATTCCAGTATGCATCGGTACATAAAGTAGTAATGAAGAAGGCTGGTCAGGAAAATATAGCAGTACATCCTGGAATTTAAATAGTATTCCAGCTATAGAGACAAATATAAGAAGCAGCAGAATAATACCACAATACATATTAAACATTAATATTAATGGGAGAAGACATATCCGACATAGTTCCCATGACCAGGAGCCCAATGTTAGTAACCACCGCTCAGCACAAGCCCAAAACTTCAGATGTTTTTACATTGTTGAGCTTTCCTGTTTGTGCCCTGATGAGTAAGAGTCACTATGGAAGAAATGGCAGGACAAGAAGCTGTGTGAGCCCTTCTGGTGCAAGAGTTAGCAGCAGTCCTGTATGCTTGAGATGCAGCATCCACAGGAACACAAAAAATTGGAACATGTCATGTACACAATGCAGGCTGCTCGCGGCTTCTCATCCCATTGTAATCAGTCTAGCCCCGCAGTCACTTCCGATACAATTGCGGGAAGGAAATTTTGGCCATAGGCCACCCAATGCATTGTTGATGCTAGTCTACCTGAAAGTGAACTTGCTGCTGGTTGACTACAGAGGCTATGGAAAAAGTGAAGATAAGCCCAGTGAAAAAAGGCCTTTACCTAGACTCTGAAGCCGTTCTAGATTACATCATGACCAGACCTGACATCGATAAGACAAAAATTATCCTTTTTGGCCGCTCTTTAGGGGGTGGAGTGGCCATTCGTTTAGTATCTGAAAATTCACACAGAATATCAGGTATTAGAAAATATTTTCTTAGCATTCCTCACATGGCCAGCACCCTGTTATGTTTTGGTAGCTGAGGAGGCAGGAGCAAAAAACCGCAAAGGCAGCCAAACACCAGAGAGGTTGGTGTTATGTTTCGGTAACTGAGGAGAAATAGCAAAAAATAGCAAAAGCGGTAATACACCAGAGAGGCTGGAACCTATTGGATTTCAGTACCTGAACTAACCACACAACTAGAGGTAGCCGTGGAGCGTTCCTACGTTGATCCTAGATGCCTCGTCACAGCCTGAGAGATAACTACACCTAATGGCAGAAAGATGAAAGCTATCTGCCCCGGAGCAGATCCCCAAAGAAAATAGGAAGCCCCCAAACATGTAATGGCAGTTAGACAAGAAGAAAGAACGGACACAGACAGAAAATAGAATGAGCAAACGCTGGGGCCCAATCTGTCTAGACAGAAAAGTACAGGAAAGAATTCTGACTGCAATCCAACAAAACCCTAACTAAAATACCAACACTTCTGATTGCCAAATAACCTGAGATCACACGATCTCATCCACCTAAATCAGATCTCTGGTGTAACAAGTAGCTATTCAGCAAATAAAAAGTAACAAAAGAGCAAAGCAAAAGTGCAGACACAAACGGAGCACAATTGCAGTGCCAGACCCCCAAAAGGGGACAGGCTGCAGTCCACTGCAGGCAGCAGACCAGCAGAGAAAATCAAACAGAGAAAAAAAAACAGCAAACACTTATCTGAAGGAGAGCAGGAAACTAGCAGTGCTTCAAGCAAGACCAGAAGGAACAATTGATAACCGGCAAGGCTGCTGGGAACTCAGGCCACTTATATTCTACCATTCAGTGCCAGCTGAAGGCCATTCATTAATCAGTTCATTACCCTCAGCAACCACCGGAGGGAGCCCGAGCTCAGAAGCCGCCTCCAGCATATTCACAATAGGTTGGGAACTAATAGGTTGCAGACCCCTAAACTAACCGCACAACTAGAAGCAGCCGTGTGATGTTCCTACGTGCCCTAGACACCTCGTCACAGCCAGAGAGATTAGCTACCCCTGAAGATGAAAAGAGGAAAGCTAACTGCCCCGGAGTAGAACCCCAAAAGAATAGGAAGCCCCCAAACATATAATGGTGGTTAGACAAGATGAAAATACGAACACAGACAGAAAATAGAATGAGCAAATGCTGGGGCCCAGAACTGTCTAGATAGGACAGAACAGGAGAGAATACTGTCTGCAACCCAGAAAAACCCTAGGAAAAACTCCAACACTTCTGAATTAATATTGCTGAGACCACACGGTCTCGACCACCTATATCAGATCTCTAGTGTGAACACGCAGCTACCCAGCAGTAAAAAAATCACAAGAACTGAGCAAATGAACAAATACAAAAAGAGAACAGAGACCAGCACAAGCCCCCGAAGGGGACCCGGCTGAACTCAAAAAGCAAGGCAGCAAAAACAAGGATAATCAAACCACAGAAATAAAAAACAGAAAGTAACTTATCTGAATGATAGCAGGAGACAGCAGAAAGCAAGCTGAATTCCAGCCAAGACCAGGAAGTAACAATTGATCACCGGCAAGGATCATGGGAGGTCAGCTCATTTATATCAGGCCAGTCCGTCCCACCTGATAACCATTCATCAATTGCAGGTGGTGGACTTTTGCTGTTCATCATAGGTTCAATACCCTCAGCAGCTACCTCAGCTCCGAAGTTGTCTCCAACATGTTCACAACAGCACCCTATTTTCTTTTCTTCCTATGAGATATCTTCCTTTATGGTGCTACAAAAATAAGTTTTTGTCCAACAGGAAAATTTCTCAATGCCGAATGCCTTCCTTATTCATATCTGGGTTATCTCACATGAAATCGGTGTCATGGGCAGCCCAATCTCCATAACTGTACCCCATTGAAAACCTCTGGATTGTAATCAAGAGGAAGATGGATAGTCATAAGCCATCAAACAAAGAAGAACTGCTTAAATTTTTGAACCAGGAGTGGCATAAGGTCACCCAAAAGCAGTGTGAATGACTGGTGGAAAGTATACCAAGACACATGAAAGCTGTGATTAGAAAACATGGTTATTTTACAAATTATTGATTTCTGAACTTTTCCTAAGTTAAAACATTAGTATTGTTGTCTCTAAATGATTATGAACTTGTTTTCTTAGCATTATTTGAGGTCAGCAAGCACTGCATTTTTTGTTATTATGACCATTTCTCATTTTCTGAAAATAATTACAAAATTGATTGCTTGGAAATTCAGAGACAGATACATGTTGTCAGTAGTTTATAGAATAAAAGAGCAATTTACATTTTACTCAAAAATATACCTATAAAAAAAACAAACTGAAGAATTTTGCAATGGTCTCTTAATTTTTGCCAGAGCTGTATATATATATACATATATATATACACATATAGCATTCATAATAATGAATGTTGTAAAAGCTCGAAACATTAGTATCAGATGCAAACAGCCCAAAAAGAAAGTAAATAAATCAACACTTTGTAAAAAAGCAACAACTAACATTTACATTGAAGGTGGAGCTAGGGGTTTAGCTCAGAGAAGCACAAACTTCTTTGTGGGCCTCTAACCAGGTAACCATATTTACTACTAAGGTGGTGTACCCAAATCATGAGTATAGGGGAACCTCAGCAGATTACCATGCTGTTAATGAAAATAAATCTCCATACAAAGACCAACACTGATGTTACTGATGACCAAGACAATATAGTGATAGCTACCAGTCCTGCAGAACATATAAGAGTTTATAGCATGTTTATAGATAGTGACTTACAGCTCACATTATTTCTAATGTAGTCATTCACATTTTCCATTTTTCCACCTGGCCCAGACTGCCATGCCAACTTCTTTCAGACACAAACACAACTAATCTGTAGAGGTTCATGCATATAAGCTATTAGTTGTCTAGATGGTTAGCATTTATTGGGATATGCACAATCAATTTATAATTTATTGCTTTTTTTTGCAGTATGACTAGTTTTATTAAATTTTTTGAATTGATGCAGTGTTTGTTGTTTAAACGATTCAATAAAGATTAATTTATCATGTTTAATCATTTTTGTATGGGAATATGTATATTGGCTATGTGGTTCTTATAGTAGTCTGCTCACGCTATGCTGATGCCCACAGTAGTCAATACACTTTATGGAGCCCCTACAGTAGCCTTTACATGGTTTGATGGCGCCTATAATATTTGACGGCCCTAATAGAAGACCCCATGCTTCGTGATTCTCCCACATTTAGTTCACACTGTATGATGATCCAACAGTAGTCCCCATACTGTGTGATTCCACCACAGTAACTGTAACATTGCATTATGGACCCCACAAAAGCCATTACACCATATGATTCTCCACAGTGCCTCCAACACTGTACGATGGCCCCACAATAGTCTCTACAATCTATGATGGCCCCACATTAGCCACCAGACTGTATGATGACCCCACTATAGACACCCCATTGTATGATGGCATCCACAATAGCCGCAACACTGTGTGATGCCCCCACAGTAGTCCCTACACTACTTATGCATATATATATATATATATATATATATATATATATATGCACGTGCATATTGGCGTTTACAATAATGCATGGTTATACAATAGAGGAAAAAAATTACTCCATATTATAATCTTCTGTATACAGAAAAAAAACAACAAAATATTACAAGCTTAAAAACTATGCATCATAGTATCAAAATTCAAAAAGTGCAGATATATTGAAGACAACATTTCAATCCAAATCCTGTGATATATAAATACTATAAAAAATTTAATATTAAACTAAATGAAAAGGAAAACCCAATATAAGAACAAGAAATGTGCGTCCATTACCGAATAACTCATGGGTGTGCTAATTGCTTTTCTGTAGTCTCTGGCTTTAGTTTGTGTTCAATTTAACACAGACAGGCATACACAAAGCCTCATGCCCTACTGCTTGCAAACCAACACTGACACACCCAACCTTTATCTAAATTTTAAATGGTAATTGTGACTTCCAAGACCCAGACCTGAGGGAGAAATCAGTTTCACTATCTTCCTAGAGTTCCCTCCAGAAATAAAGGCGGTGTCATGTTTTCCTAATTCTAACTTGGTCAAATAGCATGACTAAGTCCACACTCACTTCCATTTTGTGTAGTAACCACAGTGTGGCTGTAAATACAATGCTCTCCAACAGGTTCAGTATGTTTCTATGCACATCCTGAGGGGAACATAACGACCCTTGTATATGATTCCCCTCACTGTCTCACTTCGTGTTTATTAAAAAATAAAAAACATTGAATGGAATAACAGTTTTGTTTTCTATTTTTTTTCCTCAACTACTGGGGCAGCCATTTATATTTGCGTAAATGCAATGTGACACATCATGACACACGCAGCAAATGTGGCAGACACAGGCCATAGGATAGTAAGGCTGATATTCAGCCCTATCTTCTATACTGTCGACAAATCTACTGTGCACTGTCCACAAACCTTGTCAGGCGCAGTTCACAGTTCTAGGTGGAGCCAGACACAATTTTATTCTAGTCCAACTGTATGCACTGAGCTGTAATTTGCCCTTTCACCACGCAGTGTTACTTACAATGTTCAATGCTCAGCATTCAGATCACCAATTCTGCTGAGCTCTGCATACTCTTAGGAGTGGTGAGTAGTGAAAAGAGATCGGAAACCAGGTTGGCCAGCTTGGCATTAGTAATATAATGGCAATCTACCTGACCTGTTATTACTGTTGGATGTAATCACTGACGCTGCCCTGGTGCCCACTTATCTTGTCATTGCTCAATATTGTCATTGGCTGCTGCACTGTCATCACTAAACACTTAATTAGCTTGCCTTTGCTTGTGTAACTGCTGCATTTGCAGAGCACAGCAGAAGAGATGACTTTGTCACCAACTACTGCGCTCTGCACGTTCAACTTCAATGTACATAGCGAGTAGCCGGTAATAGAGTCAGCTCATCCGGTAAACTCTGCAGAGACATCACACTGGTAAAGCCGAAATCAGCAAGTCTAAAGTGTTCAAAGACGAACTTAGTCAGTTTGCAGACTAAAAAGTAAAGATAGAAAAAGATCTGAATCTCTCTCTTCCCTCAAAATAAACATATAGAAAAAATTATCATATTTGGTATTGCTAAATTTGTAAAAGACACAATTATATTTTTCACAAACTTTATTTATTAAAATAAAAAGAATATACAGGATTGGTATTGTAATCATACTGAACATGATGACAGGTCCTTACTTACCATACAATGAACGTCATAAACCGTCCCAAACTCCAGTCCTCACGGACCCCACGGGTCATGTTTTCAGGATTCCCATAGTGTTGCACAGGTGAGAGAATTCCTGATGCCTTGATGATACTTCCACCATCTGCGCAATACAAAGGAAATCCTGAAAACATGACCCGTGGGGTCCGTGAGGACTGGAGTTTGGGAAACACTGCCATAAACGAAATACAATTAAATCTTAATTTGAAGAACTAGAAAGATAGAATCAGCTCTGGATGCAACACTTTACATTTTTCACCAATCATGGCTCGCGCCTCTTCAGGTTTCAATAATGCAAACCACATCATAGTCTGTGGCTGATTATAAACTTCAATTCATGCATTTTGTTTGCAAGACTTTTTGCATTAGCCAGCAGACATTTAATGCTATTATCACATTTATCATTCGTAGCCACTTCCCATTTTTCCTGCTAGTCTCAGCCACTTTAAAATCATTATTAAGACTTACTATATTCCATTCACTATCTATCACTCTCACTCTGCTTATCTATTTAGCTCAATGGTTGTCCTCTCCAGGGCTCAGCACCTTTATCCACCCATCTTTCCCAACCAAGGTTTTAATTGCGAGTTACGCATGGTTTCCTTTATTTTCCTCAGTTCAGATGAGGTCTGGCTTGGCACATATAAAGGTAGGTAAGACATATTGGATAGGGATCATCCATATTTAGGTACACCTTGACATCGTTGGTTGACTTTTTGCATTTTTTGATAAAAAATAGTATGTTTGGGGATGTCACAACTTTTCTTCAAAAGGAAGATTTTTGGGAAACAGAGATCAAGCAGCTGGATTTCAACGTGCGTAATCCTTTTGTCCTCAGGTAAAAGAAATTAGACTTTCCCAGAGGTGTTTAGCAGAGGTTTACTCCACTCTTTTTATTCAGCATGCACATAGGAGGTGGGGGTATACCGTAGGGTTAGCTGTTGACCACATAAACATTTGGCAAACAGTTTTTTAACCCCCTAACAAATGCCTATATATGCATTAAAACGGTGGTTGTTCAGGGTACCTATTCCCTCATTGGCATTTTAAAACGGCGATTGGGAAAAAGGAAATAGCGCCACCATACAGTGGCGATTCCCATGGGTGTCAGTTGTACATGATAGCTGACACCCTGCAGTATCAAACCTGACCGGTTTTGTGACCAATTGGGCCAATTAGCCCCTTAAATACTGTTGTCAACCTTAGTAACCATCGGTCCCCTGTGATGACAATTGCTGGTCCTGAAGATTTCCATGGTACCCTGAAGTCATGTGATGACTCCAGGGTACATTGGTCTGTGAGATTCAGCAATAGATTGAGTTTCACACGCACAGTTAGTGAGACACTGTCAGTCTCATACATTGCTCTACATGATTACAGCAGTGTATGAGACAAGTGAACAAAGTTAAAGTTATACATGTCCCACAGTAGAAAAGTGTAAAAAGTGAAACAAAGTTAATTAAAACATGTAAAAAAGTAAAAAAAAATAAAAAAGAGCACACAAACCACAAAAATCCATTTTGCCATTCAAAATGTAGCATTTCTGATAAAACAAAAATAAAAATAAACAAAGAAACTGACACATTATTGGTATCGCTGGAATGACCTGCTCTATAAAACTGGGCCAATATTTATTCTGTTTGGAAAATACAGTGAAAAAAAATAATAATTTAAAAACCTCACCAAAAATGTCTCTTTTTCATCATGACTAGCAAAAAAATTAATAAATAGTGATAAAAAAGTCATATGTAAAAAAGGTGAGAAAATGAAAATGCCAAACCGTTGCATAAAAAAGAAGCTCTAACATGGCTCATTCATCAAAAAAATGAAAAACGTTACAGCTATCAGAATATGATGATGAAAAATCAAATTAATTTTGCTAAAATATTGTTTTTAGTATGTAAAAATAGCAAAGCATAAAAAATACATAACTATACATCTGATACCGCTGTAATTGTACAGACCCGACAAGCAAATTGGTGTTATCATTTTTACCGCATGGTGAACGGCGCAAAAATTAAAAAAAAAAAACAATAATTGAATTGCTGGGTTTTGTTTATTCTGAAAAATCATAAAAAAAAGATATAAACTCCCTAAGAATAAATCCGTCTCATCACATATAGTGCACGGTGAACCGTGAAAAAATGAAAAAAAGAACTATTCTTGTACTGACATCTATTTGTTCATTCTACCTCCCAAAAATCGGAATAAGGCTCGACTCACATTTATCCTGCACTCTCCGCTCAGCGCTTTCATGTAAATTCCCTACAACCACGATTCAGACAAAGCCACAGATGGAAACACTCACTTGTGAGGCAGATGTCACTTTGGACTGGTCTGTGTTTCGGCAGAGTCCCATCATTTTAGGCATCTTTTTACTGTACAAGTGTGGGTGACAACAGATCTGTGCATGCCTAAATAGATGGATATCACTGGAGAAGATGCCAAATGAATTACAAGGTGTCTCCATCTGCCTGTAATTTCAGTCTGAATCACATTTTTGTGGGATTTACGTGGAAAACACGAAATATGTGCTCAGCGTATAACACAAGAATGTGATCCCAGCCTTATTATGGAAATTATAGAAAATTATATTACGGTAATTATAATTATAATAACCCCAAAATGTTACCAATAAAATCCCTAATTTATATTGCATAAAACCAGCCCCTACTCAGGTCATCATCTGTCACTGAAACTGCAGGGGGTTCTCACATCACTGTAAGAACACGGACTCTGGAAAAGCGACATGGTTCCCACCCCCACATTTAAAATGCAGTGAATTCTTTGCTTCCAAATTCAAATGCCCCCTTCCTTCTGAGCCCCACTGTGCCTAAACAACAGTAAGTGGCCACATTTTTGGAATTATTGTAATGGAGAGAAGGTACTTAATGTATGAGTGCATATTACCAGAAGCAGAAGCTGAGCACAATGTATGGGAGTGCTACAATTTATGGGGCTCTACACAGTATGGGGACACATTATATGGGTACTAGACTGACAGATTTGCAATTCTCCAGAAAAAAAAGCCTGGTGTTGATGTTACAAAATAGTCACTGCAGCCGTAGGTGAATTCATTGAGAGATGCAGTGTCTACCATGGGGTCACTTTGACGGTTTTGTGAAATATTGGTAGCTTTGGGACTCCGTAAATGTCGCCTGCAAGCTATTCTACCAAAATCTGTGCTCCAAAAGCCAAATAGCGCTCCTTCCTTCTCAGCCTTGACATGTGGCCTAACAATAATTTTCAACAGTATATGGGGCAGCAACACGCCCCCAGAAATTGTATAATAAATTGTAGGGTCTAGTTTCACCTATTAACATTAACGATAATGTGTGCAAACTGTAAAGCACTGCGGAATATGTTAGCGCTATATAAAATAAAGATTATTATTATTTATTATTTATTAATATTAACCCTTGTGTACCTGACAAATTTGCAGCAAATACAAAAATTACATTTTTACCACTAAAATGTCATGTTTCCACATCTCAATGTTATAAAATGTTGTGAGGCACTTCAAAATGGGTTCAAAATACTCACTACACCATAGATGAATTCCTTGAGGGGTCTAGTTTCCAAAATGAGGTCAGTTGTTGGGGATTTCTGCTGTTTTCATGTTAGGGGCTCTCAAATGCGATTTAGCATTCACAATCTATCTCAGGCAAATAGTGCTCTTTCTTTCCTAGTCATGTGACCAAGCAGAAGTTTCTGACTGCATATAGAGTATAGTCACATTCGGGACAAATTGCAACACAAATTATGGGGTACATTTTCTCCTATTATCATTTGTGAAAATAATAAATTTGGGGCTAAAACAACATTTTCGTGAAAAAAAATGAACATTTTAAATGACGACCTAAAGTTATCCAATTCTGTGTAGTACCTGTGGGTTCAAAACACTCACTATACCCTTTAATACAATCCTTTAGGGGTGTACCGTATATACTCGAGTATAAGCCGAGATTTTCAGCCCATTTTTAAGGGCTGAAAGTCCCCCTCTCGGCTTATACTAGAGTCATATACAGGGGGGAGGCAGAGCGCAGCTGTTCTATAAACACACCCCTCCGCCGGCGCGGTCTCTGCAGCCCCTGCTCTTCTTCCATGGTCTCCGGCGCCAGTGTTCAGCGGTCAGGAGATACCGCTCATTAAAGTCATGAATATGCACATATTCATGACTTTAATGAGCGGTACCACGTGACCACTGAACACTGGCACCGGAGACCGCAGGAGAAGAGCAGGGCAGAGACGCACCGGCGGAAGAGTGAGTATAAGCAATATTTACCTGTCCTGTTCCACCGCTGCTTGCTGCTCAGTCCTCGGATCCTATTGTGCAATGTTCAGGCAGAGGGCGCGATGACTTGGTTACTGCGCGCCGTGCCCTCTTCCTGATCATTCACTGCTGGAGGACCCGGAAGACAGCGGCGCTCAGCGGTGGAATGGGTGACAGATAAATATCGCAGGTGCCGGGGCCCTGAGCGAGAGGTGACACCGGCACCTGTCCCCCATAGCGCGCCGGTGTCCCCACCTGCTCAGGACATCGTCACCTGGCCCCCAGCGACGAGAGGTGAGTATGTCTTTTTTTGCAGCAGCTACGGCAGCATAAGGGGCCTATTCAATGCAGTATCTATGGGGGCATAATACATGGGGCATCTATGGGGGCATAATCTATGGAGCATCTATGGGGGCATAATACATGGAGCATCTATGGGGAATAATACATGGGGCATCTATGTGGGCATAATCTATGGAGCATCTATGGGGGCACAATCTATGGAGCATCTATGGGGGCACAATCAATGGAGCATCTATGGGGCACAATACTCGGGCAGCATATGGGGCACAATCTAGGGAGCATCTTGTGGGGCATAATAGATGGCGCAGCATATGGGGCACAAAAAATGGAGCATCTTGTGGGGCATAACACATGGAGCAGCATATGGGCATAATCTCATTTTCCACCCTAGGCTTATACTCGAGTCGATAAGTTTTCCTATATTTTTTGTGGCAAAATTAAGGGGTCGGCTTATACTCAGGATGGCTTATACTGGGGTATATATGGTAGTTTACAAAATGGGGTATCTTGGTTTTTTTTCACAGTTTAAGCTCATCAGGGGCTCTCAACATGAAGCCCGCAGACCATTCCATCAAAGTCTGCATCCTAAAACATCACTCCTTCCTTTCTGAGCCGTGCTATGCACCCAAACAGAAGTTTTTCTCCACATATGGGTTAGCAGTGTACTCAGGAGAAATTGCACGGCAATTTCTTCTGTCCATTTTCTCCTATTACCCTTGTCAAAATAAAAAAAATTGTGGCTAAAAGCAATTTTTTGTGAGTAAAATGTGCTTTTAATTTTCACAGCTTCACATTATAAACTTCTCGGAAGTACCTGGGAGTTTATGGTGCTCATGACACATCTAGATAAGTTTCCTTGTTAGTCTAGTTTACAAAGTGGGGTCAATTGTGGGGGGTTTCTAATGTTTAGGCACATCGGGGGCCCTCCAAAAGCATCTACTTTCGATTCCAGCTGTTTTTACATTTAAACAAACGGTGTCCTGCTGCGTGCCTAAGTAGTAGTATTCCCCTGCAAAGGGGTATCAACATATTCAGTAGAAAATGTACAACAAATTTTAGGGTCCATTTTCTCCTGTTATCCTTGTGAAAGTAAACAAAATTGGGGCTAAAATTAAATTTTTGTGGGTAAAATATGATTTTTTTTATTTTCAAAGTTCTATGTTATGAACTTCTGTGAAGAACCTGGGGGTTCAAGGTGCTCACCAGACTTCTAGATACATTTGTTAACGGGCCTAGTTTCCAAAATAGGGTAACTTGTAATGGGTTTCCGCTGTTTAGGCACATCAAGGGCTCTCCAAACGTCACATGACATTCGCTATGAAAGGGTTAATAAACTTCTTGAATGCAGCTTTGAGCACCATGAGGGGTGCAAATTTTTAGAATGGTGTCACTTTTAGGTACCTTCTGTCATATAGATCCCTCAAAGTTACTTCAAATGTGACATGTTCGGTAAAAAAATTGGTTTTGTAAATTTTGTTTGAAAAATGAGAAATTGCTGGACAACTTTTAACCCTTCTAACTTCCTAATAGAAAAAAAATAGTTTCAAAAACTGTGCTGATGAAAACAGACAAGTGGGAAATGTAATTTATTAACTATTTTGTGTGACATATCTCTCTGATTTAAGGGCATGTGAATTAATACCGTAGTTTGAAAATTGCAAAATTTTCAACATTTTTGCCAAGTTTCCAGTTTTTTGACAAATAAATGCAATCATATCATTTAAATCGAATCTCATATTGAATAAATTTTACCACTATCATGAAATACAATATGTCATGAAAAAACGGTCTCAGAACCAGAGGGATATGTTGATGCATTCCAGAGTGAGAACCTCATAAATTGACAGCGGTCAGAATTATAAAATTTGGATTGGTCATTAAGGTCAAAATTGGCTCAGTCATTAAGGAGTTAAAGTGTATGTCTAGTTTAAGTCTTACATACTAATTAACAGTAATTGAATTCCATTGCAAACTATCATAGCCTACATTAATTTTGCAGATATTTTAAGAGCAGTTATCCATTATGTATACATATACAGTATATTGTAGGTATAATGATATAGAAGATAACATAAGCTGTTAATTAAAATTTTATTGTCATTGCTGTAGAAAATCATTTTTAACAATTTAGTAAGTAGAGGGTTTACTCATTAACAATACCTATAGCTAATATCTAATTACTGTGCATCATTTAACAATGTTAAAGTGCATTCAAATGAAATATGTAATGCTATAATATTTTCTCGAATAAGCAAAATAAAATTGATGCATCAGTAATTAATTATTCATTATAGTGTATTCTAGTCTCTTTATGTTCACGTTGTTTCCATACACCATGTTGTAAATGTCATGTCATTTGTTCTCCTCACATTCTACTATATGACTGCCAAAAATGTTAACATTTAAGACTGCTTGCTTTCCATGAGAGTAGTCAGCAGCATAACATTGAACACTTGCCCCAGACACCTAGTGTAGAAGACAGCATATACATCTTGCTGTCATAGAAACAAATGAGGCCTTAAATTAGGTGTGAAGATTTAAAAGCTGAAATTTAAAAAGTATGTCTTATTATCAAATAGAAAGTTTAGAATGCCTGCCAATATTAGCCATAATCATGACAAACTGTTATATTTTTGCTTTGACATTTAGATTTTAATGTTGGAAAGAAAAAAAACCAAGTTGTAGTTTATTTGCTTTGTTGTTATTTTTTTCCTTAACCTTTTCTACAGCGTGTTTTGCTTGTTCTCTTCAGCTAATCAATACAAGTAGAACAAGGCGATAACAAACCAGTTACAGTGCTCAGTTAGAATTTATGAATACTATTACAGCAAATTGTTGGAAATTGCCATTTACAATACTGTACATTGCATCTTGTACAAAGGGGAAAATATATTCTTTGAAGTACCACAACTCTAAATTGCACTGTGTTGAGAGCTGATGCATTGTGATGAGCAGAGATTATCTGTCATGGCACTAATTTGCCACAATAAAAAAATATATAATCAATTGTACTTCTCTGAAAACATGTTATCAGCAGTATCCAGTAGAGAATCTCAAACATTAAGTGAATGTTAAAATTGTGACATCAAAGGCAAATATAGCAAAACTCATTATGGTCCCCATGCCAATTGAGAGCTCCAATCAAATTATTTGAACCTTCTCCTTTCTGCTCTTAATACCTGACTGCAGCCACCGCTAGGTTAGCTCAGTGCCCAGAAACTTACATATCTACTTAAAAATCTCCATGAACTGAGCTTCCCTTAGAAGCGACTGTAGGATGCTTTGGTTCTATTTTGGAAAAAGAGAAGAATTCAGAGTGTGACCCTCTTCTCACTAGGAACCAGAAAGCTGTGGTGCGGTGTCATTAGTATGTTATTGGATAAAAGATGACATGTAATGCTCAGTTCAGTTCAGATGTTCAGTTCGTCTGTCCCTTATTTAAGAATAAGTGATCTATTGTATCGGTTGAGCAAATAGAAGAAGAGGGGATCCACTGATTATGGGATCTTTCTGTGTCCAGTTTTATAGAATGAAGAGAAAGTGAAATAGATAAACTTGGCACTCAACTTTTAGACGATAGTTCCAATTTTATTTGCAGTCAAAGAACAGATAGAGACGTTTCGGTCCAACAAGGGCCTTCCTCAATCCGATTGCTTGTGGCAAGGAAATATACTGGTTGGGAAACCTACTTGTGCACCATCTCGGTAGTGCTACGATATATTTTCAGTTTTATAGAATGACAGAAAAAGTTAAGTATATAGAAGCTTTTTCTGTTATCTAAAATGGACACTAAATAGACACCATAATAATCAATAATGCCCCTCTGCTTCCAATTGCAAAACTGATACAATGGATCCCTTATTTTGTTTCTCTGCTACTACATGGAAAAAGCAGTGTAAAACATTAAGGCAAGTTTCACATTAGCGGTTGAATCCGCAGCGTATCTTCTGCAACCTCAAACGCACGAAAAACCACATGCAAACGCGTGCAAAAGCTGTGTTTTCAAGAAAGACGCATTAGCTTACACATGCAGACAAAAAAACGCAGCGTTTGCATGCTTTTGCATGCGTTTTGCATGCGTTTGCATTTTTTGTGCGCATGGTGGAAAATTTTACAGGAGAAAAATCTAGATAAACAGACACCACCAATGGGACACTAATGGGTGTGTCTTATGGGATATCTTTATATAGACCCTTGGACAGCTGAAAACTTCAGATTTTGCTCCTGCATCCTGATGCACAATGGATCTTCACATGGAGAGCTTTAATTTCAACCTGGATTTGGATATAAAGATGTTTCTTGCCTTTGCTTTTGCTTGTGAGCAACAAAGAAACAGAGAAAGACGGAGAAGACATCATCGGCGTTTTTGGAGACACCTCATTATTGAAGTCCGGAAGAGCTGTGGAGCCTACCACACCTTATGCAGCGAGCTCAATGCCAACCCAGAGAAATATGTGGAGTATACCAGCATGTCTCAAGAGACCTTCCGGGGAGTCATCCAGAAACAGGACACCCAGCTCCGTTGAGCGATTCCTGCTGAGGAACGTCTCCTGGTCACATTAAGGTACGTAATATTTTAAAAAAAGCCTGTCATAATTATTATTGTTCTGTCTTGTATTATTTTTTTTCTTTTATCTGTTTAGCTAAACCCCGTCATATTACAGTTCTTAATTTTTTTCTTTCTCTGTTTGGCAGATTACTGGCTACCGGAGACAGCTTATCATCACTCCATTTTCAGTACCAGATAGGAATTTCAACCCTGTCTGGAATTGTTGCGGACACTTGCCGGGCTTTGTGGAACGTTCTCCGGGATGAATTTATCCCCTTACCCACCACGGAAATGTGGCTTGAAATTGCCAAAAATTTCTGGCGAGTTTGTAACTGTTCAGGAGCAGTGGATGGAAAGCACATTCAGATTACCAAACCGGCCAGAACGGGATCTGAGTACTTCAACTACAAGAAATATTTTTCTATAGTGCTCATGGCAATAGCAGATGCAGACTGTCGCTTTATCGCCATGGACATTGGAGCTTTTGAAGGTGGCAATGACTCCCAGACTTTTAAATACTCTGATATGGGCCATGGGCCAACGCTTGCATGGAAAAAAATTTAATTTGCCCCCGCCATAACCTCTTCCCAACACTCAAGGCCCACCCATGCCATTTGTTATGGTTGGTGATGAGGCCTTTCAGATGTGTGAAAACCTACTGAAACCTTAATCCAGTCAGGACTTGAACCACACAAAAAGGATTTTTAACTGAAGACTGACCAGGGCACGAAGAACTGTTGAGTGTGCCTTTGGGATTCTTGTCTCCAAATGGCGCATTCTTGGAACCATCATTAATCTAAAAATGGAGACAGTTGATGAAGTGGTCAAAGACTGTGTGGTTCTGCATAACTACATAATCTCTAAAAAGCGACCCAACATTGAACTTGATGAACCCGTTTCAAACCCATTGCCAGATTATCATCATCACCCTCTGCAGTAAACAGTTGAAGTTACCCAAATGAGGGACCAATTTGCTGCTTACTTTGTTTCTGATTTGGGATGTGTGGCCTGACAAGATGAAATAGTTTAATAAAAACTTCTGTTGTGTTTGTGTCTGTACCTGTAATGTTAAAATGTTCCTAATGTTTGGTCTAAATAAAAAACCTGTATTGAGACCTGTACCGAGTCTCCTATGTCTTTCCTCTGAAATCCACTTATGAAGTCAGTGCTATGGAAGGTGATGTCATTTGATTCATCGTCTCTTCAGTCTGCATAATCTATTGGATGCAGAATTATGAGACGATGGAGGTAATACAAGGCATACCTATACTCACCTGTCCTAGTGTCAGAAATAGTGAATTCAGGATGCACAAATCCCAGCATCATGATTTCTGACACCTGGCCTGGTGAGTATATATATGCCTTGCATTACCTCCATCATCTCTTCATTCTGCATCCAATAGATTACGCAGACTAAAGAGATGCTGGAGAAAATACTAGTGATATTTGTTTTTGACAACTCATAGCTCCATGACAAACACGAGAAGCAAAGCTGCAGTGTTCTAGTTGTCTCACTCTTGGAGCTATCAGGTGTCAAATACACAGAGTGTATGGCACAGTGTGTTTAGTCAGCGCACGGTGTGTGTTGCCAGCGGCGAAATACACAAATTACCAAACCGTAGTAGGGGAAAAAAACACAAATTTATTTACAAAAAAAAAAAATTACCTTCGGCGACTTGGGGTAGAGTGACATAACTGGGGGGTGTTGAGCTGGGACGACTGTCTTAAAGATGACACAGGGGTTGCAGGGGAAGGAGTGCTGAAACTAGTGGGGTCAGGGAGGTCAGGGATGGAATTGGAGGCTTGGGACGGGATAGACACACTGGAAGATAGAGACAAACCGGACATCACAGACACATTGGAGGGTGAGGGGGGAGGGAGTGTGAGAGTCTGTTTTTTTTTTCTTGCAGTCTCTGTCCTGTGTTCTGCTGTTATGGCTTCTGGGGAGGGTTGGCATGGTTTCTTCTGGCGCCATGGTGCTGGACGACAGCCTGGCAGTATCCTGCTGTTGCTGTGGCCTGGTGCTGGTGGACATCCTGGCAGGTTCCTGGTGCTGCTGCGACCTGGTGCTGGTGGACGTCCTGGCAGGATACTGGTGCTGTTGCTGCTGTAGCCTGGTGATGGTGGACGGCCTGCCAGGTTCCAGTTGCTGCTGCTGCATGTTGGTGGATGTCCTGCAAGGGTCCTGTTGCTGCGGCATGTCGGTGGTGATGGTGGAGGAGGTCCAAGCAGGAGCAGCACTCTGCATGGTGGTGGCGGTGGACTGTGCAGCATCACTCGGCATGGTGGTGGCGCTGTATTGGTGTCCGGCAGAGCTTGGAATGGTGGTGGCCGTGCAGTGGTATGCAGCAGAACTCAGCATTGAGGTCAAGCGTGTCAGTGTTGGCACAGGTGGAAATGCCACCACTGACTGCTGCAAGTACCGAGTCTGATGCATACCTTGCACATAAGTAGCATTGCAGGCCTGCATGACATTGAGCTGGTCATCAGGAGTAAGGTGTTCCGACATGCCCTGTTCTATCTGATTAAAAAAATGATGTGCTGGCCTCTGGAGGTCGGCTTTCAGATGGTCAAGGCTTTGGTTGACATCCTGGATAAGTGTCTTCATATGGTATAAATCACTTTCCAGTCTGTATCCCAGCGCCTTGAGGCCATCATGGAAAATCGAGCACAAGTGCATGAACTAGGGCTTGAATGTCCTGTTCGAGGCCTTCTGTCACTGGCAGGAATACCCCAAAAAAAACCAGTGGCAGAGGCCTGGGACAGGGGAACACCTGATGGACCAGCTTCCTGGTCTCCAGTCTGTGTTGCCGGCCCACTTGCTGCTTCGCTGGTGGATGGCTGGGATGGGTCCATGGTTGTTCGATGAAGGACTGCTCCAGAATAAGGCACAAGGGTGCTGCTCCAGATGCTGTGAAAAGAAAAGAAAAACATTAGTACTAAACATTTACAATAATAAAAGCGCCAACACCTGTGGAATAGAAAAATACAGATTAGGTAATACAACACAATCCAATACACCACAAAAATACTTACATTCTCTGGGCAAGGACCAGTCTCAAAAATGCCAGCATGTGGTGATATTTGTATTTGCGCATCCTTGCTACAGAACCACTGCGAGCCTGGCTCTCCTGACTTAGGTCCTTGTTGAAGCAATCCTTCATCGAATGCCAATGTGTTCTGACTTCGCACAGTGAAAAAAAAAAATTTAGACAATGCACTTTCGTCTGGGATCACACAGTAAAGTATACTTACACGCCGTCTTGCCACTCGACCTTGTGCTGGCTGCTCCTGCTCTGCCTCCGCTGCAGTGGAAGAACTGTTCTGAAACAGGAAAAAAAAAGTTTTGTTTAATGTGCATATATGACAGACAATACTTACCAATCAGTAGGGAATGTACTCACTTCACTTTCCTGTCCTGCACATTCAGGGCCAGCACGCTCCTCAGAAGATGAAGACATATGAATGCTGCAAGAAAAAAACAGAAATTAGTACATACTAAATAGAGAAAAAATGACAGACATACATTCGCTTTTATACTCACATTGTCCAAAGTTGTGAATCTTCACAGCTGCACAGCTTCTAGTCTGGTTCACAGTCTGTAGAGTAGTGGACTGGCAGTGCCCACTCCCTCTTTTTATCTATGTTTGTGGGGGGTGGCTGAAAAGTGTCTAGACAGGTTTACTCTGGAAAACCACATGCATACGAAAACGCTAACGAACGCGTGTGCCTTTGTACGCATGCGTTATCATAGACTGTAATGCATTATTTCGAAGCATTCCATACGCAAGCGGCCGCATGCTTATGGCGGCGGCAAATTGCAGCCTCTAAAATTGCAACATGTTGCGCTAGCTGCGCCCCGCCGCACAAGCCAAAACTACGCAATCAAATGTGGCAAAAAGCATACAATCACATAAACCTATGTCCACAATGTTAAAGAAAAAACATGCTGAAGTATGCGGCATAAACGCTGCGGATACAACTGCAAATGTGAAACCAGCCTAATTAAGACTGGCATTTTTAGAGTTGTGCAGAAATAAGATGTGCCAAATTATTAAGAGGTGCAGGCTCATGATGAGCGAGTATGCTCGTTGCTCGGGTTTTCCTGAGCACACTCGTGTGTTCTCCGAGTATTTGGAAGTGCTCAGAGATTTAGTTTCTGTTGCCGAAGCTGCATGATTTGTGGCTACTTGACAACCTGAATACATGTGGGGATTGCCTATTTGTTAGGGAATTCCAACATGCATTCAGGCTGTCAAATAGTCGCAATTCATGCAGCTATGGCAACAGAAACTAAATCTTCGAGCACTTCCAAATACTCGGAGACCACCCGAGCGTGCTCGGGAAAACCAGAGCAACGAGTATATTGGCTCATCACTAGTAAAAACAAGAAACAAGAAACAAATATCCTAAAATAAAATAAAATAAAAAATATATTGCAAAACATGCATGAGGTTGTAATAATAATAATAAGGGTATTTGGTAAACACAATTTTGATCAAAAGCTTTTACTGGTGGGTTCAGTCTCTCTGTCCTTGTTCACATTTGTCACTTGACAGGTGGAAAGGTTTTTAATACAAGAGTTAGGACTGTCCCACAAAGGGTTGCCTTGACGTGGCGGGATGGCTTGTACATTCTTTTGATCAAAATTGTGTTTACCAAATACCCTTATTATTATTATTACAACCTCATGCATGTTTTGCAATATATTTTTTATTTTATTTTATTTTAGGATATTTGTTTCTTGTTTTTTGTTTTCTCTGTATAATGGTCATGTGTTTAATATGCATTTACATTTTGCATACACATCAACTTACTTTTTCAGTTCAGACCAAGTTTTTCATTTAGTTCTTAGTGCATCTTGGGCATATAAGGGTGTGACCGCCCTGCTTCTGAGCTGAAAAATCCATCCTGTCTGGCCTATGCTTTTACTGGTGGGTTCAGTCTCTCTGTCCTTGTTCACATTTGTCACTTGACAGGTGGAAAGGTTTTTAATACAAGAGTTAGGACTGTCCCACAAAGGGTTGCCTTGACGTGGCGGGATGGCTTGTACATTCTTTTGATCAAAATTGTGTTTACCAAATACCCTTATTATTATTATTACAGCCTCATGCATGTTTTGCAATATATTTTTTATTTTATTTTATTTTATTTTAGGATATTTGTTTCTTGTTTTTTGTTTTCTCTGTATAATGGTCATGTGTTTAATATGCATTTACATTTTGCATACACATCAACTTACTTTTTCAGTTCAGACCAAGTTTTTCATTTAGTTCTTAGTGCATCTTGTGCATATAAGGGTGTGACCGCCCTGCTTCTGAGCTGAAAAATCCATCCTGTCTGGCCTATGCTTTTACTGGTGGGTTCAGTCTCTCTGTCCTTGTTCACATTTGTCACTTGACAGGTGGAAAGGTTTTTAATACATGAGTTAGGACTGTCCCACAAAGGGTTGCCTTGACGTGGCGGGATGGCTTGTACATTCTTTTGATCAAAATTGTGTTTACCAAATACCCTTATTATTATTATTACAACCTCATGCATGTTTTGCAATACATTTTTTATTTTATTTTATTTTAGGATATTTGCTTCTTGTTTTTTGTTTTCTCTGTATAATGGTCATGTGTTTAATATGCATTTACATTTTGCATACACATCAACTTACTTTTTCAGTTAAGACCAAGTTTTTAATTTCGCTCATCACTAGTGCAGGCCATTTAATGAATTCAGCTCATTTTATCAATGGTGAGTGACTCCTTTTGCCTCACCAGAAAAAGGCAGAAATGTTAAATTTCTGGCATAATATCTGCGGTTAAGGAACCACTCACACCACATTATTTACTATTTACCATACAATTGTGATCTCCTTTATTGTAGCAGGTCAATGCACAGATATTGAATTTTGATTACAGCACTTGTGGAAATTTAATTATCAAGTAACAGCAACATACAACTTCTAGGCAGGTAACCCATGTGTTATGTTTCGGTAGCTGAGGAGGACAGGAACAACAGCAGGGCAGCCGAACACCTGAGATGTTGGTAACTGATGGGTTGCAGATTCCTAAACTAACGACACAACTACAGGTACCCGTGGAGCGTTCCTACGTTGATCCTAGACGCCTCGTCACAGCCTGAGAGATAACTACACCTAAAGGCAGAAAGATGAAAGCTATCTGCCCCGGAGCAGATCCCCAAGGAAAATAGGAAGCCCCCAAACATATAATGGCGGTTAGAAAAGATGAAAATACAAACATAGGCAGAAAATAGACTGAGCAAATGCTGGGGCCACAAGCTGACTAAATAGGATAGGACAGGAGAGATTACTTTCTGCAACCCAGAAAACCCTACAAAAATCCAACAATTCTGATTACAAAAATACTGAGATCACACGATCTCGCCACCCACTAAATCAGATCTCAGTGTAAACAAAAACAAAGCCGCAGCCGCAAAAAAAACAGGAAAAAGCAAATGAGCAAACAACAGTGGATGCAGACAAATTGTGAGGAGCTCAGGCCCCAGGAGGGGACCTGGCTGACCACCACAAAAGTGCAGAAAACAATGCAAAAAGCAAGCACAAAAAGAAAAGCAAAAAATATCTTATCTGAAAGCAGGAGATGCAGGCAAGACTCCAGCAAACTTCCAAATGAACCAGGAACCACAACTGAGACAAGAACAATTGATCACCGGCAACCATCATGGGAGGGAACCTCCCTTATAATCAGACCAGTCAGTGAACCCAGATTGCCACTCTCTGCTGAAAGGTTCAGTACTGTCTGTAACCACCAGAGGGAGCCTCGGCTCAGAAACCATCTCTAACACATTCATAACAGTACCCCCCCTTGAGGAGGGTCACCGAACCCTCACCTGCGCAACCAGGCCAATCAGTATGAGCTCGGTGATAGGCACGGATCAGTCTCCTAGCATGGATGTCCGAAGCAAACACCCAAGAATTGTCCTCCTGACCATAACCTCTCCACTTAACCAAATACTGGAGTTTCAGTCTAGAAAAACGAGAATCCAATATTTTCTCAACCACATACTCCAGATTGCCCTCAACCAAAACAGGGTCAGGAGGCGCAGCCATAGGAACCACTGGCTCGACAAACCTCTTCAAAAAGGACTTGTGGAACACATTATGGATCTTAAATGTCCCTGGAAGAAGCAAACGGAAGGAAACAGGATTAAGAATCTCCATCATCTTATAAGGTCCAATGAACCTGGGCTTAAACTTTGGAGATGCAACCCTCATAGGGATGTTTCTTGAGGACAATCAAACCAAGTCCTCCACTTTAAACCGAGGACCATCAGTCCTATGCCGGTTGTCAAACCGTTGGGCCTTCTCCTGAGAGAGAGACAACCTCTCCACTACCTGGTCCCAAATCTGCTGCATTCGCTCCACAACAGAGTCAACACCCGGACAGACAGAAGCCTCCACCTGTCCCGAAGAAAATCGAGGGTGAAACCCAGAATTGCAGAAAAATGGAGACATCAAGGTGGCAGAGCTAGCCCTATTATTAAGAGCAAACTCAGCCAAAGGCAAAAAAGAGACCCAGTCATCTTGATCAGCAGACACAAAACATCTCAAATAAGTCTCCAAGGTCTGGTTTGTTCTCTTGGTTTGTCCATTGGTCTGAGGATGAAAAGCAGAGGAGAAAGAAAATTGAACACCAAGTTTAGAACAAAATGTCCTCCAAAATCTGGAAACAAACTGGACTCCTCTGTCAGACACAATGTTCTCCGGAATGCCATGTAACCGAACCACGTGCTGAGGGAACAAAGGCACCAATTCGGAGGAGGAAGGCAACTTAGGTACTGGCACAAGATGTATCATCTTGGAAAACCTATCACAGATTACCCAGATAATGGTCATTCTCTGAGAAACAGGGTGGTCGGAAATAAAATCCATAGAGATATGGGTCAATGGCCTCTTGGGCACAGGTAATGGCATTAACAAACCACTAGAGCGAGAGCAAGGCTTGGAGCGAGAGCAAGTCCCACAGGACTGCACAAATTCCCTGACGTCAAGAGACAAAGTAGGCCACCAAAAGGACCGACTCACCAAGTCTCTGGTACCAAAAATCTCGAGATGACCAGCCAACGCGGAACAATGAATCTCAGACATCACAGTCTTCTTCCACTGGTCTGGGACAAACAATTTCCCAATAGGGCAGCGCTCAGGTTTATCCTCCTGACACCCTTCCAAGGCCAGTCTCAAATTGGGCGAGATGGCGGGAAGAACTACACCCTCTTTCAAAATAACAGTAGGATCAGATAACTCAGGAGAGTCCGCAAAGAAACTCCTCGAGAGGGCATCCACCTTATCATTCTTAGTGCCAGGAAGAAAAGAAACCCAAAATTAAAACGTGTGAAAAACAAGGCCCACCTGGCCTTTCTAGGATTAAGTCGCTTGGCTGATTCGTGATAAACCAGATTCTTATGGTCCGTGAGGACCACCACCTGATGTTTGGCTCCTTCCAGCCAATGTCTCCACTCTTCAAAGGCTCACTTCATGGCCAATAACTCCCGATTACCCACGTCATAATTACGTTCAGTTGGAGAAAATTTTCAAGAGAAAAAGGCACAAGGGTTACTCTTAGAGGTCTCTGGATCTCTTTGGGACAAAACGGCACCTGCCCCAATTTCAGAGGCATCAACCTCCACCTGAGACGGTAGAGAAACATCAAGCTGCCGTAGAACAGGAGCAGAAGTGAATCTCTGCTTAAGTTCCTGAAACGCAGAGACTGCCTCAGGAGGCCAATTCACCACATCAGAACCCTTTTTGGTCAAATCAGTCAATGGTTTAACAATACCGGAGAAATTACCAGTAAATTTGCGATAAAAATTGGCAAAACCCAAAAATCTCTGAAGAGCCTTTAATGAAGTAGGTGGGACCCAATCACAGATGGCTTGAACCTTGACTGGGTCCATTTCAATAACAGACGGAGACAAAATGAATCCCAGAAATGAGACCTTCTGTACGCCAAAAAGACACTTTGATTCCTTCACATACAGTGCATTCTCTCTCAAAATCTGGAACACAGTCCGAACATGTTTCACATGAGAGTCCCAGTCATTGGAAAAAATCAAGATATCATCCAAATAAACAATCAGAAATTTATCCACAAAATCCCTGAAAATATCATTCATGAAGGATTGGAAAACAGAAGGAGCATTAGTGAGCCCAAAGGGCATCACTAGGTACTCAAAATGCCCCTCCGGGGTATTAAACGTCGTCTTCCATTCATCCCCGTGCTTAATGCGAATAAGGTTATATGCCCCTGAGGTCAAGCTTGGTAAACCAACTCGCACTTTTCACCCTGGAAAACAGGTCAGAAATCAAGGGTAACGGATATTGATACTTCACAGTGATCTTATTCAAGAGACAATAATCAATACACGGCCTCAATGAACCATCCTTTTTGACCACAAAGAAAAAAAACGGCACCCAAGGGTGAAGAGGATGGTCTGATATGACCCTTCTCCAATGACTCCTTGATATAAGATCGCATAGCATCGTCTTCAGGTACAGACAAGTTAAAAAGGCGACCTTTAGGAAATTTACCACCAGGCACTAATTCAATAGCGCAATCGTAACTCCTGTGAGGGGGCAAAGATGCAGCTTTACTTTCACTAAATACTTCCGAAAAATCAGTCAAAAAGTCAGGAACATCCTGAGACTTGGGAGAGGCAGAAAAAACAGGAGTGTCGGCATTAACACATTGGCAGCCCCAACTGGTCACAGACACAGATTTCCTATCCAAAACAGGATTATGAGACTGTAACCAAGGGAAACCTAGTACAATAATGTCATGCAGATTATACAGCACCAGAAATTTGCAACTCTCCTGATGATCTGGTTCAACCCTCATTATCACCTGTGTAGAAAACTGGGGTTTATTCTCCGCCAAAGGGGTTAAATCAATGCCCAGTAGGGGAATAGACTTCCGCAGGGGTATCATGGGAAACCCACAATGTTTAGCAAAGTCAAAATCCATCAGGTTAATAGCTGCTCCTGAATCAACAAATGCCTGAGCAGAAACTGTGGACAGGGAGCAAATCAGGGTAACAGTCAACAGAAATTTAGTCTGAACACTACCCAAGACAACTGAGCGTGCAAAACGTCTTCCCCGCTTAGGGCAGACTGAAATAGCATGAGAGGCATCACCACAGTAGAAACATAACCCATTGCGCTTTCGAAACTCAAGACGCTGAGCCCCAGAAGTCACTCTATCACACTGCATGGGCTCAGAAGCTGGCTCACAAGGCAACACTATCTCACGCATACCTCTGCACTCACGCAAACGTCTGTCAAAATTGAATAGCCATTGATATAGAATCATTGAGACCAGAGGGAGCAGGGAATCCCACCATAACATCCTTTATATTCTCTGACAGCCCCTTCCGAAAAAAGGCTGCCAAAGCATCATCATTCCATTTGGTCAGGACTGCCCACTTTCGGAATTTCTGACAGTACAACTCAGCATCTTCAAGACCCTGATTTAATGCCAACAAGGTTTTTTCATCTTGATCAGTGACATTAGGTTCATTGTACAATAACCCCAGAGCAAGAAAAAATGCATCAATATCATTCAAAACAGGATCCCCAGGTGTCAGGGAAAAAGCCCAATCCTGAGGATTGCCGCGCAGGAGAGAGATGACAATTTGAACCTGCTGTGCTGCGTTACCTTAGGACTTAGGCTTTAAGGCAAAAAAAAACTTACAGTTATTTTTGAAATTCAGAAATTTAGCCAGATCCCCCAAAAACAAATCTGGCATGGGAATCCTAGGTTCCACAACTGGCAACCCAGCAAGATAGGTAGCAATACTCCGAACCTCAGTGGCAAGCTGATCCACACGGCCATACAACTGTGCAAACTCCATTGAGAGAGAAAAAAAAATCCTCTTCAGCACCCAGAGAAAAAGAGGGAAAAAATGCAACAGACAAAAAAAAAATCTCTGACAACTCTGACAACTTTTTTCTTTCCACACTCTTTTTCCCTTCTGTGAGTAAAATATAATTTTCAGTTATGGCCGGTGATACTGTTATATTTCGGTACCTGAGGAGGACAGGAACAACAGCAGGGCAGCCGAACACCTGAGATGTTGGTAACTGTTGGGTTGCAGATTCCTAAACTAACGACACAACTAGAGGTAGCCATGGAGCGTTCCTACGTTGATCCTAGACGCCTCGTCACAGCCTGAGAGATAACTACACCTAAAGGCAGAAAGCTGAAAGCTATCTGCCCCGGAGAAGATCCCCAAAGTAAATAGGAAGCCCCCAAACATATAATGGCGGTTAGACAAGATGAAAATACAAACATAGGCAGAAAATAGACAGCAAACGGTGGGGCCACAAGCTGACTAAACAGGATAGGACAGGAGAGATTACTTTCTGCAACTCAGAAAACCCTACAAAAATCCAACAATTCTGATTACAAAAATACTGAGATCACACGATCTCTCCACCCGCTAAATCAGATCTCAGTGTGAACAAAAACCAAGCCGCAGCCGCCTAAAAAACAAGGAAAAAGAAAATGAGCAAACAACAGTGGCTGCAGACAAACTGTGAGGAGCTCAGGCCCCAGGAGGGGACCTGGCTGACCTCCACAAAAGTGCAGAAAACAATGCAAAAAGCAAGCACAAAAAGAAAAGCAAAAAATATCTTATCTGAAAGCAGGAGATGCAGGCAAGACTCCAGCAAACTTCCAAATGAACCAGGAACCACAACTGAGACAAGAACAATTGATCACCGGCAACCATCATGGGAGGGAACCTCCCTTATATCAGAACAGTCAGTGAACCCAGATTGCCACTCCTCGCTGAAAGGTTCAGTACTGTCTGTAACCACCAGAGGGAGCCTCTGCTCAGAAACCATCTCTTACATATTCATAACACCCATGCTATTCATCCTTTGAAGTCAAAAATGACCATGACTTCAGGGTTTAGAGAAGTATCAATGTCTGTGGGTCCGATGGTGACTGATGAGGTCAAACCTAGCCATGAAGGTTTGTCCACATATGTGACATAAGTATTTAGATGTGTTTAGGACAGCAGATGCTACAAGTGCCTACCACTCAGTTAACTTTATTTTTGCCTCAAAGATTCTCCTATCTTCAGATGAACATACTTCTAAAGTGATCCCACCTCGCCAAGCTGAAAAGTCCAGTGCAAGTTTCTTCCATCCGCTGATGTTGACTCCAAGTCTTTTGAAAGATGCCTTAAGGAAGTTTTTATAATGCTTCTTCTGCCCCCCCCCCTGAATGCTCACTTTCCCTGACACAGTTCTCCATACAGCAGATGTTTAGGCAATCGGCAGTCTGGCACTCTGACCACATGTTCAGTCACCTGGCTTGGGCTTTCAGCAGGAGAGTGTAACTGCTGAAGAGCCCAGATTGTTCCAGAATTGCCATTTTATGCTCATTGTCTTGCCACAGAATATGGAGAAGTCTGCAGTGACACCTCAGTTGAAAGTGATTGAGGTATTTGGCATGCCGCCTGTGGACAGTCCAGGTCTCGCTGGCATAGAGAAGTGTTGTAAGGACCACCATGAGGTAAACCTTCAGCTTAGTGGTAAAGCTGAGTCCCTTTAATTTCCAGATGTTCTTCCGTAGTGTCCTGAAGGCGATACTCGCTATGGAAGTTCTGCTGTTGTCCTCAATATCTATGGTCACTTGACGGGAGTTGTTTTTACTGCCTTCCTGACTTCATCTTCTCTGGGAACATCAAAGTCCTTGTTAATTTCTACCTGGGGCAGGCAAGCAATGGCCTTGTTATTGTCATGGCAGAGAAATTGAGGACACTGTTGAAGTACTCAGCCCACCGTTCCAGATTATGTTTCTTTTCTATCAACTACTTAATTCTGTCCACATTGAGGAGAAATGAGGAGTTGGATGATTGGGGTCCATATACAGAATTTAGAACATCAAAGAAGTACTTGATGTAATGCCTGTCAGCATATCCCTGCATTTTGTCAGTCTTCTTGCTGACTCAGCTGTCCTGCTTCTCATGTAGCTTTATCTGTACCTTTCTTTTTGTGTTGGTAAAGTTATCCTTCTTGGCTAGCATTGTGTGGTTATTTTGATGTATTTTGTGTTGGTGATGTTCCTCTTCGAGGAGTGCCCTTATTTCTTTGTCATTTTCATTGAACCAATCTTGGTTACTTCGGGCTGCTGGTCCGAGATGCTCCAGGACTGTATCTTTAAGATGTTGTTCAATGCTGGTCTTGTCTGACTGCAGTGTGTTTGACAGTCTGCCATCAAGGTCATTAGCAAATTCCTCTGCAACACTTCTGCTTTGCAGCTTTAAGACATTCAGCTTCTTTGTAGTCTGCTGACCTTGGAGTCTTCTTAATGACAGAATGCGAAGCATGCACATAGAAACAATGAGGTGGTGGTTGGTCCAGCAGTTGGCACCACACCACGTTACTCTAAAGTCCATCATATACTTCTTCCTGGTGATGTAGACATTGAGATGCCAGTGACTTGAGTGTGGGTGCATCCACAAAGTCTTCCTGTGAGTATGCAAATTGCCTCTTAAGAGAAAAAGAGGACTTGAACTCTATAGAGCCACCTATTGGAAGTAGCGATCCTATAAGTCACAATTAACCCTTTAACGAGTCTTGTAATGTGACTTAGGATAAAAGCCAAATCATATCTCAATTTGCAGACAAGGTGTTTCAGGCTATTGGTCCTCGTCAGTGCAAAGTATGAGAAATGATTTGGCTGTGCGAGAGGCTCTGGACGGAGGTCTAAGGGGTAAGGTTTCTCCTTGTGGAGAGTGACATACCAGTTCAGGCTTGTCAACATAAGGAGGCTTATTCACCGTGCAATGCTCCTCTGGGAAATTTAATATGCAAATTGCCTCTTAACCCTAGAACGCATGACCTTAAAAATCTACACTTTCACATACCTGGGGCCTTTAAGGCCCGTGTGCAAATAACATGGAATAACTCAAACAAAAATAATTTTCAAAGTTTATTTGAAAATTGCAAAGTAAGGATGCATTCCTGCTACATTATAATTATGTGCAAAAGCAACAAATAAGTAAGCACACGGGCTTAAAACGCCCAATATATGCATGCTATATAATAACGATTTTTTTTGTCTAAACGTTTTTTATATAAAAGTTGTAGTAAACATGGTGAAGGAATATTTCTTTTCAAACTTTACTTTTGAACTTTACTGATGGCCCCAACAATTTTCACATGTTATCAAGTAAACATGTTAGTCAGTAAAATAAAATGAAAAAAAAAAAAAAAAGATTACAATCAGGGTTGTACACTCTTTGTTAGTGTGTGTGCTAAGGGTAAAGTGCAGCCCCCCTCCTCTCACCTTCAGCAGGTCACCACTTTCTTTTAGGTGCAGTAGAAGCTTTTGGATTTTTGGAACTCATAAAGTTTTTTTTTCAAGAAACAAGAAAGCTGACTCCTTTCTCCAAAGTCTCTTCAGCAAGTAGCACACAATGAACAGTGTTCAGGACCTATGATGATGTCAGAGACGCATGACGTTGTGAGGGAGCCTCCATCCCAAGATCACATGACCATGTAGTCAGGCAGAATTCACACACTTCATAGCAACAGCAGAGTCATAAAGACTGAGTCAAAGTCTTCCCCAGCAACAGTGAAGACAAAAAGACTTAGGATCACATGTGAACCTAGTACAGGCCTAAAAGGCCCCAGGTATGTGAATATGGGGTATTCACAAAAAAGTTGTTATACCGAAATGCCTGTAACATAAAAATAAATGAACAACTGGAAATGACAAACAACTATATACCTGAGGAATACCTAGAGTTTCAGAATTCTAACTAAAGTAATCTTGCAGAAAATAGAAAACAATTAACAGGGCGGGCCTGCGAGGCCCCAGGTATATGTTCTAGGGTTAAGAGAAAAAGAGGACTTGAACTCTATAGCGCCATCTATTGGAAGTAGTGATCCTACAAGTCACAATTAACCCTTTAACGAGTCTTGTAATGTGACTTAGGATAAAAGCCAAATCATATCTCAATTTGCAGACACAGTGTTTCGGACTGCGAGTAGGCAGATAAAACATAATGCTGGTGATGATGAGGTTAAATGTGGCACACATATTGAAGAGCAGAAGGCCATAGATGTTAAATTTGCCAATCCTGTGCCTACCAATGGCATTAAAATCTCTGAGTATAATGAGCTTGTCTGACTGTGGCATTACTGAGATAAGTGTGTCAAGTTCATCATAGAACTTATTCTTAATGTCACTTGGATTTGCTATGGTGGGAGCATAGGCACTAATCAACCTAAAATGCTTCTTATTTGTAAATGGAAACTGAAGTGTCATCAAGTTTATGAACAAGGTGAGATTTGATAGCAAATACCAAAACTGCTTCTCATTATTCAGTGCTGCCTCAACCATTCATGAAAGGCATGTATCCACCACCATGCTCTGTCAGTTGACCTTAATCTTTTAAGCGCATTTCACTGAGAGCTGCTATGTCCATGTCAATGTTGTAGCGAGCTAACTCCTTTAAAACCAGTGCCATTCCATATGCCATGGTTGAATACTATCATTTTCTTCTTTGTATCTCGACCGCTATAAGGGATACCCGCCAGCTGTGGTAGGCTGGCCAGGTCAAGGTGAAGCAGACTGTGTTTGAGGCACCTTTTCTATCCCCTTCTTCACCAAAGGTGAGCACAGTGATCTTAAACAGGGCTGCTCAGTCACCCACTTGGCTGCCGAACTCCACCTCAGCTTCTGTCCAGTGGAGATCAGCCCTTTGCCCTGGGTCAACTGTGTGCAGGTTTGTGAATACAGCTTCCAGTGAGTCCACACCTGCTGCTTCGCTGCTCCCTTGTTGCTGCAGCATTTTGAAGTGCCGTGATTGAAATCATGGCTTGCCCTTGACTTGTCAGCCTCACTTTCTCATCCATGCCTATCACGTCCCAGTGGCAAGAGCTAGTCATGACAGCTGGAGGTTGGTTCAGGATGCAATGAATTGCCAGCAGTGTCCTCTATGTACCTCAATGTGCCCTCAAAGTGCTCCATAATGATTTGCTGGAAATCACTTTAGTGTCCATTGAATCTTAGATAGTTTCTTCCTCAAAGTCCACATGCATGGGTAGGGAATCCCTTAAAGTCACCATGGGCCTCAAAACCAACAGCTACCCTCACCTGGTTTGGCGCACCTGCCAATGTTGTGTTCCAGGGTATCCTTACTGCCTCATGCTAGCAGTTATTTGGAGATAAAGGTGAGAGTTGAGCACCAGATGAGGACCAAAAATAACACAATCCTAAAAGAACACAGCAAGCCCTCCACTAGAGGTGCTAACCCTATCTGGACACCCCATACACATATGACCTATAATAATTTCATGGTTACCATATAACTTAAATTTGCAACTGCAGAAACGTGTTGGATGAATGAACACTCTGCTTTCCAGAGAAAGTCTCTACTGCACAGTGATGTAACACTCCTGGAAGTTGGCAGCTTGAACATGTGCTGATGGAACAGTGACCGGCCGGCATTATACTAGCACAGTTCATTATTGACAACATCATTCAAGGCACTTAGAACCTTTCCATTAACTCAGTGTGGGTTCTCAGTATCAGGAGAACTTTTCACGATCATAGTGCTGCAGGATGCCCCGCAGCTACCTGTACATAACAGCATCTAGGACAGATAATCACCACAGCAAAACGCAAACAGGGAAGGAAGCCACTCAGGCTATCCTTTCCTATATTGTTGAAAATTCTTTGATTATTCTGATGAGCACATCTCAGATTTAGCTTTATTTTTATTTTTTCATTGGACATTGTCCCGTGTACACCAGAGCAAAGGGTGCTTCTGAGTGTACAGCTTTAAAAGAAGTGGGCATATACAGTGAATGAAATAATTATTTGATCCCTTTTTCAATTTTGTAAGTTTGCAGACTGACAAAGATATGAATTTTAAGGGTATGTTAATTTTAACATTGAAAGAAAGAATATCAAAAATAAAATCCAGAAAATCATATTGTATAAATTATATAAATGTATTTGCATTTTGCAGTGAGAAAAAAGTATTTTATCCCTCTGGCAAACAAGACTTAATACTTAGGGGCAAAACCCTTGTTGCCAAGCACATCAGTCAGACTTTTTTTTAGTTGATGATGAGGTTTGCGCACAGGTCAGGAGGAATTTTGGTCTATTCCTCTTTGCAGATCATCTTTACATCAAGATTTTGAGTTTGTTGCTTGACAACTCGAAGCTTCAACTACCTCCATAAGTTTTTTATAGGATTAAGGTTTGGAGACTGGCTAGGCCACTCGATGAACTTAATGTGCTTCTTTTTGAGCCACTCCTTTGTTGCCTTGGCTGTATGTTTTGGGTCATTGTCTAGCAGGAAGATCCAGCCATGACCCATTTTTAATGTCCTGGCGGAGGGAAGGGGGTTGTCACTCAGGATATTACGGTACATGGCTCCATCCATTCTTCCATTGATGTGGTGAAGTAGTCCTGTGCCCTTAGCAGAGAAACACCCCCAAAACATAATGTTTCCACCTCCATGCTTGACAGTGGGGGGCGGTGTTCTTTGGGGCATAGGCAGCATTTCTCTTCCTCCAAACACATCTAATTGAGTTAATGCCAAAGAGCTTACTTTTTGTCTCATATTACAACAGCACGTTCTCCCAATCACTCACAGAATCATCCAAGTGTTCATTGGCAGACTTCAGATGAGCCTGCACATGTGCCTTCTTGAGCAGGGGGACTTTGCGGGCTCTGCAAGATTTTAAATCTTTACGGCGTAATGTTTTACCAATGGTTTTCTTTGTGACTGTGGTCCCAGCTGCCTTGAGATCATTAGCAAGTTCCCCCCTGTGTAGTTTTAGGCTGATGTCTCACCTTCCTCATGATCAAGGATACCCCACGAGGTGAGACTTTGCATGGTGCCCCAGATCTATGTCGATTAACAGTCATTTTGTAATTATTCCATCTCTTACTATTGCACCAACAGTTGTCGCCGTCTCACCAAGCATCTTACTTATGATTTTGTAGCCCATTCCAGCTTGTGCAGGTCTATGATCTTGTCCCTGACATCCATATAAAGCTCTTTAGTCTTGCCCATGTTGTTGAAGTTAGAGTCTGACTGATTAATTGAATCTGTAGACAGGAGTCTTCTATAAAGGTAACTTTGTAAGACACCTGTCTTTAATTCAGGTAACGAGTTGATTAGGAGCATCTAACTGGTCCGTAGGAGCCAGAACTCTTAATGGTTGGTAGGGATCAAACACTTATTTCTCACTGCAAAATGCAAATAAATTTATTTAATTTATAAAATGTGATTTTCTTGATTTTATTTTTGATATTCTATCTCTCAATGTTAAAATTAACCTACCCTTAAAATTATAGACTGTTCATGTCTTTGCCAGTGGGCAAACTAACAAAATCAACAAGGGATTATTTCCTTCATTGTATTAGCGCTAGTGCTCATTTTTTTCCTTTTTACAATCTCATCATTGTTTTTTGCCTTTTGCTTTTATGATACTCATTCGTAATTATTTAGTTCCCACAGAGGATCAAAATCTGTGATCATCTGATCATTTTTGTTATATGCTGAGATAACTTAGTATTGCAGAATATGAAGCAAATCAGTCTTTATCAGCGAATATAGCACTAGAACCGCCATCAGTACATGCATAGAGCAACAAGACCAACATCAGTAAATGAATACATCATCAGAACCCCTATGAATGCATGAATATAGTACCAGAACCACTTTTATGAACTATAAAACAACATCAAACCTTATGATCTATAACTGCCAGACCGTCCTCTCTTATAAACTATAACTTCAACATCATTGGCAGTTAAGCACACAGTAACTATACCTAGACAGATCATAGTTGATATCTGGATCATGAGGCTTAATATGAAAACCCTTAATAATGATGGCTGGCCCTTACACAACAGCACATTCTACATTTTGTGTCCTCCTATTTCCTTATAGATTGTAATCTTGTAAGCAGGGCCCTTATTCCTCCTGTAACTATTGAAATCTGTTACATTGTATTGTTTTTATTGTCTATACTGTCCCCACTTAATTATAAAGTGTTGCGGAATGTGCGAGCATTATAAAAATAAAAATATTATTATATTAATAATTAAAAGAGTTGTACACCCCTTGGTAACACTTCAGCAAAGTAGTAGTGCACCCTACCGAAACATAACTATGCGCAACATACACAACATTAAGATTTGTACCCTTTTTAACACAGGCAACCATCTCCTGTTCTTCCTCTTCTTCAACCTACTGTTAGAGGTCGAGTTTACTTCTGCACACGGGAATCTCGAGCAATTCCCGCTGCAGTCCCCCATCCGTCTTCCGGCCGCAGTGGAGCCTCCTCAGCAGAGACGTCGGTCCCAGCGTCTTGCACAGCCTGATACAGTACAAAGGGTTACTGCTGACTTGTAGCCAGTACTGGTCAGCGGTCAGCAGACGGCTGTGGGATTAAGTCCTGCTTTTCCCCTTCTGAGCATGCCCAGGGCAAGGTCTTCCATTGGATACCAAGGGTCACATGCTCAGGTACTGCAGCAACTCCTATTGGTATGCCAGGAAGGTCCTGAAACTACTTGTGTTCTGGAACAGTTTCTCATTGGTCCCTTTCTGGAAAGTCTAGTAGTTGCTGCTATAAAAGTGTTACATGGCCGCATGGCCCTGCTCTAGTATCAATTTTGTTATGTGCTTTGCGCCAGTGTGATTATGCACGCATGCGGTTAGGGCTCGGCTGAAATAAGCCCCTAGAATACCGGCACCTCAGGTGAGGAGTTTTGTATGCACGTGTTCAGGGCTTGGCTGAAATAGCCTCTAGAATACCGGCTACTCCGGTGAGGAGTTGCTTGTTTGCAATGCTGACTGCATGACCACGGACTGCTATCCGCACCACAGTTATCTGTGTACCCCTGTGGTGGTGACAGGACACAGTCTCTATCTCTACATCTCTATCTCAGCGACTCTGTGGTGTAACAGAGTTCGCTCATACCGCTATATAGTGCCACAACGTCTATGTCTGCGACTCTGTGAAGTAACAGAGCTCACTTATATTGCCATATCCTGTCATCTTACTAGCAGCAGGCTCTACCTGCACGGTGGACCCCAGGCTGCGAAAGCATCTCTTATTTATATTTATTTGGTGCGTTCCGAAGTCCCTAAAAGTATACTAGCGCCAGGGTCTGGCTAGTAAAATAGCGGATGACCAGCGTCTACAGCAGTAACATCCTGCAGCTGGAGGGTAGGTTGGCGATTATAGAGCACAACCTCAGCTGTGAATGTTACCTCAGTCACTGTTCAGGCTGCTAGTGTGACTGCAGCCAGTTTGTCCACTGCTACCACTGCTCCGACTTTTTCCCGCCTCCCACTTCCAGACAAGTTTGCTGGTGACAGTAAGCAATGTCGGGGTTTCGTGAGTCAGTGCTTCATACAGTTAGAGCTTCTGGCTACACGTTTTCCTACGGAGCGGGCGAAATTGTGTTTTATCATATCCCTTTTGTCGGGCAGGGCGCTGGAGTGGGCAACACCATTGTGGGAGCGCGATGATCGTGTGATGAAGAGTGCTCCTCTCTTTTGGATACTCTGAGACATGTCTTTTTTAGGACCTTGTGTGACCCATGATACGGCGCTCCAACTGTTGGCAATTACCCAGGGTTCGTCCATGTTCAGCCAGTTCGCTGTCCAATTTCGGACTCTGGCCTCTGAGCTAGAGTGGCCAAATAAAGTCCTTATATCGGTGTACTGGAGAGGACTGGCAGACCATGTGAAGGACGCCTTGTCCACCATGGAGATTACCGCCACACTGGAGGAGCTCATTACAATGTCAACCCGCATTGATCTCCGTTTTAACGAGCGGAGGTTGTAGCGGACCCAGTGTAGGCAGAGATTCCGGCTGGTGCCCACCTTCGCCAGACTTCTTGAATCTTTCGTTCAGGCGCCCGATTCCCCTGAGGTCATGGAGGTTTCTAGAGCGAGACCTAAGTCTCGGGCCCCTCGAGTACCCGTGATTTGTAATGTTTGCCAACAGTTAGGGCATTATGCTAATAAATGTCCACAACGGTCGGGAAACGACCACGTCTAGTAACCATTGGAGGAGGTTCACTAGACACAGCAGTACACTCTCCAAATTGTCTTTAAGGGGGACAATCAATTTAGTCTTATCCACTTTAACAATTACGCTTTGTTTGGACTCTGGGAGCAGAAAAAAATTTCATGTCTTCTACCTTTGCTCTCCGCCACTCAATACCTCTGGTGATGCTCGCCAAACCAGTGACTGTTCGAGTAGTGAATGGGTCGACACTGCTTTCACAAATCACACATCATTAGACCATCCCTTTCACGTTATCTATGTCCCCTTCCCATCAGGAGATTATCTCACTTCTTGTCATTCCCGAGGGAATAGATGAGATTTTGCTGGGGATGCCCTGGCTCCGTTTCCATTCCCCACATATTGAATGGATCTCTGGAAGGATATTGGGTTTGGGGTGAGTCTTGTAAAGGCATATGTTTGAGGGAATGCATTCAGGTGGCTACTACAGGAGTACCCACAGATCTTACTTCCCTTCCAAAATACTATTGGTCTTATGCAGACGTGTTCTACAAGAAGACTGCGGAGATCCTTCCGCCTTACCGTACCTATGACTGTCCTATTGACCTCTTGCCCGGAGAAGAACCTCCTCGTGGATGGGTCTATCACCTTTTCTCCCGGAGAGGAAGCTAAGTCTCAATACATTCAGGTAGAATCGGGCAAGAGGATTCATTAGGAAGTCAGGGTCACCCGCAGGGGCGGGGTTCTTTTTCGTTCTGAAGAAGAACGGAGAATTACTTCCATTCATCGATTATAGGGGTCTTAACGTCATTACCGTTAAGAATAAATACCCGTTGCCCCTGAATTCGGAGCTCTTTGATAGGCTTACGGGGAGCAAGGGTATTTACTGAATTAGATCTGTGGGGTGCTTATAACCTGATTCGCATTCGTGAGGGGGACGAATGGAAGACGGCATTTAATATCAGAGACGGGCACTATGCATATCTGATGATGCCCTTTGGGCTCTGTAATGCCCCAGCAGTCTTCCAATACTTTGTTAACGACATCTTCGGGATATACTTTCCACCTCAGTCGTAAGTCTATCTGGATGATATTCTCATCTTCTCTCCAATATGACTCCCACCGGAAAGATGTCTGCAGAGTCTTTGACCTCCTTCAGGCAAATTCTTCTCTACGCAAAGTTGGAGAAATGTATGTTTGAGCAGGAGTCCTTACCCTTCCTGGGCTATATCATCTCTACCAGGGACTGGGTATGGTCCTGCCAAACTACAGGCGTGATGGACTGGCAAGAACCCCATTCTCTGAAAGTGGTGCAGCGCTTTATTGGGTTAATTAATTGCTATCGCCAGTTTTCCCCACTTCTCAACTTTGGTAGCTCCCTTGGTAGCCCTCAAACAAGAAGGGAGCAAATACCAAATTGTGGTCTGAAGAGGTCTTCAAGGCCTTTACTTCTATTAAGTCCCATTTTGCTAGTGCTCCCATCCTACATCGCCCGATGTTTATAAGCCATTTATATTGGAGGTGGATGCCTCGTCCGTTGGTGCTGGTGCAGTTCTTTTCCAGAAGGATTTCTCAAGGTCGGAAGCATCCCTTTCTTCTTTTCTTTTCCAAGACTTCACACCAGCGGAGAGGAA
>JARQOD010000002.1:170290862-170307986 GCA_033576555.1 Oophaga sylvatica
TTTGTTTGGACTCTGGAGCAGAAAAAAATTTCATGTCTTCTACCTTTGCTCTCCGCCACTCAATACCTCTGGTGATGCTCGCCAAACCAGTGACTGTTCGAGTAGTGAATGGGTCGACACTGCTTTCACAAATCACACATCATTAGACCATCCCTTTCACGTTATCTATGTCCCCTTCCCATCAGGAGATTATCTCACTTCTTGTCATTCCCGAGGGAATAGATGAGATTTTGCTGGGGATGCCCTGGCTCCGTTTCCATTCCCCACATATTGAATGGATCTCTGGAAGGATATTGGGTTGGAGTGAGTCTTGTAAAGGCATATGTTTGAGGGAATGCATTCAGGTGGCTACTACAGGAGTACCCACAGATCTTACTTCCCTTCCCAAATACTATTGGTCTTATGCAGACGTGTTCTACAAGAAGACTGCGGAGATCCTTCCGCCTTACCGTACCTATGACTGTCCTATTGACCTCTTGCCCGGAGAAGAACCTCCTCGTGGATGGGTCTATCACCTTTCTCTCCCGGAGATGGAAGCTATGTCTCAATACATTCAGGAGAATCGGGCAAGAGGATTCATTAGGAAGTCAGGGTCACCTGCAGGGGCGGGGTTCTTTTTCGTTCTGAAGAAGAACGGAGAATTACTTCCATTCATCGATTATAGGGGTCTTAACGTCATTACCGTTAAGAATAAATACCCGTTGCCCCTGAATTCGGAGCTCTTTGATAGGCTACGGGGAGCAAGGGTATTTACTGAATTAGATCTGTGGGGTGCTTATAACCTGATTCGCATTCGTGAGGGGGACGAATGGAAGACGGCATTTAATATCAGAGACGGGCACTATGCATATCTGATGATGCCCTTTGGGCTCTGTAATGCCCCAGCAGTCTTCCAATACTTTGTTAACGACATCTTCCGGGATATACTTTCCACCTCAGTCGTAGTCTATCTGGATGATATTCTCATCTTCTCTCCAGATATTGACTCCCACCGGAAAGATGTCTGCAGAGTCTTTGACCTCCTACAGGCAAATTCTCTCTACGCAAAGTTGGAGAAATGTATGTTTGAGCAGGAGTCCTTACCCTTCCTGGGCTATATCATCTCTACCCAGGGACTGGCTATGGATCCTGCCAAACTACAGGCGGTGATGGACTGGCAAGAACCCCATTCTCTGAAAGTGGTGCAGCGCTTTATTGGGTTAATTAATTGCTATCGCCAGTTTATCCCCCACTTCTCAACTTTGGTAGCTCCCTTGGTAGCCCTCATCAAGAAGGGAGCAAATACCAAATTGTGGTCTGAAGAGGTCTTCAAGGCCTTTACTTCTATTAAGTCCCATTTTGCTAGTGCTCCCATCCTACATCGCCCCGATGTTTATAAGCCATTTATATTGGAGGTGGATGCCTCGTCCGTTGGTGCTGGTGCAGTTCTTTTCCAGAAGGATGCTCAAGGTCGGAAGCATCCTTGCTTCTTCTTTTCCAAGACCTTCACACCAGCGGAGAGGAATTATTCCATCGGGGACAGGGAGTTACTAGCAATATAGTTGGCCTTCTCTGAGTGGAGACATCTGTTGGAGAGGGCTCGCTTTCCCTTCCAAGTCTTCACTGATCACAAAAATCTGGTGTATCTACAAACTGCCCAGCGGCTAAATTCCCGTCAGGCCAGATGGTCCTTATTTTTCTCCCACTTGCACTTCACCCTCAAATTTCTTTCGGGAGAGAAGAATATCTGGGCTGATGCTGTCTCTCGCTCCGTCGTGTCTTCCGAGGAGGAGCGGAGCCACGGCTTATTGTCCCCTCTGATAGCCTGAGAACTGTAGCCCCGGTGTCGCTAAAGTCTGTGCCTCCGGGCAAGACTTTTGTACCATCTCATTTGCGACCGGAGGTTCTCTCTTGGGCCCATTCGTCCAGGTTGGGTGGACATTTTGGGAAAAAAAGGACATCCGAGCTACTGGCGAGGACGTATTGGTGGCCGCATATGGTCCGGGACGTTGGAGACTATATTCAGGCATGTGTCTCCTGCGCCAAAAATAAGTCCCCTCGTCAACAGCCAGCTGGGTTACTTTATCCATTGCCGGTGGCAGACAGGCCCTGGGAGATGGTCGGGATGGACTTTGTGGCAGGCCTACCCAAGTCTCGTGGTTGCACCATCATATGGGTTATCACCGACCACTTCTCTAAAATGGTGCACTTGGTACTGCTACCCTGGTTACCTTCTGCATGGGCCTTGGCAGCACTGTTTATTAGACACATCATCCGCTTACACGGTATGCCGGACAAAATTGTCAGTGACCGGGGTCCCCAGTTTGCATCACGGTTTTGGAGAGAGCTTTGTCGCCTTCTCAGTATTGAATTAAATCTCTCTTCTGCCTATCATCCGAATGGGTTGGTAGAGAGGGCCAACCAGACCTTGGTCATATATTTGCAACATTTTTTTCAACTAGGCAGGATGACTGGGCATCCTTGCTACCGTGGGCGTTGTTTGCATTAAACAACGTTGTGGCTGATTCCACTGGACAAACCATATTCCTTCTTAATTACGGTCAGCACCCGCGGGTTCCTGTAACTATGCCCGTGTCTTCTGCCGATTCCAGGGTGGCAGACTGGGCTGTGGAGGCACGGGACATTTTGGACCGCAGTCAGGATGCCATTCTTGCCTCCAAGGAGAGGATGAGGTCCACCGCCGACGCACATCGGCGCCCCGCTTTGACTTTTGCCCCTGGCGACTTAGTGTGGCTCTCCACCCGTAACATCAGACTGCGAGTAGAGTCCACTAAGTTTGCTCCTCGCTTCTTGGGTCCCTTCAAGGTCCTCGAACAGGTCAATCCTGTGTTCTATTGTCTAGCCCTTCCGCCACGCCTGGGTATCACCGACACATTCCATGTCTCCCTCCTGTAACCCGTATACTTGTCCTGGTTTTCCGAGTCATCTGCCGGGACATCGGGTTCGTCTACGGATGACTATGAGGTGAATGCTATTTTGGGGTGCAAGGTGGTACATGGCAAAAAGTTTTATTTGGTAGATTGGAGGGGTAATGGGCCTGAGGATAGGTCATGGGAGTCTGCTGAGCGTATTCAGGCTCCGCAGCTCTTTGCTGCCTTTGAGCGTAGCATCTCTTATTTATATTTATTTTGTGCGTTCCGCAGTCCCTAACACCTACTCCTCATTGTAACCCAATCTGCACTGAGAGGATAAGATGAAGCTGGGCTGGGTAGTATATCCCTGTGTACTTTCTTCTTCCTTCCCCACCTGGTCCACATGCTTCCTCTTTAGTTGTGAGCAGCGAGCATTTGAGTAGACATAGAAGTGGGATGGTTACACTTATTACTTTTGTAGAACCTCACAGATCTCAGACATCCATGTCCACTCTGGAGTAATACTGACGGACAGCTAGTATTCAACTACCGCACTCTTCTGCTCACAAAGACTCGCCAACATATGTAATTTTAAGTTCCAGCATTTGGTGGCATCGCACATCAGCTGGAGAACTGGCACTTGCAAACAATGCTTCAGCACTGCCAGATCATTCGCTGCTGTAGTTAACTTGCGGAAATGGGCGCACATGCAGGATACCTTCACATGTTGCTCAAGCAAATCTGGGAAGGTTTTCAGAAAATTCTGAATCACTAAGTTGAGCTCCTGGGCCAAGCATGGTATGTGTGTGAGCTTACCAAGCTACAGAGTCACTATTAGGTTACAGCCATTATCATACATGACCATGCCTGGTTGTAGGTTCAGCCACAGATCTGTCTGATCTGTTATACTCATCAACAATTCTGAGGCGGTGTGCTGTTTGCCACTTAAATAAAATAGTTTCAGCAGAGTCTGTTGATGCTTCACCGAGGCATTACTGCAGTGCTTCCATCTTGTAACTGATATGTACGATGTGCTCCAAGATGACAATTTGGAGACGGAGGATGAGAATGATGAGGATGAGGGGGTGCAAGATCTGATGTAGTAGGTGGAGGAAATCCTAATAGAAATAGGGCCCACAATCCTCTGCGTAGGGAGCATGTGAGCCATCCCAGTGTGTTACTTGGTCCCGGCCTCCACAAGGTTCAACCAGTGTGCCATAAGGGAAATGTAGTGTTCCTGGCCACAAGCACTTGTCCGTATGTCAGTTATCCTGTTCGTGGTGCATGCAAAGATGCCTCCTGCCCTGCACCTGTCGTTGCACACACTCAACTAGCACCATAATCAAGCACGTCCATGTTCTTGTCCCAGCACAGCAATCAGTTGTCCATACCCCAGTCATTGAAACAGAAAGCCAACGCCCCACAGGCCACACTTGTTAGAACTCTCCTGTTAGTTTTTTTTTTTATCTTTCTGGTCACATGACCTTTGTGGCCTATTTAATCTGGCTCCACCCTTCTGGCTTTGCTGGACTTCATTGTAACTTATACTCTTAAGCTAGCCAGGTGCTTTGTTACCTAACTCAGACAGTTTTTGCTTGGTCTTTGGACCTCTATGTTCTATGTTCTTTGTTTTGCCTTTTGCTGCTACAACTTTTGTTAGAAGGTGTCCATCTTTCTCCCAGTCCCTAGTCCTTGTATGGATCCCTCCCTCACATCTATAGGTCTTCGTTCAGACTAGCTGAGGACTTTAGCGGGTCTGATCGCAGGATCAGGTTCCCCGTTACATCTTAGGGATCTAGCTTAGTTCTATTGTAGGGACAGACCTCCCTTCTTTCCTTAGTGCTTGTAGCAGATCATAACAGTAAGTCCAGCCCAAAAATATCTCTAAGGAAAGATTTCCAGTTTTCATCATCGTGTCGGTTCAGGATTTGGCTCAACGCCTGCAGGGATTCTCTCTGGAGGTGGCTGAGATCCAGCAACACATGAGTAGTTGTTCTGGAGCACATTTCGTGGAGCCAAAGGTACGTTTGCCTGATTTATTTTTTGGTGAACAACAAGATTTTGTTTTCTTTTAAAAATGCTTGCTTGTTGTATTTCCGTTTGAGACCCAGATCCACTGGTAATGAATCTCAGCGCATAGGGTTCATAATGTCACTTTTGCGCAAAGAACCTTAGGACTGGTCCTTTTCTCTGCAACCTAGTGATCCATGCTTTAGATCAGTGGATAGTTTTTTTTCTGCTTTGGGGTTATTATATGATGACCCTGAACGTGTTTCATCAGCTGAGACAGATTTGAGACATTTGAGACAGGGATCAGGTAATGTGGAAAAATACTGTACTCACTTCCGTCGGTAGTCTACCCAGGTGGGGTGGAACGATTCAGCTTTGAAAAGTTTATTTATTGCAGGGCTAAGTGAAAGGGTTAAAGATTTGCTGATTGCTTATCCCATACCTGGTAACTTGCAAGAGGCTATGCAATTAGCCATATGGGTGGATAGGAGACTGAGTGCAAGGGTTAATGAGAGTAAATCCCCTGCCATGTCAGCTCCAAGTCTTGAGAGTTTCTGTTCTGACATTGGAGAGCCGATGGAGGTCGGAGCGATGGCATCTCGCTCTCAGGAAAAAAGACCGTCGGTTTTCTGAAGGTTTGTGCTTTTATTGCGGCAAATCTGACCATTTCATTAAGAACTGTGTTCTTCGTAGGAACAAAGAAAAAAAAAAGGTCAGTTTTGCCCGTATAGCCTGTTTAAATACTAAGGGCATTTTTCTTTCTGCCACTACTACTGCTGCTCAGGAAGAATTCATGGATCTTCGGGTATTTGTCGATTGTGGTTCCACTCTGAATGTGATTGATGGGGAATTCTTGGAAAAACTTAAATTAAAACCGAAACCTTTGTCATCCCCTATTGCTGTGGTTTCGGTTGATGGTTCTCCCTTGAAGAATGTTACTCACAAGATCTGTGAATTTCCTCTCACTATTTATGGTGTTCACCAAGAGAATTTGGATTTGGTAGTTTTGAATAATTTGCCTTCTCCAGTGATTTTGGGGTTACCCTGGTTAAAATTACACAATCCTGTACTAGACTGGTCTACCAATGAAATTAAGTCCTGGAACCCGAAGTGTTATGACAAATGTTGTAACAGGCGTATTGCTGCTGTGGATAAAGGGGAATTACCTGTACCTATTCAGGATTTTTGGAAAGTTTTTTCTGAGAAGGAATGGCAGATTTTGCCCCCTCATAGAGACTATGATTGTACTATTGAATTTGTCCCTGGAGCGACTCTTCCTAAAAGTCGTTTATTTAATTTGACTATTCCTGAGAAAAAGGCTTTAGAGGAGTACATACAGACAAGCTTGGCCGCCGGTCACATTAGACCTTCTAAGTCTCCTGTGGCTGTTAAATTTTTTTTTGTTAAAAAAAAGGACGGCGGTTTACGTCCTTGTTTGGACTTTCATGAGATTAATAAAATTACTGTACGCAATCCTTACCCACTGCCATTGATTCCTGATTTGTTTAACCAGTTAGTGGGGGCCAAGTGGTTTTCCAAAATTGATCTTCGGGGGCATACAATTTGTTGCGCATGAAGGAGGGTGACGAATGGAAGACTGCGTTTAACACTCCTGTGGGGCATTTTGAGAATCTGGTTATGCCTTTTGGTCTGACCAACACTCCTGCATTTTTTCAGAATCTTATTAATGACATCCTTAGACCTTTGATCGGCAAAAGTGTGGTTGTGTATTTGGATGACATTTTGATTTATTCACCTGATCTGCAGTCTCATTGGTGGAGTGTGCTTGAGGTATTACAGTTGTTAATGGACAATTCGCTTTTTGCTAAGCTGGAGAAATGTGAGTTCGCTGTACAGAGAATTAGTTTTTTGGGCTACATTATCTCCAGAGAAGGTTTTGAGATGGACCCGGTGAAGGTTCAAGCTGTGCAGGAATTGCCTAGGCCTGTTGGTTTGAAATCGTTACAGAGGTTTTGGGGTTTCGCCAATTATTATAGAAAATTCATTAAAAAATTTTCTATTATTGTCAAACCACTGACAAATCTCACCAGGAAGGTGCTAATGTGGTTCAGTGGACTACTGAGGCCATTGAAGCTTTTGTGTTTTTAAAGGAGAGGTTCAGCTCTGCTCCCATCCTTATGCAGCCTGATGTGACTAAACCGTTTTGGTTGAGGTTGATGTTTCTTTTGTGGGGGTCGGCGCGGTGTTGTCTCAGGAAAACACGGATGGAGTGCATCCTTGTACTTTTTTTTTCAAAAAATTTTTCTGAGACTGAACTGAATTATGATATTGGTAATCGGGAATTATTGGCCATTAAACTCGCATTTGAACACTGGCGGCATCTCTTGGAAGGTGCTGAATTTCCCGTTCAGGTTTTCACAGATCATAAAAATCTGATCTATCTGGATGCTGCCAAACGCTTGAATGCCCGTCGGGCTAGATGGGCACTGTTTTTCTCGCGGTTTAATTTTTCTGTCACTTACATCCCAGGTACTAAGAATGTGAAAGCTGATGCTTTGTCTCGCAGTTTTTCTCCCATGATTGGTACTGAGGAGGAGGAGAACATTTTACAAGAAGGGGTTGTGATTGCTGCTTTTGACTCTGTGTTGGAAGATGAGATTCTTAAAGCACAGGAGAATGCCCCATCTAACACTCCCCATGGGAGGTTGTTTGTGCCTGGGACCTTTAGGAGAGATTTGTTTGTTGAGTGTCATGAGCCTCGGTTGGCTGGTCATCCTGGAATCTCTGAGACCAAGAGACTTGTGGGTGGCAGTTTTTGGTGGCCTGGATGGCAGAAGGAAGTCATTAAGTGGGTGCGTGAGTGTACGGTGTGTGCTAGATCTAAGTCTTCACATACTTCTGCTGCGGGGTTGCTTTGCCCTCTGGAGGTTCCTAATGCACCTTAGACACATTTGGCTATGGATTTTATTACTGACCTTCCCCCCTCTGAGGGTTTCACTGTCATCTGGGTGGTCGTGGACCGTTTTAGCAAGATGTGTCACTTGGTTCCTTTCATCAAACTGCCCTTCGCTAAGACTCTCGCTAAGGCCTTTGTCAAGGAAATTGTCAGACTACATGGTGTTCCTACTGACATTGTTTCTGATAGGGGACCTCAGTTCGTGGCTCGTTTTTGGCGCGCCTTTTGTGACAGGTTGGGCGTTCATTTGTCGTTTTCATCCGGATATCATCCTGAGTCTAATGGCCAGACAGAAAGGAAAAACCAGGATGTTGAGCAGTTCTTGCATTGTTTTGTGGCAGACAATCAAGAGGGTGGTCTGAGTTTCTGCCACTTGCTGAATTTGCTCTTAACAATCATACATCCTCCTCTGCTGGTTGTTCGCTAACAGAAAATCTAAAGGGTACTTTGATAGGAAACGGCAAGAGGTTTTGTTTGCTATTGGTGACATGGTTTGGTTGTCCTCTAAGAATCTGAGGTTGAGGAGTCCTTCTAAAAAATTGGGTTTGTAGGGCCCTTTAAGGTGCTTCAGGTTGTTAACCAATCGGCTGTTAGATTGGAGATTCCTACCTCCTGGAAGATTAATCCGGTATTTCATGTTTCTCTGTTGAAAAGAGCTGATGTGTCGGATGGAGACTCCGCTGCCACTGTTCCCCCGGTGGTGGAGGACGGGGAATATGAAATTTCTCGCATCCTAAATTCTAGACGGCATACAGGGAATTTGCAGTATCTCGTCGCTTGGAAGGGTTTCGGACCCGAGGATAACTCATGTGTGAGGGCGGATGATGTTCCTGCATCCAGACTTGTCAGAGCGTTTCACAAGAGGTTTCCGGATAAGCCAGGTCCTAGGGGATCCTGAAGATCCTCTTAGAAGGGGGGGGGGTACTGTTAAAACTCTCCTGTTAGGTTTTTTTTTTTATCTTGCTGGTCACATGACCTTTGTAGCCTATTTAATCCAGCTCCACCCTTCTGACTTTGCTGGACTTCATTGTAACTTACACTCTTAAGCTAGCCAGGTGCTTTGTTACCTAACTCAGACAGTTTTTGCTTGATCTTCTGACCTCTATGTTCTGTGTTCTTTGTTTTGCCTTTTGCTGCTACAATTTCTGTTAGGAGGTGTCCATCTTTTCTCCCAGTCCCTAGTCCTTGTAGGGATCCCTCCCTCACATCTATAGGTCTTCGTTCAGACTAGCTGAGGACTTTAGCGGGTCTGATCGCAGGATCAGGTTCCCCGTTACATCGTAGGGATCCAGCTTAGTTCTATTGTAGGGACAGACCTCCCTTTTTTCCTTAGTGCTTGTAGCAGATCATAACAACACTACTAATTCACACATTTCGCAACTGTTTGCACTCGAAATTTTGTCTTTTAGGTTCGTGGAGACGGAAGCTTTCTGCAACCTGAAGGCAGCGGCCGTCCCTCGGTACTCTGTCCTCAGCCACCATGATTTCTCCCGGTGTGCCGTCACCGCATTACACAAGCACGTGTCCCACAACATTAGCCATTCCCTCAACAATGCAGGTACTGGGAAAGTCCACGGGCACGTGGACAAGTGCTTGTGGGCAGGGACGGTACATCTCGCTGATGTTACACTGGGTTAACATAATGGAAGCTGGGACCCAGTCGGACCTTGGGATGGAACACATCTTCCTGACACCGAGGATTGAGGGCCCTAGGTCAATCAGGGTTGCCCCCACAGTCCACAGCTCCTGCACCTCATCCTCCTCCTCTTCAGCATCCATCTCCGAAATGACCACGTGAGTCACAAGCTGGAAGCACTGCAGCACTGCCTCAGCAAAGTGGCAACAGTCTGTGCTGAAGCTAATATGCTTAGGTGACAAACTGCACAATGCTGAAGATTTGTGGACAGCTGTGAAAGAGCATTCAGATCTGTGGCTGACACCACTAAACCTACAGCCAGGCATGGTCGTGTGTGACAATGGCCGAAACCTGCTGGTGGCTCTGAGGCTAGGCGAGCTCACACATGTACTATGTCTGGCCCATGTGCTTAACCTTGTGGTTCAGCAGTTTCTCAAAACCTACCTGGAGATGACGCATCTGCTTGTCAAAGTATTCCATCTATGTGCCCATTTTAGAATGTCAGCTACAGCTTCCGCCGCCCTTGCCGTGCTTCAGCAGCATTTGCAGATTCCGGCTCACCGACTGGTATGTGATGTCCCCACATGTTGGTACTCTACAGTGCAGATGTTGGGAAGGATTTGTGAGCAGAAGAGGGCAGTTGTTGACTACTAGCATCAACAAGGCTGTCGGTATTCAGTTCATACTCCAAATATAAGACCTCAGGAGAAGACATGGATGTCAGACATATGTACCATCCTCAAAAAATTTAAGGACTCCACCAAGATGGTGAGCCGCGATGACGCCATAATTAGGGGCAACGTCTCGCTTCTCTGTGTTCTGAAAAGCTCTCTCATAGAATCATAGAATGGTAGAGTTGGAAGGGACCTCCTGGGTCATCTGGTCCAACCCCCTGCTCAAAGCAGGATTCACTAAATGATCCCAGACAGATGTCTGTCCAGCCTCTGTTTGAAGCCTTCCATTGAATGAGAACTCACCACCTCTCGTGGCAGCCTGTTCCACTCATTGATCACTCTAACTGTCAAAAAGTTTTCTAATATCTAATCTGTGTCTCCTCCCATACAGTTTCATCCCATTGCTTCTAGTCTTTCCTTGTGCAAATGAGAATAAAGATAATCCTCCTACAATGTGACAGTCCTTGAGATATTTGTAGACAGCTATTAAGTCTCCTCTCAGTCTTCTTTTTTGCATGCTAAACATTCCCAAATCCTGCAACCGTTCCTCATAGGACATGGTTTGCAGACCGGACACCATTCTGGTCACTCTTATCTGAACTTGCTCCAGTTTGTTGATGTCTTTTTTAAAATGTGGTGCCCAAAACTGGACACAGTATTCCAGATGAGGTCTTACCTAAGAGGAGTAGAGGACAATAATGACTTCACGTGATCTAGAGTGTATGCTTCTGTTAATACATCCTAGAATTGTATTTGCCTTTTTTGCTGCTGCATCACACTGTTGACTCATGTTCAGTCTGTGATCTATTAGTATACCCAAGTTTTTTTCACATGTGCTGTTGTTAGCCCTATTCCTCCCATTCTGTATACACTTTTTTCATTTTTATTACCCAGATGTAGTACTTTGCATTTTTTCCTGTTAAAAAAACATTCTGTTAGTTGCTGACCACTGCTCCAGTTTATTTATATCTTTTTGAATCCTCTCTCTCTCTTCTCTAGTATTAGCTATCCCTCCTAGCTTTGTGTCATCAGCAAATTAAATCAATTTACCCTCAATTCCTTCATCTAAATCATTGATAAAGATGTTAAACAATACAGGGCCCAAGACAGATCCCTGTGGTACCCCTCTTGAGATATTCTTCCAACTGGATGTGAAGCCATTTACTACCACTCTTTGCGTCCTATCACTAAGCCAGTTATGAATCCACCTAACAGTTGCCTTGTCCATTCCATACTTAGTCATTTTTTCAATAAGGATTGTGTGAGATACTTAGTCAAATGCTTTGATGAAGTCAAGATTTAATATATCTACAGCATTTCCCTGATCCACCCAGTCAGTGATTCTGTCATAGAAGGAAATTAAATTAGCCTGACATGACTTATTATTTACAAACCCATGCTGACTCTGGTTAAGCACTTCATTCTTGACCAGGTACTTACATACATGTTGTTTAATAATTTGTTCAAAGATCTTTCCAGGTATAGATGTCAGACTCACTGGCCTATAGTTCCCTGGGTCCACCTTCTTCTCATTTTTGAAGATAGGAACAACATTTGCTCTTCTCCAGTCTTCTGGGACTTCTCCTGTTCTCCAAGAATTTTCAAAGATTATGGAGAGTGGTTCAAAAATTTCTTCTGCTCTCCCTTTCAGTACTCTGGGGTGTAATTCATCTGGACCTGGAGACTTGAATTCATTTATGTTAGCTAAGTGTTTCCTCACTATCTTTCTTTTTATAGATATCCTGGATTATTCTATTCCCTTAATAGGACAGTGAAGATCAGTTGATGTTACATTTCCTTTCTGAGAGAAAACAGATGCAAAATAGGAATTTAAAAGTTTGGCCTTCTCAACATCCTTTCTTACCATTTCATAATTTTCATCCTGTAAAAACCCTATAGCATCTTTGACTTTTCTTTTACTTTTGACATATCCCCAAAATCCTTTTTTATTGCTTTTGACATCTCTTGCAAGCCTTAATTCATTGTCAGCTTTAGATAATCTGATTCTTGCCCTGCAGGTTCTGCAGACATCATTATATTCTTTTTTAGGTATGCCTCCCTCTTTCCATTTGATAAACATTTCTTTCTTCCTTTTTGGCATGTGTTTAAGTTCTGTGTTCATCCATCCTGGTTTCCTTAAATGCTTCCTATTCTTCCCTCTTTTTGGAATTGTTAATGATTGTGCTTTGAGAATCTCATTTTTCAAGATTTCCTATCCTTCCTGGACATTTTTGTCCTTAAGGATATCCAGCCATTGGATCCCTCTGATTCTCTTTCTGAGTCCCTTAAAATCTGCCTTTCTGAAATCTAACTTTGAAGTCTGAGTCTTCACAGGTCTTCCTCCTCTAGTTATCCAAAATTCTAAAATAGCATGGTCGCTACCTCCTTAGGTCCCAGCCACTCTTACCTCCTCTCAATCAAAGAGGATGCATTGTAGGCAAAGTACAATGAGATAGAGCAAGGAACCATACAGGGTTATTACACACAGCCCAGCCTCATATCATCCCAGCGTGGATTGGTTGACAAGTAGGAGGAGGAGGAAGAACAGGAGCTAGTTTCATGCACTATAGATGGTACTACCTGCAAAACTGTCATAAAGTCTGTTCAGCATGAATGGCCTGAGGACAGGGAGGAGGAGGAGTAGGAGAGCATGGTCAGTCATCCTCTTAGTGAAGACATGGAAGTGTTGCCTGTTAGCAGTGTGCCTTACATGGCTTACTTTATGTTACGTTGCATTGATCGTGACCGTCATATTGTCAAAATTTTGTGTGACACTCATTACTGGTTGGTGACACTTCTAGACCCATGCTACAAGGAGAACTTTCAATCTCTTCTTCCAGAGGCAGACATGTGTACTAAAATGGTGCAGTACCAGAGGGCCATTGTTGCAGAATTATAAACAAAATTCCTATCTGAAAAGGCTGGCTGCAAGAGGTCACAGTTCTTTAGACAACCAAGGAGTACAGGCGAGAGAATCACAACTCCAATCCGGCAGAGGCAGGGGAACACCGTCAAAGATCTAGCAGAGCTTTTTCAGACCCTCCCATCACACAGTCCCTGAGGCACGTGGTACTCTCACAAGGAGTACAAAGTTTGGGAAGATGCTGGGGAATACCTTGCTGACCGTACCAACATCCTCTGTGATTCCTCTGTGCCTTATAATTATTGGGTATCCAAGCTGGACATGTGACATGATATGGCTCTCTACACCTTGGAGATTTTGACCTGCCCTGCCACTAGCGTTTTGTCAGAGCGAGTTTTAGTGCCGCTAGTGGAATTATAAGTGATAAGCACATCCGCCTGTCAACTGAAAATGCTAACAGGCTAACCCTTATAAAAATGAACAAGGACTGGATGGGGAGAGACTTCTCAACACCACCGAATGAAAGCAGCATAACATAAACTCAAATCCAGTGTCTTTTTTGGGAGGTCTATTCCCATGCACCTCTTCACACCCAAACATGGCTTTATGCTTCCTGATTTTGGCTATTTGCTGCTGTCCTCCTCCTTCTCCTCATCCTCCACCACCATATCACCAGGGTGACCGTGGTCCGTGATGCAACACGCGCATAGTTTTTTTAAAGGGTTTTTAGTATGCCCGTAAAATAAAAATTGTTTGACAGTATGTTCATGTATACCCCCTGGGATAAATGTTTGTCAGACCATGCACTTAGTGAATTGGCATTACAAGTACAGGAGAACCGCTCCATTGTAATGGGAACAATTTTTTATGAGGCCATCCTCCACGTCTCTTCTAAGGGGCATTGGGGTGCCTCCAAATTTTTGGCAGCCCTTGCATTCACCGCATAGCCAAACACTATGTGAGACTAGCTTCTTTCTAATGGGATCAATATTTTATGAGGAACTCATCCACATCTCTTCCATGGGGCATTGGAGTGCCTCCAAATTTTTGGCAGCCCTTGCATTCAATGCATAGGCAAACAGTATGGGAGTACCAACTTCCTAATAATGGGAACATTGTTTCAGTAGGCTCTTCTGTATGTCTCTTCAAATGGGTATTGGGGTACATCTTAATTTTGGCTAGGCCTTGCGTTCACTACATAGGCAAACAGCATGGGAGTACCAACTTCCTAATAATGGGAAAATTGCTTTCAGGAGTCCCTCCTGTATGTCTCTTAAAAGGGTTATTGCTGTGCGTCTAAATTTTGGCCAGGCCTTGCATTCACTGCCTAGGCAAACAGTATGGGAGTACCAACTTCCTAATAATGGGAACCTTTCTTTTAAGAGGCCCTCCTTTACATCTCTTCAAAGGATTTTTGGGGTGCGTCCAAATTTGGGGACGGCCTTGCATTCACTGTATAGGCAAAAGTATGGTAGTGTCAACTTTCTAATAATAGGAACATTGCTTTCAGGAGGCACTTCTGTACGTGTCTTCAAATGGGTATTGGGGTGCGTGCAAATTTTGGCCAGACCTTGCATTGTCTGCATAGGCAAACAGTATGGGAGTACCAACTTTCTAATTATGGGAACATTGATTTCAGGAGGCCCTCCTGTAAGTCTCTTCAAGGGTTATTTGGGTGCGTCCAAAATTGAGGCAGGCCTTGCATTCACTGCATAGGCAAAAAGTATGGGAGTGCCAACTTTCTAATAATAGGAACATTGCTTTCAGGAGGCACTTCTGTAAGTCTCTTCAAATGGGTATTGGGATGCGTCTAAATTTTGGCCAGGCCTTGCATTCACTGCATAGGCAAAAAATATGGGAATGCCAACTTTCTAATAATGGGAACATTGCTTTCAGAAGGCACTTCTGTACGTCTCTTCAAACGGGTATTGTGGTGCGTCCAAATTTGGGGCAGACCTTGCAATCACTGCATATGCAAACAATATGGGAGTACCAGTTTCCTAATAATGGGAGCATTGATTTCAGGAGACCCTCCTGTAGGTCTCTTGAAAGGGTTATTTGGGTGCGTCCAAAATTGTGGCAGGCCTTGCATTCACTAAATATGCAAACAGTATGGGACTACCAACTTCCTAATAATGAGAACATTGCTTTCAGGAGGTTCTTCTGGATGTCTCTTCAAAAAGGTATTGGGATGTGTCTAAATTTTGGCCAGGCGTTGCATTCATTGCATAGGCAAACAGTATGGGAGTACCAACTTCCTGATAATGGGAACATTGTTTTCTGGAGGCCCTTCTGTACGTCTCTTCAAAGCGGTATTGGACTGCTTCTATATTTTGGCCAGGCCTTACATTCACTGCATAGGCAAACAGTATGGCAGTAACAACTTCCTAATAATGAGAACATTGATTTCAGGAGTCCTTCCTGTACGTCTCTTCAAAGGGTTATTGGGTGCGTCCAAATTTGGGGCAGGCCCTGCATTCACTGAATAGGCAAACAGTGAGAGAGTACCAACTTCCTAATAATGGGAACATTGCTTTCTGGAGGCTCTCCTGTACGTCTCTTCAAAGGGGTATTGGGGTGTATCTAAATTTTGGCCAGGCCTTGCATTCAAACAGTATGGAAGTAGCAACTCACTAATAATGGAAACATTGATTTCAGGAGGTCCTCCTGTACGTATCTTCAAAGGGTTATTGGGTGCGTCCAAATTTGGGGCAGGCCTTGCATTCACTGCATAGGCAAACAGCATGGGAGTACCAACTTCCTTATAATGGGAGCATTGATTTCAGCAGGCCCTCCTGTATGTCTCTTTAAAGGGTTATTTGGGTACGTCCAAAATTGGGGCAGGCCATGCATTCACTGCATAGGCAAACAGTATGGGAGTACCAACTTCTTAATATTGGGAACATTGATTTCAGGAGGCCATCCTGGACATCTCTTCAAAGAGGTATTGGGGTGCGTCTGTAAGCAGGTGTGGGAATGCAGTAACGCAGGGTTTACAGAATAAAGCTGTATAACAATGCTATTTCATTTTTATCAATAAGGATGGCAATGATCTACTCGCAAGGAGCTAATAAACAATAAATAAGGGAAGTAAAAGGGTTAAAGCAACAGTCTTGTATTGAAACGGTACTAATCATAGTCTTCTCTGATCCTCATCCACATACAGTCTGATGGCAGGTGGAGCACCAGCAACTGGCTGCGTGGTTTACTCGGATGAATTCCAAAAAATGATGGTCCAGCTTCTGGCGGCAACAGGCATTCACTAATTTTGCCCACTGAAGCCCTAGTCCATAAATCTGTGCAGCCAAAGTGGGGAGCACTGCAGGAGTCTCTGTCTCACATGTGTGCTACTGCATGTCTATTAGTAAAGAGGAACGCACTGCAAGGTCCTGCCACTGACACCCACTCCTTCACGCAAGTCTGATACATACAGTCTGATGGCAGGTGGAGCACCAGCAACTGGCTGCGTGGTTTACCCGGATGAATTCCAAAAAATGATGGTCCAGCTTCTGGCGGCAACAGGCGTTCACTGATTTTGCCCACTGAAGCCCTAGTCCATAAATCTGTGCAGCCAAAATGGGGAGCACTGCAGGAGTCTGTCTCACACGTGTGCTACTGCGTGTCTATTAGTAAAGAGGAACGCACTGCAAGGTCCTGCCACTGACACCCACTCCTTCACGCAAGAAGTGCACTCTGCTTGGCCAGGTGTGCAGTGCTCTGAACACTCACTGGCTCACTGGAGCGTTTGTCTAAGCTCTGCCCGGGCACACCTTCGCGCTGCCTCTGCTGCTGCATTGGACGCCACACACCTCTTTCTCTGCTCTCTCTGCCAGCAGGAAACTGAGACCTCTTTCAGGTGCTTCCTGCTCCTGCCTGGCTTAGCCACGTTCCCTATCCCTGGGTCATTGGACCTGTCCCATACCCCATTCTTTCCCCCAGCAACATTGGACACAGCTTCGACAGTTCCGGACCTGGCATGATGCAGGTATCCGCAGCCTGGTCTTCCTCCTTACACGTCCAAATTTAGGGAAGGCCTTGCATTCACTGCATAGGCAAACAGCATGGGAGTGCGAACTTCTTAATAGTGGGAACATTAATTTAAGGACTCTCTCCTGTATGTCTCTTCAAAGGGGTATTGGGTTGCGTCCAAATTTTGGGCAGCTCTGCCACTT